>OZ038446.1:17730148-17764359 GCA_964036265.1 Daptonema setosum
ATCGAAGGTATTTGCTCAATGAGGTTCATAATATTTTCCTTACTATATGGAATGGCTTCTAAATAACTCCTCTGCAAAGACATTCAACCACATAATTATACACCATTTTATGATACAAAATGCAAGCAAAAGATGAATATCTATCAAAGAATGAAAATACCTATCAAACATTTATCTGCCGCAATTCACAATGTACTCTACACTGTGGTATAATATGCTCGGTTATGGATTTGGGCATGTTACAAGCTCGTCTGTATGCATATTACAACAATTCAGTTATTTTACTAATCACTTCGTCATACAAAATAATAACAAATTATATTATTTACTTATATCGCCCATATTTATGTATGTAGGAGTAATCAGTAGAACGTTTGCAGTCATTTTTCAATAAGTACATTGATAATGCTGCCTGGAGAGGGACAGATAGGCACACACTATAAATTTTTCCCTTTTTTACCTCGGGATCAAAACGCAAAACTACGATTGCGTATATTGAGTTTTGTAGTGCCGGCGCTGTCAATTATGCTAGTGGTGATCACAAACGGGTTTTAAAATTAATTATCTGTAAAACCGCAATTCTAAAAACACCCAGACGAGAAAGTCATGATTTTTTTATAATACTGAATCAACTAAACAGATTGAGAAAAGGGAGAAAATGGGCTAACAGGAAAAAATTGAAGAGATGATAAAAGATGAGAATACCCGTATCGAGACGGAACAAGCAAGGTAAAACGCATGCGTCTGTTCCATAGCTCCTTAGCTGTTTGTAATTGTGATCGATCTTGCTTTCGATCAAATAAATACAAGTTATTGCCAACTTTTCATCGTACTTTGAGTTTTGACGAAAGCAAAAAAGACAACAAAGAAACAATAAGTAAAACACAAATAATGCTAAGCTCTGGCCAAGATCAAGAAGGGTGGGAGGAAACGAGTTGATGAATGAACAGACAATCATAGGTGTACTATTACGATACTATTCCATTATTTTATACACTTGTCAATGCAGTAGAGGGTTGAGCTGCCATCCGAGTTTTCAGTAAATTTATATTTTTGAAGATTGTAAGAGGCACTGTTGCTGACATTAACAGGTAATTTATGAACAACATTAGGTAAACAAAAATACATGTTGAATTAAACTTGTGCCAGTGCCTACAGCCTCCACATATGGATCACAATTGGCTTGATAAAAAAATCTACCACAAAAAAATTATAGTTATAAAAAATCTGATTAGAATTATTGAAATTTCCAGCTACATATTGTGAACCACATATAAAAGTTTATGCAGATTGTTTCAAAAATTGAAAAATTTCTACGTACAGCTGTACATGGATGGGTAGGGCAGTGAGTGAGTGAGTGAGTGAGTGAGTGAGTGAGTGAGTGAGTGAGTGAGTGAGTGAGTGAGTGAGTGAGTGAGTGAGTGAGTGAGTGAGTGAGTGAGTGAGTGAGTGAGTGAGTGAGTGAGTGAGTGAGTGAGTGAGTGAGTGAGTGAGTGAGTGAGTGAGTGAGTGAGTGAGTGAGTGAGTGAGTGAGTGAGTGAGTGAGTGAGTGAGTGAGTGAGTGAGTGAGTGAGTGAGTGAGTGAGTGAGTGAGTGAGTGAGTGAGTGAGTGAGTGAGTGAGTGAGTGAGTGAGTGAGTGAGTGAGTGAGTGAGTGAGTGAGTGAGTGAGTGAGTGAGTGAGTGAGTGAGTGAGTGAGTGAGTGAGTGAGTGAGTGAGTGAGTGAGTGAGTGAGTGAGTGAGTGAGTGAGTGAGTGAGTGAGTGAGTGAGTGAGTGAGTGAGTGAGTGAGTGAGTGAGTGAGTGAGTGAGTGAGTGAGTGAATGAGTGAGTGAGTGAGTGAGTGAGTGAGTGAGTGTGTGAGTGAGTGGATCAGTCAGTCGGTCAGTCAGTCATTCAGTCAGTCAGCTCAGTCAGTCGGCCAGTCAGTCATTCCGTCAGTCAGTCAGTCATTCACCAACCGTCCACTGTCGGCTTCACTCAACTCTGCCAGCTCCACAACCTGAGCCTCCTGTTGCTGGCGCCAGTCCGATGGCAGGGCGACACCATCTTTTGTCCTGTAATGAAGAGGGTTGATTTAGAATTCATGAGCTACGGTATCATAAGAAAAATTACGAGAAAATTGAACAAGAAATCAATTTAGCATTTTGAAAACTACTTCATAGAATAATTTTCTGTCTCTTGCAATTTTCATTCATCTAAGTTGTGTCTCGGCTCTCATACTATGTAATTATCCCAGATTGTGGAGATTACAGATTTATGTCAATCAAAAACTTGGACTCGCATCTATCAAAAAGTAGTTGGGGTATCCGCAAATCCTGTCAGATAATACGTAAAAACCAATAATATCTTGTTTCCCCCTGGAATGAATGCCTTCAAATTTCATGAAACTTACCAGAATACGGTTGGCACGGGTTTACCATCGACCAGACACTCCAATCGGGCACTGCCACCGATCTGCCGCACCATCGGCGTCGCTGATCGGAATCCGGACATTCGATCCGGATGTAACCAGTTTGGACCGGAATGGTCGGTGCCTTCGGGGATCTGCTCGAATGACGACGGCTTTTCGGCATCACTACCTGCAATGGAGAATTGTTATGTCAGCCAGTCAAGAAACGGCATTCGGTCGGTCTGTCAGTCAATCAGTATGCCAATCAGTCAGTCAAGTTTTTATGTAAAAAACAGAAAAATATGGAACTGTTATATCATGATCCTCAAATGAATCAAACTCTTGCAATCTAGAAAAAGTTACAATACTTACATATATGTACAAGTGTGGTATTAATATCGCGCTTGGTTACGGTTAAGAGTACCTAATTGATGTCGGCATTTTCTTAGAAGTTAAACTATGCTGATTGACTGACTGACTGACAGTCGGTGTCTGTCCTTGGTCGAACCCAGGCAATCACTTTGACGCACAAAAATGTTGCGATTAGTCAGTGTTTCATATCAGGTGACCGACATTACTTTTACATGGAGTACGGTAGTATTACTACATATTTACATGTATGAGTCATCCGTAACATTTTTTTCGTCGCACTTAGTTTTCCTTCGACAGTTATTATTTTTGTTGAAACTAAAACAGTGATTCAATCTGTTATTATGTTTGTCTCTCAAAAAATCAATCTATCAATCAATCTATCTATCAATCAATCAGTCAACCATTCAATCAATCAACCAATCAACCAATCAACCAGCAAAGCAATCAATTAATCAATTAATCAAACAATCATTCAATCAATCAATCAATCAATCACGCAATCAGTCAACCAATGATCAAACCATACCAGTTCGAACTCACCATAAACGACGAGTTTAATATTGACCAGCAATCGTCCGAACCCATTCACGGCTTCACAAGTGAATGTGCCAGCATCATCGGGGTGAACATTCTTGATTCTCAACGTTTTCCCACCGTTGCCGACTCTGAAATTACTCACTCACTCACTCACTCACTCACTCACTCACTCACTCACTCACTCACTCACTCACTCACTCACTCACTCACTCACTCACTCACTCACTCACTCACTCACTCACTCACTCACTCACTCACTCACTCACTCACTCACTCACTCACTCACTCACTCACTCACTCACTCACTCACTCAATCACTCACTCACTAACTTGTATCGCGTCCACGTGATATCATCAATGCGTTCACCGTCCTTCTTCCATTCGATGAGAATGGGTTTGTCCCCATCAACCGGACAATTTACCCTGTGGACTCGGGTACCCTCCCGGACTACCTGACGGGCTGGTGCCTCACCGCTGAGTCGAGGTGGTGCTGAAATGATGGTTTGGTTAAGTTTTTGGAATTCTCTTGGAGTTGAAGAAATTGGATGGTGCCTCCAGTTTTTAATTGTGCTTGCAATAGTGCATGTCTGCCCTGTAACCAAAAACGTCGCTACGCGATCGGATTAACTACATACATAAATGTTCCCGTTCATTGTTGTTTGCATACAGTATGTATGTACAGTATGTACTACGTACATATTCTCAGAGTTTGATCGGAGTTGGTGCTTTAACATCTGATAAACAAGCGGGTGGCTCTATAGCACGAACAAAATCATCCTGAAACTCATTTTTCTGAATCGTCAACGTCTTCATTAATATTGTTATTATTATCATCATTATTATTATTATCACATCCCCACGTTCTCAGTAGCATATGTACATCCAAAAATGCCATAACCATAATGTGTTCCGCATTGTATGTTCGTTCCCCCACTTGAGTTGGGCCATCATCATGTTCATCCGGCCACTTGACACCGTTGCCTTACTAATAAGGATGGTGCATTGGCGGATTATACTACCCTTCTGTATAATACCCTTCAAATGTAGATGCATTTTTCCAAAGGGAAGGAAATTGGGGCTGTTTTATCTACACCTTAAATAATAATTTCTACTTTTTATACTCGTTACAGAGGCGGGATTCTACTTTCTACCTTCGACTTCTCACCCGCCTGTCGGGCGGTGTGCCTTTTGGCATAGAATACGCCCCTGGCTACCCTACACCCGACACGATAATCATCTGCTTCTGTTCCAGTGATTGGCGGCACGGAACAAGGTAATGTTGGTTACAAATCCAATTACGGTTACTATCTCTCGATTGGGTGATTCACATAATTTGATACGGTTGGTTCAAAATGTCCAGTTCAAATATATCAAAAGTTCAATGTATCAAATAATTTGATTTTGACAGCGTCGTAGGGTTATATATCATGAAAAAACAAATCAGATTACACAATATAAAGATAAATACACAGAGTAAAAAGATAAATAAATAAATGACTAAAAAATAAATAAATAAATAAATAAATGGTCTGAACTTACATCCCTCCCCGGCTTCAATGGAGCTGGGCGGTGTAACGATGGTGGAGGCAGCGACCACCAGCAGCCAGTGGCTCAACATCACCAGCACGGGTACACCTTAAAACAAATATATATTTTACATTTCATCATAAATAAATTAAAATATAATATTGTAATTTATTATACGTTTTTAATGTTGTGGCCTCACCTCAATGATGATACGGGTTTTATAACTACTTTATAACTACTAACTAAATAGGTGTGTAACTATCAATCTCATTTGCTGTAAAAATATATCTGAACGCGAAAAATGTCGAAAATAAGTGGTGTGGTGGATTACATATGACTTGTATTCGTCGGATAAGATTGCTCTGTAGTAGGAATTTTCTCTAGCATACATGTCTCTGCTTGAAAACTAGCAAACTGTATGTTTTTATCATTACAGTCTTAAAGTCAGACCGCGGAAAACACATGAATCTGGCTGAAAGACGCAGCCGACAAATACGACCAGCCGAGTAGACGACTATGATTCGCGAGTGTCACGCTACTGGCAAACGTTTAATTGGTGGCATGGTTCTGGCAAGACCATCTGCAGTCAGATGTGCATTCAACCACGTGCTTTTATATGCCATTCATTATTCACTAGGAGACTATTTTTGAATACAAGCCAGTTTTTTATACTTGCACTAAATTCTACCATAGTGACTTAGCACTTATTCAATAATCTCAATTGATTCAAGGAACTGATTTCGAACGCCCGCTATTTTTGCACCTCAGTAAAACAATGGAAGGAAATTTGCATGACACATTAAAATGGCGAGCATTCAAATTCAGTCTCGTAATGAAATGAGAATCCTAATGGGACGAAAGAGGTTTCTAAATGGTTTTTTTATAACTTAGCGCTGGCTCAAAAGGATATTGATGCTTCTCATCAATTCTATACGTACGTGCTGAATATATACCAACGATAGTCCATGTGTACCAGGCCGTTGGAGTAATTATTATTTTATGTGGTCCCTATATTGGATACAAGAAGGAGACATAGCCGGCGACCACCCCGGCCAAACTTCAATGCATAATTCCGTTGTGGACAAACTTGTTGTTAACTGGTACAAACTCTGGCATGATGTTGTTAATACAATACTTTCAATGTTACATGGTATGATGTTTATGAAATCGGTATACGGTGGGTCACATAGGGTTCTTATTTTCAGTATCATTGGACTTTGTGCCGTGCAAAATTGCAACCAGTTTTGAGTTAAAATTTCGCGCCAAAAACTTTTTGTGAATACAAGAAACCCTGAATGGGCTATTGAAACGTTTTTTTCAACCAATACATGTACGGCCTCCTTATGATTACTACTAAAATGACTTCGAATGACTCCGACATTACAGCTCGTCATAGAGCGAGTACTACGATTCCCAATTGAGAGACACATCTTCCTACCACCCGAAATATGAATTCACTTATGCAAATATCATCCTGGCTTTCCGTTTGAGTCATGAATTTAGCAGTGAATACGAACCGTGAATCATGCACATGCCATAACATGCAGTGTCAGCACATTATTGACCATAACCTTGAATGCCGGTGAATCATGGCACCTACAGTATGTGTATGTGAATGTGAAACGAAATGCTCCGGTAAATATGTTTTTTTTTGTTGGGTTGTCTCATTCGGATCAAGACTTCGCTGGGTCCCAATCACGAATGGTGCTTGCCATAAGGCATATCATGGAATCAAGTTCCAAGTCACTCTATCGGATGTTCAAGGCATGTTATTTAACGTATTAACGACCATCAACCAGTAGGTCACACTTCTGTTTGACTGCCATAAGGCTTGTTGGTAAATGTGAATACTAAACCAAGGACGGAAATCTATTTTCAATAAATACTCCATATGTATGTGTGATTAAAAATCATTTCGGAGAAGATTTTATCGTAAAAACCATCATCCATAATCTATGTACATAGTTATAATAAATGTTTGAATGAACTAATGATAATTTGCACAGACATTTGAGTCGATTGCACACTGATCTACATACATTTGAATGGAGAAATAAAACACACTACTTCGTAAAACTGGAAATAAAAATCATGAAAAGCGCAAAGCCAAGCTCTTTTGGTGTAATGTAATATTAAGTAATATAACGCCCAACAATGCCATTCAGCTAATTATGATCAATGGAATAAAAACGGTTGATGACAGAGATGGATGGTACATGACATGGCCAATGAATGTATTGCTTGTATGATCGGTTGATGGACACATCTAAGCGACAAACCAATCAATCAATCTGTCAATCTGTCATTCAAATTAATTGGAAAAATATGGTTGAGTGAGTTTAATCAGAAAACTTATAAGTAAGACAGTGAAAATCATTCAGTCAAGCGTGAAATATTGTTCAATCATTCATTCCTACGATAGACCAAAAAGTTAATTACACCCTTCTTGGCTCATGAATATATTGCATCAGTATGATTGGTTGGTGGACACATTAAGTGACAAACTAACTATTCAATCTGTCATTCGAATTAGATAAATAAATATAATTGAGGGAGTCCAACTGTCTGCCCATGTCAGTCACTCAACTTGGTTTCATGTTCCATGGCTCATTTGCAGATGAATACAGCAACCGTTCACACAAACTTTTCAAAAGTCAGTCAGTGAAGATTAATCAGTCACTAAATCAAGTGGAAACCAGTACATGCATTGACCAATCATTTATTACTACCATAAACCAAAAATTTAGGAAACCCGTATAACAAAGAAAAATACTGTAAATTTTTTAAATAAAAACACTAACCAAAGTACGGAGCCATGTTGTTGTACGTATGTAGATGTTGTTCTAGCAACTCCCAATGCAATGTGATGAATTACCCGAATTTCTATATATTTGTACTAGCCATTAACATTTGTTGGTCAAATTCAATCAAGTTTCCAACAGTGTATTATTATAGGTAGGATAAAAACGACGACTGTTTTGGGCTATGTTTATTGCTGTAATAAAAGTAATAAAGCAATTAAATTTACAATGACAAGCAAAAAGGTGTTGAATAAACGAGAAGAAAATCGTGAATAGCACAGACTGATGCTGCCTGTGAGTGATGAAAGAAATTTAGACTAAAACGGAAAAGCATCTTTCCAATTATGTAAGTCCCAAGTTTTAGGGCTGAACCCTAATGATTCCTTCAAAGTGTCCGGCGTTCCCAAATGCCACTTTTGACGCGTTAAATAATAATAAAACTGGCGTTATAAAGAAAACATAAACAGACGTGATAACACTGATAAGTGACTGATGATAGTGTGAGTGGCTGAGACCAATTTGCACTCCAACTATCACGGTGCCTTCATAGTCGACTTACTTTTTCACAACTTTTCGTGACGTTCCGAAATATTTCGGCACTCCAAAACCAGGAAAGAGTGTCGAAACGAAACGTTTTGAAAGGTTATGAAAAGTTACGAAAAAGTTCCGCAACTTCGACTCTGAAGGCACAATGACGGGCCCCCAAGTTTTACACGTTTTGACACCCTGGGGTTCGGTGGGAACCACTTGTGAATTTGTGTCAATCCCCAACATAAGTATATTTGCTGGTCTAAAACAGATCAATTTGTTCTTTAGATTGAAGTGAAATGGTTTGAAACGGGAAACTCTTCCTCAGTAGGGGTAAGTTCCCTCCGTCAGTATAGAGGATGGGCTCGTCCGCCGGTGACGGGAAGGAGCGCTGATTACATACTGGACACATAACGAGCTCACATTATCTACTTAATTGCCATTCGTATTTATTATGCACCAACAAATTAGACAAAAATCAACTGTTGGTATCTATTTATTCGAAAACATGAATCGACCGAACGACATGACGGTTGGAAATACATTTCATAAATACATTGAGTCAGTCTCATTCAAGTAAATTGGCTTGACGGACAACATTTTCCGTGAGAAACTCAGACTCAAACAGATTGACTCACTGTGTGCAATTGTGCATGTTAACGTAAAAATTTTAACTTGCTAACAATAAGCTGTTTTTGATTCCAACATCAAAAAGGCATGCCAATCATCTGTACATATTTAAGGTGGATGTAAAAGCCACTATTAGGTGGTGAACGGTTGTATTTACTCAGGCCTCGACCAAACGTAGCCTAATACCAGGCTAATAACTGCAGTTGGCTAACCAGACATGTCAATCAAGATCCAATCATACAGGGTGACTGAAATCTAGAGCGAAACATTTGGTCAGAAATAATAATTAAACATAGAGAATTTGTGAAGTACATACGTTAGTATTATGAAACTTGGCTAATAATTGGCTCAAAAACTTTTATGCCCTGACGGAAGATACTGAAAGTGATTTTATAGGCTACTCCTCAAGATTTGATACTTGAACCTTTTGTTCTTTACTGAGTAAACTGTATTGAACAATATTTTAAAGATTCAAATAATTTTCAAGACAATAAAATGTCAGCGTGATACTAATATCAGCTACGGTTAGAAACGACAATAATGGGATATCTAATTAAAGGCTGGGCTGGCCAATGGATGAAGCGGCCGAACCTGTCAATCAAGATCCGATTGAAACAGGGTGGACGGGAAATAATATTATGAATTTCGTACTGTTCAATTGATCCATTCTTGAATGCAGTTACAAAGCTGCTGATGAACTACACAATTGCCTGAGATAAACAAGCTATATTGCCATGATATGAAGTCGTTGACGGTGATGAAAGTCACGTAGTTATAACATCATATTATATACCACCCTGTATTAAGCTGACTAACCACCAACGAGATCAAATTGAGCTGATTTTCAAATGTTGCACGCCATAAAGCGGTCGGGTTTCAATGAGGGGCCGATACAGGGTGTGTGCTTAATGGGTTGGGACAGGGGTGGTGTTTGATTGACGTGTTTCACTGATTGTTGTTGATTATGCAACAATACATTAACAATGGATAAGTCAAGATGGCCGTCAGTTCGAGGGTGCTCACTTATGGACCTACATACTAGACCAGCGGAAGAGCGAACCATCTGAACGGCAGCTATAAGAAAGCCATCGTTCATTGTACATGTTCTGAAATACAATGTTGACAATCAAGGTAACAGGTTAGGAAACGAACTGTTCTGTGCTCTGGCATGACTGAGGTAAATAACGGGTACGACTTTATTGTTTGCGCAAAGTCTTATTAACACCATCAACACAATTCGGCATTAGCATACGATAGGGACGAGCGATCAATCTATTGTTTTGCTAAACAAGGGAATAAATAAAAATGTTTTACAGATGTGAATTCAATGGGACGAAATTAAGCGTTATTCAAGATATATTCGTTCGATGTACGTGGTCCACTGGAGGAGCCAGAGAGCACCCCATGAAAGACTTTGTCCTAAAAAAGAAACAAATGGCCGTGGTACGGTAATGTTATCTACACATTAGCACGAACTTCGACTTTCTGAATCTAACAAAAAGAGTGGGAATCTCCCACTACTGCCGGCTAACGGACGAGAAACGGAAGGAAAAGTAGGATCCCCCCAATGGCAAGTTTAAAATGTGCAGTTTGTTCATATTAGCGTAGTTAAAATGACCTCAGAACTGCATATTCCGTCCTGTTCAACGAAATTCTTTTCTCTTTGGAGGTTTGGGTTCATCCTTCAGTCCTACAGTCTCTTCTCGTCCGCTAGTCACGGAATCTGCACTTGGAGCATAAATACCGGGCTGTCAAACTTCGCCATCATCATTGATGTACGTATTTCAGTATTATTGGTCACCCCATAATCGGGCCGATGTGACCAGAACAAACACCAACACCATACAAATCAGCTTAACACCTTTTGCAGTCAACAAACAAAGATGAGTGATAAAAGCACGCTTTTCGTCTGGTATTGTATGGCCAGGACATACGTACGTTTGTGTTTTTCATCGGTATTTCACAACAAGTTTCGTATCTGAGTCGAGTAAGCTGTCTTGTAAGATGCACCGAATCCATGAATGTATCAAGGGTAAAGAAGGAGCATTACTGTAGCTGCTATACAACAGTGATTTAGAGAATATGAAAAAGTTTCTCCAAGTATTAGCTCCAGTTTTTTTATATTCTGTGATTAGCTCAAATATTGATTCGAAACCATTCCATGAACATCCGGTTACGGTAAACGTGATACCTGCGATCCCACGGGTTTCGTCTAGTGCAAAATACCAAGCAATTATTGAATTAGGCACATTTTTAAATAATGCAAACATTCGGAGAGGGGAGGGGGTTATTCGGTCGTTCCCTTGGGACTACCGTATTCAATCTGACGGCCCGTCATTAACGGGTTAACGTACTACGGTTATACCTGCCTTTACCCGTTTCCCATTCAGCGGGTGGCTGTCGAAACACAAGAAACAATTGTTCAATATGTAAAAGTCCGTTTGCTTATCTATCAAACGGTGATTAAGTCCTTAGATGGATGGATGGTTGGGAATTATACGAAGAGTATGTATCTCACTTGTTAATCCGCTGATCTCTCAATTCAATCCCGTTGGTTGCTGGTCACCATCTGAACTGTCAATCAAAACCCTGGCAGTAGAGTGGACCGAACACACCAGTAATAATAGAAATAATATAAAAGAAAGAGTTTTCCGTTTTAGGAACATTTTCCGACAGGGGAACATTTATATTCGATACCATATTAAACAATGAAGAATCATCCAACTTGATGAACACTTCCATGTTGTAAAGTACTTTCTGTTCCGCTACCCGTCAATCAAAACTGACCACCATCGACGTCAATTCATATAAAATAAATGACCTCGCGCGTCGCGATTGACGTGATCAATGGGGTGCGATACAACATGTGACATGGATGCGGTGCGGTGCGGGCAGACAATTAGTGATGCCATTGCCACGGCACGCATGGTATCGTCAGGTACATGGAACAAGATTCTCAAATACTCATTGATTCTGCTTCAACACAAACTTTCATGGTGATAGTAGTGGGTTTTGGTGGAAATGAATTGTCTTATGATGACAACAATTAAGAGGCTTAATCTTTGGCTGTTACTCTGGTCAACATAATGATAGGTTATGGTGTTACAGTAGCCATTTGCCAGTACACTGCCAAGTGCCAACTACAGAAATTAGTAAAACAAATTGGTTAAAAATTAATATATGAAAACAGTGAAACAGAACGAAAACAAATGAACCAAACAGCTAAATTACCGAAAAGTTTAGCGCAACAAAGGTGCAAAAAGCGTGAAGTCGCAGGACGCTCAAGACCGCGCGCCCAACGCAACGCAGTGATTGATGGGCCAGTGGGTGTGCAGCCATAAATCTCAATAACACGCCCGTTTGCTGCGCGTAGCAGTGCGCGCAACACGTAGACTATACTGCATTCTCAACTGATTAGGAGAATAAATTTGTAAGTCCATAATTTTCGAAATTTTCAAAATAATTCAACAACAAATATATTTGAAAATCTGAGAAAAAAACGCAGAATTGAGTGTGTTGTTGCACTGTGAATGAAACGCAGCCAATGTTGCCCTGGTTGTCATCATGTACGGGCGGTTGTTGCACTGTCGTTTATTATGGCTGACAGCTTAACGAGTAAAGTGTAATAGAGATTAATTAAAACACGCTATCAAGTGCTTAGTGGTTAATTGCGGCGGTTGATTGAGATGTTTATTAAATGAGAGAGTCAGCACAGTTTTTGGTTCATATTAGCGTTGAAATTTAGTGTACATGGATAGCCATGGATAACTGATTATGATCGGTTATGTCTTAGATAGATCGAAGTTCACTTTCTAGTTTTATGTGCTACGGAAACGAGGATTGAAATTCCACGAAGTGCCTCTGATGATATGAATACACCGATGGGTGGTCGGTTAGAGACAAGACTAAAGTGTGACCAAGCCGTAATATAATCGATCATTACCGAAAATGATTAACGGCAACACGTGTTCGATGGTGCCTGACTTAGGAAAAACATCTTGCTGACTGATCGTCAGAAACTCGGAAAGTGAAGTTTAGCATTGATGATTGGTAAACTGGGACAAACATGTACTGCTCTTCAATTATGCTTCATATTCAACACAATTATAGAACTACGGATGTTGCGTTGCGTCATAAACTTTAACATATATCAGCAAAAACACCACTCAACATTTCATATAAAACAATTCCTTAATACATAATGAACCTGAACCCGAAATGAAGGGGTTCTTTGTTTATATTAGGAAATGCCGGGAACGGATGGACCGCTGTAATGATGATGGCCATTATTATTGTTTGGCGAGTAGGGAATCATTGAGGTTGAACGCACAGATTTAACGCTCGCTGTTTTACAATAACCAAAGAAAACGATGATGGAAAATATGGAGCAACAGATGTGCGAGCTCTGGCTGACATGACGGCTACCAAAATAGAATGATGAGTGAAGAATTTTTGTTCTATTTAACATAAAATTCTAGGATGCACGGCATTTTTTATATTCAGATATTGTCATTATAGTTTGTAGCAATAATCATATGAAATATTTTAACAACAGTAAAAACGACTAGACTATGACGCGATTGTGTTGCATCAACGAAGCCCAGATGTGCTGCTCCACCAACCCGCAATCATTTCACAAACCAATTTGTGAATTTAGTTTTTTAGTTGTACAGTTTTTTAATTCAAAAATAATTCGATCATATGATTTTGAGTGATTGTGGATTGTAGAAGCAATATTTGAGAGGAATGTCCGAATGTGAGTGACAATCGTTGGTGAACGAACAGATGCAGAGGTGAAAATAACAAGCAACATACTTACATATATGCCAGAATCCATAACAAAATAATTAACTGCTCATTTCAATTTGAATAATTTGTAATAATTAATCAAATCACACAAAACAACTAATGTGTTCACGTAAACACGACCACTTGAACATGAATATAAATTACTTTTCGTCGTGCATAACCAGAGTCCGTTTATATACAGGATAGTTCGTGGCGACTGTCAGCAAAAGGCAAGTCGCTGCGTTGAGATCACCGGCGGACGAGCCAAACAGTGAAAGGAAGGCGAATTCCTTTAAAGAGGGGGGAATTGACAGAAATAATGCTATTTTACCTACACCTTAACGAACAAACTAAGGTTTTTGAAACTGCCGAAAGGGGGGAACCCACTTTTCCCTCCCCTTCTCGTCCGTTAGTGGTTGAGATGAACTGCGCGCTCAACCAATCCTGACTGGTGTGCAGTCAGTTAGTCAGTCAGTCTGTCATTTATTGAATAAGAAGAAGTGACTGTCAGTTTGAGTGACAGACCCGAACCAATTATCTGGTCTTACAATCAATAATAACCGCCCGATTGGTAATGTTGATTAATGGTGAACTGTGGTGATGACTGACTGACTGAAATATTTGTGACAACACCTGTGAAATCACAGCAGATCAGTCACTACGAGTGTAATTGATTGTAATCCGGCTCACGTTTTCCAATCCCACTTTTGCTTTTTAATGTGGAATGACTTGCGAGAAATATTACGTATGAGATGAAGTGAATAACTAGAGAGATCAAACAAACAAACGAAATAACTAATATAATAGTCGTATAGCTTAGTTAGGTTAGCTATGTAACTAGGTAACTTACTACCTATTTAACTAACCAAATAATTATTTCAACTTACTGACTGACTGAGACTAAGTTAAACGGTAAATAATGGTTTGTGTAAAAATAAATGTGTACGGTCTGTCACTCTGCATTTTACAGGTCATTGATCATGATCAGAAGATATCAATCTCTGATGTTCGGTAATAGACATGTGAAAAAATCTAGTGACCGACTGACATTTTGACGAGTCTTAGATGTAACTTTTAAACATTGTCCGTATCAATTACCAGAAAAAGCTTCATTGAGTGGCATACGTTTTTTTTAAAGTACATGCGTGAACGCTAACCGTTCGCGAGAAACCCGATTTGAATATAAAGGTGACCAGTCTAAATACGGATTGACAGATCTATCGCGTGATTAAATCAGACTTTGGTAGAAAATTATGGGGAACGACAGATATTTGAGTGACTGATTGGATTGCATAAGACAAACACTCAATGAGAACCATGCAATCGTATGAGGAATATTCCATAACGTGATTATGAGCATCCTTTGTTCACGTTTCACTGACCTGTGACCTCAGAAGTGGATTACATACGGAACGAACACCTGTTCTTCAGGTTCTACAGCGGATCAGGGAAACTGAGAATTATCTTCAAACCTCTTGAAACTTTAGGTGGTTAGGCAATGTCATGTCCATAAAATTATTGAGAAATTTCTTCGAAAGTTTTCAATGCTTTAATTGTAACGGTGGAGATCGTTTAATCCGCCTTATCATCAGGTTGAGAGCCATTGTTCAGCTGGCTTTAGGCAATGAGGGCAATGGCTTGTACAATGAATAGACCTGACATCACGGCAAGAATCTCAAGTACATTTCATAATGCCTACTTCAAATATCAAACTTATCTATGAACAAAATTAAAAAAAAGGATTTTTTCCAATTCTTTTCTCGACGCAAACGAATGATTTAAATGTTATAAATTCTCCTAATCCGATCCATATCGAAATTCTCTTGTTATTACAGATGTCAAGCTACTCAGTGTGAATCATTTTGTATCATGAAACAGTGGTGGTCATGCATAACATCATGCTTACATCCATACCATAATACATGTACATGTACATGACACAACACCATCAATCATCCGACTATATAAATCATCAGGATGACAGCTTTATGGGCTGCTAATTGTGAATTGTGGGGCCGCTTGCGTTGGACTCACTGGCGGACGAGAAAGATAGGCAAAAACAGAATTCCCTTTGGCATTTCAAAAGGTAGAATTTGTTCCCCAATGTGTAAATATAATGGCCTCAAAACTGTGAATTCCCACTTCTTGGACGAACTTTGTTTGTATGGTTAGCTCGTTCGTCAGTTGTGGGGGATAGGATATGGCAGTTTCTAGCTTACGAAAATCTTTTAAGTCTTGACTTATCTGAATTTAGCAAAACGTACCTAAATTATCCACATGAAACAAAACACTTCACTTGCTGATAGGAACAAGTAAATTGGCTGGCTCAGACATGTTCTGAATGGATTATTGGCCAAATGAACAGACAGCTCAGGTTTTTCTGACGCTGGACGACATGATTTATGGGATGCTTCATTGGAAACTGATGACATGAATACCATTTATTGTTGTCCAACGAACACATGACACTGTGCAAAGTCGCCTGGACTGCGTCAAAAGCCAAATTTCATGGTAAATCATTCGAATGCGTATAGCACTAACAATCGAATAAAACGCTGAATCTGAAAATCTGCCGTTTTCCTTTGTAGGGCTTTTCTTATGCGCAGCAGATTGATCCAACCAAGTGGTCCATATGGTATGAACACTCATAATCTTTGTCTGCAAAAAATCACACACTGAATTAAAAAATTGCCTTGAAGTGTGAAAGATGGCATCGAATCAAATTGAGTCTCCTAATCAATTGAGAGCGGCATAACTTTTAAACTCATCAAAACAGGAAGCCAATACAAAAGCCTGACATTCAGTTCTAATACGACATTGTCCACCCTAAAAAGACAACTGGACGTGAGCGAGCGTTGTCATCCGACCAGCCAACAAGTTAAGTCAAGTCAAGTCAACTAACTCTTCTTCGCCTTCGTGCTAGCCAGAAGAGCAAACGTTTTTCTATCGGCAAGACAGATTGGCTGGTGGACAGATGGTGAGCAAGATGGATCGGGCTGCAACTTGTAGTGCTCTGGCACATATTTACGTATTTGATATACATAGAAACGTGCAAGTTAATTGGGCTAAAATTTCATGATTGGACAAAACGAAGAGAACCGGGTGGGTGAATGAGCAAAGTGATAAGAGTTTCTGAAGACTGGAATATCGTTTTTTTAATAAAAAAAATAGGTTGATGGCAGAGAGTTGTGAGCAAGATGGATTGGGTTGGAACTTGTCGTGCTTTGGGATGACGCTTCTCAGATTTACGTATTTGGAATGGGTTTGTCAATACAGTAACAACTTCATGATTGGATAAAACGTGAATATCCGGATGGGGTTATGAAGGCTTAGGCTTATGCATCTTTAGCTTTAGCCTCAGTCTTAGTCTTAGGCTTAGGCTTGAGCTTAGACTTAGGCTTGGGCTAAAGCTTAGGCTTAGGATGAGTGAAATGATCTGTGATTCCGAAGACTTGAATATCGTTTCTTGGATGAACAACACGGTCGATGGCTGAAAGTAGTGAGTAAGATGAATGGTACGGAGACGGATGGTGCTGACACGTTTACGTAGGCGACGATTGAATCGTTGCCATACTGGTCACAATAGCGGACGAGAACGGAGATAATGGTATAATTCCTTCCTATTTGGTACCTATTTTATTTGTTCCCTAATGTGTAGGTAAAATTGCCAGATAACTGCTAATTCCTCTCATTATTTGAAATTATTCCCATCCTTTGGAGGATTGGTTTGTCCGCCAGTGACTGGTCCAGTTGATGACATCGACAAAAAATCGAGAAAAAAATCGACAGTCTTGTTTATAGCAAAAATGCCGTTTTCTTGAGCGCTTTCCGTGATGTTTCAGTTGTTCAACCAATCAACTTTAAGATCAACTAAAACCACCAATCAACGAAGTCCCTAAATTTTTTCCACAAGAACTCACAGTAGTAAGACATGATAGTAATATTGAAGCGTTCCGTTGGATTGCCGATGTATGCCAGTATTGAGTCTGAATGTGCTATTGTGCTAGAAGCAAAGAACGTACGCAATGCATTTGCGAACCAATCGAGTTCGAAACACAAGTTTAAAGCCCTTATTTTCTTCCGCAAGAACACGCAATAGTAAGACATGATAGTAATATTGAAGCGTTCCGGTTGAAGAACTACATATGCCAGTATTGAGTCTGCAATGTGCCATTGTATGGATGTACAAATGCAATGGATATGCAATGAACGTATGCGAACCATCACACATCAGCCATCCTGACCAGAAGCACAAAATACTGAAGGGCCCCAGTCAAATGCCCCCACCAGCACCCCCCCCCCCTCCCCTTGCCCCCCGTTTGTGGCTCATAACTATTATATATGGCACTTGGCACAGGGGTGGTGAGAAATCATGACTTACCGGGATATCGGTTATGGAACTCTCGTTCGGTCTGGCATATGTAGGAAACATGAAACGTGAATGAGAAAAGAAGTATGCAAGAAAGTTAACTGGTATTTTATTTTCTGGATATTTACTTATTTTTATGATATATACATTTAAAATTATATTAATTAACAGCGTCAGCGTATCCTATCCTAATACACATACGTAACAAAAAACTGATATTTAAGAGCCTTAGAAAAGCTTTTGGAACTTTAAGTACGTCTGGTCGTTCATAAATGCAACAACCAAAGAATATGAATCCCATTGTCTATGGATTATCCACTTGTGAATAAAGAGAACAGACACCTCTACTGTGATGTGATTGAAATTCGATAATCTAAAAACCGACTGCCTATTATTTAAAGCCATGAACACAATTGAAATGTTCAAATGCCACATATTCAAATGTAGACCATGAAATGTGACATCCCTGATATGTGACAAGTGAATATGAACATCAGTATGTCACATTACAGAAGTGACGTATGTTAATTTGATTATCCTGATACTCCATCGAATGACGATTGTGCGACGGTGAGTCATGATTGTGCCATGGGGTGACACGCTTCGTTATATTCATTACCAAAACTATGTAAATATCGCAAAATAAAGCTATGTAAGTCATGAGCTGTCATGAACTCTTTCTGAATGCAAAATTTCATTGCTTCACGAAACCTCCCATAACGTCGGTATATCTCCTATCGTCCTACATGTATAACCTCCTATACATATCATACTATACTATAATATTCCATTCCTGATAAATAAAACTGTTATGCAGTCTGGTGTATCACGAAGGGTATACATGAATGAGAAGATAAAGCGATTTGCGAATGTACTACATGACTGAAGCGATGATCACCGATCGGTGGTATGTGCCCGAAGCCGATGCCCCTGTATCGGGGCACCACCGGCTCACAGTGCGATCAATCATTGCCGGGCACTGCAGGCATTGGCTCGGACATTGAGTAATGGCACACCCATGTACCACTGACATCAAGTCATCCATCTTGGTTACCCAATATATTGGTTGACAATGGCTTATGGGGGCTCATGTTATTACCGGCTCAAACCAAAACACATCACAGTATTCGAGTCAGTATTTGGGTAAGTATTTAGAAACATGGCTAGTGAAGTAGAGAAGTATGGAAGTGTTTATGGTATGGATTCAGATACTGCGATCCACGCTTTCGTGGTCCGGGTATACTTAGGAGGAGCATTTGAAGGAATTTTGTGAGAAAACATGTATTGCGGTTCACTGACATCCAGTCATCCATCTTGGTTACCCAATATATTGGCTGACAATGGCTTATGCGGGCTCATGTTATTAGGGCTCAAACCAAAACACATCACAGTATTTGGGGCAGTATCTGGAAGCATGGCAAATTATGGAAGCTTTTGGGTGGGTAACTCAAGTTTCAGGTACTGCGGTACACACGGCACGGGGTTCGGTTGCTAATCAGGGTCATACGCCTAAGTTATGAGCATTTTAGCTGTTTTTGATGAAATTTGAGTAAACATTACTCTGAACTGGTTTGATTAAGTATATAGTCTGAGTTTATAGCCTAAGTATGTATTTGTCTGTATAGTCAACCGAATTTAGAAGTCCTTATCGAACTACCCTAATTTGATTTTAAAAGTCGGGTTATTTACACAGTAGTATTATAACTTTAATTCACGGAACACCATGCTCAAATCATAAGAATTGACAAACCCGCTCTCACATAACCAAAGATAAAACTAATGAACTTGGGCCACATCTTCATCAAAATTTACTCAATAGTTTGGCAGTACCCTGACAATGATGACCCTTTATAAACATACCATGGATGCATGACTTGGATTGCGCCCAACTTAGCTGAGGATGCCAATTGGTCTTCTTGGATAACATCGGGGGATCAAAAATTATGCAACGTTCCATCAGATGTTAAAATGTGTTTCAGACATTGAATGGGATGATGGATGCACCAGAGGAAGCCGATAATGATCGATAAGCGTGCGTTGGTCGCATTTCATCTCTCTCAGTTAAACCGTGGATTACAGATGAAAACACAATCAACTCCAGTAATAATAGTTAACCTGGGTATACACATAGCTTTTCTATTTTTACATGATATCAGTTTACAAGCTAAACAAGTGAATAATTTAGTCGTTATGCAATCGCACATTATTGTCGTTATCCTGACCACATCTGTCCCAGCTGTGGGTTTTTAGCCACAGTCCGGGGGGGGGGGGTAGACTGTGGACGTGAGTGCTTTTAGGCACAGTCCGATTCCTCTTTAACCACAGTACCGTTTAGCCACAGTACCATTTAAGCACAGTCCGATTCTTTTTTAGCCACAGTACCGTTTAGCCACATTACCATTTAAGCACAGTCCGTTTTTTAGCCACAGTCTACCCCCCGGACTGTGGCTAAAAACCCACAGCTGGGACAGGTGTGATCCTGACGTTATCCCACAGCAACAGCTACAACACAACTTTCACCTTTGTCAGCATGGTTACATAAAGTTAAAATCAACTGAGATGCGATGAGGAAATCCGGTTTGTCCATCGGTAGCAGATTCTTCAACCTCGTAATCAATAAAAAAAGTTGAATTATACCAATCTTAGTTCAATGAATATAACAACATACGACTCGAATCACGACTTGAACTATCTGGCGGGTGGTGTCCGACGCGTTTCACACTGTCACCTAATTAAAACCGTAGTAGAATCGTATGGCAAAGTATCTGATATTACGGACAGCACTAACAAATGCTGGTAAGGCTGCTGCTTGAAACGTCCATTCAAATAGTAAAGTTTTACAACCTTTGGGACATATGGCTTACACATGGCGATGCTTGTCCATGGGCTTTACAGTCTGGTTCTATGTTCCAATCACTTTGGCGATGGTTCCATGTTAATCAAGAATTGATGTATGGAGGAATAAGTATCGAAGTATTGGAGTATTGTGGTAAGGTTAAAGGGCATGGGGATTGTATTCACAAAGAAAGAAAACAAATACAACAATGAAAAAACTCATTTAACCTTTTTCGTAATATCAGCGTAATTTCAATCAGCTAAATTCACCAGAAGCTCATCGCTGATGCTGTTGTTGTTGTTATTGTTGTTGTTGTTGTTGTTGTTGTTGTTGTTGTTGTTGTTGTTGTTGTTGTTGTTGTTGTTGTTGTTGTTGTTGTTGTTGTTGTTGTTGTTGTTGTTGTTGTTGTTGTTGTTGTTGTTGTTGTTGTTGTTTATAATAAGTGTTATATGTACGTATTATGTACGGTGATTGATCGTTGAACAATTATATATATTTGTTCGTATTTTCGATGATGAATGACGTCCAGTCTGAAACACTCGGCAAGCCAATCAGTCAGCCAGTGACAGTCTGTTTTTTTGGGTGCAAACTCATCCAGTCAGTCAGTCAGTCAGTCAGTTAGTCGGTCAGTCAACATCATAACGACAGTCAGTCAGTGATGACGCACAAAAATGCAACCTCGAGTTTATTAGGATTTCAAAAAAGCGTTCGACGTGATTGATTATAATTGACTTGATATTGAAGGCTCAATGCCGTTACTTGAAACCGGAATGTATACAACTGGCAGAATACATAAGTACATAATTCATATTATGCCGTAGCATTTTACGTCAAGTTTACATACATTCAAAGCATCCATGAGTTTATTAGTGAAATGTTTCCCATATTTTATTACATGAAACTGTTTCCCAAACTTGACAGCAACAATCAAGGCGTCTAAATAAACCATTAATGAACTAAACCGTCTGTCTGTTAAGATACAGTAATAAAATATAGATGTACGCACTGCTGAAACAACATCAATTATTCAATCGATCAACAATAACTTGCATATTACGCTACCGCAACAAGTGGGGGCTATATTTCACGCGTAACAAATGGCCCTATCGCGGCAACAGCACAGCCGCCGTAACATCGCCAGCGTAACATAACAATAATGGATCATCAACGTCGAGGTGCCATCACCCATTCTCTGGGACATTTTGCGTGCGAGGTGGAAGGTTTACGCCAAAAAAAGCTGAACTTTCTAATCTCTTCGACATCTACGGGCTGTTTTTGTACGAACGAGAAAAGTAATTACGTTTTTAATCGATTGATTACTAAATCTGTTTTTTTATTGCGAAAGAAGTGGGTGAGTTTGAACGTATTAGTACCGAAACCGCCACTTTCTCTCGCTGACATTCATCAGATCCAGGAAGACATGACGGACCGGAGAGGTGATGACTGACTGATCATAATGATTGGTTGGAACAGACAGTCGACGTGTCATTTACTTCTGCTTTATTCAGTTGAATGCGGTAGAATATTTACTTTCATATTCTAAACAAAGTATGTACCATCTGGAACCCCTGCCACATTTGTGAATTTATAGGTACCAATTTTTTGGCCTTTTCTAAAGAATGTAAAATTTATTTTAAACGCTCATCCGATGTCATGTGGTTCATTGAGGGATTGGGCGCAAAAATAAGGGACCGAGAAGTTTCACCCCGGGGAACTTTCACCCCGCGATTTTGAGGGCTTTTCACCCCGCGGGAAAATTGGATTTCCGCGGGGTGAAAAGACACCGCCAAAGTTATAAAAATTAACACTCTAGAGCGGTGTCTTTTCACCCCGCCTGGTTCACCTACCGTAACCCAAACTCTAGTTCATTTGCAGATCGACCATAATATGTATGATACACATGACGTATCAGTTATTCAGTGAGTTAGTAACAATTTCAATTTCGACAGTCATTTTGTTCATTGAAATACGAAATCAATTTTCTAACAAACTGTGAATATTATCTCGATTTCCATGAGATCAAATGTCCAGACTAAACCGGACACTCTTATTACGATGGTGCAGTCAGATTTGCCGTGGTATTTACGCTGATTTTTTTTATAAACGTTCTCCAATTGACTAACTTTTTGCATGAACCCTACATAAATACATACTGCGTAAATACTGGTGTTTAAAAATTATAATGTACACAAAACTCTTTATTACGACCTCACATAACTAGCGTAATTGACGTTTTATCACTTACCCAGGATATATTAAGATGTTGTGTTATTATAATATACTTCTTATGACATATTGCATGACATAGGCGCAGCTTTAGTAAGCAAGAACAATAAAATTTTTGTTCTTACTCATGAAACATCACCTTTACTATAAGTTAATTGTTGGTTCTCGTAGTTTTTTCTCCATTTTTACTATCACTCAAACTTAAAAGGTGTCCCAGAACCTACTCCATATACCCACCAATTTTTTTCATCATATTCTTGTTAAAATCAGAGAAAAAAAGTCAATTTTACGAAGTGTATGGCAACAGTTTTGAGAGACATAACCCGCTGCACCGACTGTACATTCTGCTTTATTTGTTCTCATTAAACAGTAACCACTTTCATTGTATCAACTAGAGAGTTTTTGTTTATTTTCAATTCTCTTCTCTTCCTCTGTAACTATGATTTTTATTCAATGCACTCTGAAGTTCAACTTATAAGTTTAGCTTCTCCAACTTCAACTTACAATTTTAAAGCAAGCACTTTTATTACATCTGGCGGCGATACACTACGGCCATTCTGACTTCACTACCGTAATCAGAAGGTTCGATTTGGTCTGGAAAACAATTTTCACGTAAATCGAACAATTATTGAAAGTTTGCAAAAAAAAGTTTGTTTTGCACTTTGAAGCATAAAATGACTGTCGAATTTGAAATTGACACTGACCCACTGACTCACTCACTGATCATGAGTACTGTATGCTACATATCTTGGTCGATCAGCCAATGGACTAGAAATCGGGTTACGGTAGGTAAACTACGCGGGGTGAAAAGACACCGCTCTCGGGGATGTCAAACTCAAATTTTAGCGGTGTCTTTTCACCCCGCAAAAATCCCATTTTCCCGCGGGGTGAAAAGACCTCAAAATCGCGGGGTGAAAGTTCCCCGGGGTGAAACTACACGGACTCAAAAATAATATGCCAGTCATCATAAGACAGGCCAGCCAGCAACTCTGACAAGTTCTGTTACTCGTTTAATAAACCAATCGGATCGGGTTATGCTCCGGTATTGACGTTGCAGTTGCGCAATTTGGTGATTTGCTATATATTTTTGTAATAAATAGTAATTTAATATTCTTTTTATAATCAAAAGTAACATCATCAGCTTGAGACAATTTTCATGTTAGTTTAGCTAAATTTTGCGACTGGTTATGTGATGCATCCGCGACTGCAACAGCAGGAGGATGCGCCAGCAACAGTTGCCGCAACAACCATCAACCCAATCATCAACTCGATTATGCAGCACATTATAATACGATCTGACGCGTTTTTACTTAAATGGGCTAAAGCTGTCAATTAGTTGGAATAACGAACAATAATAAGAGTAGCATAAACTGACATACATAGTAATAAGGGTTTATCAACTATAATATATAGCCAATCCGGTTTTTTTGTCACTAACTAGGAGTTTATTGTCATTTTTAACGCACAGATTGTTTAAAATCTGCTGTTGGCGTGCTTCACTATATTTGAAAAAGAAACTTTATATGACAACATACAAACGTTGCGCCTATTTCATTGCAAACAGTTTGTGTGTAACGGCTTCATATAAAAATAATCTGTTATAAAATCATACATTGTTCAAGTTAAATAACCGATAACTGATCCGGTTTATTGTTATTCCAAAAAACCTCAAAACCCTGAAGTTTTGGATGCGACATTTTTCCAAGACGAATTTGTGTCAACCAGCGATTGTACTGAGTAAACTAAACTGCTTCATCATTTCGTAGATATTTAACGGTAAACACACTCGTTTAACCGAGTAAACATACGGCAATGCACAGAGTCTATTAACACGATCCAAACATTCAACAATAGACAATAATACAATAGTATATGGAAGCCACAATGATATGTTTGTCAACCTCTTCAGTTCAACCGTAAACCGCATAAGCAACGACCGACAAATGGTGATGATATGTATCCACAGTTATAAACGTAGTTTGTTTATAAGTTGAATACAAAGTTGAATAAGTTCGGTGATTCAAAAGAGTGTTCTACATATCGGTACCTATATTGAAAGTTAATCCACTTAAATTTCCAAAATGTACCTCATCATGTCTCACAAAAGGATGAACAAACGTTGTCAACCGCACTGTGCAAACGCAAACTCAACAGAATCTTCAAACTTTTACATTATCCAAGCTTCATTGAATGCCGTTAAACAGTGAGAGAAAGTCGTACTGCGAAGAAGAAAAAGAAATCAGCCGACTCAACGCACTAGGTGGATAGAGGTATATCATATTTCACATTAGCCGGCTAAACAGGCTGCAGCTTGCCGCTCTATCCAACCGGTCGCAGTCGCCAATACACACTTGAGTCAGTCCACTAGCCGACGACGCAACAACCAAAAAGTGCAATTCCCCTTTCTTTGGGAGTTTCGAAAAGTAGAGTTTGCTCTTTGAGGTGTAGGTAAAATGCCTCAAAACTGATAATTCCCCTCTTTGAAGAAATTCGTCCGTAATTGAGTCCGTGAACGGTCGGCGCTTCTAAACCACTAGACAATGGACACGACAAAACAACTGTAGGACAGGATGATAGTCAACTAAGTGGGTTAAAGTTATGGAGGTTCTCTGGCAAGTCTGTAGGTTAATCGAAAACGCAGTAGATAATGTACATACTGGTTGACAACGGCAAACGTACAGTTGTTTGTAAGGTAAACACCCATGTACGATTGAGTTAGGTGTACAATAACTAGGCATTCGTTTTGGTTGGGCCCGATAAATGCGTAGGTTGGGACTTTTCTTTTTTTAAGGTGTAAATATTTACATAAATAGTTGGTTCATATTCAGCTGCATCTGTACATGAGGAGCTCATAATGTCGGATAATTAGAACAGTGTTCACGTAAAACTCAAAACGTTACAGAGCATACTGTAATAAACAAAGATAGTAAATGAAAAGGGATAGCTTAGTGATCTGCTGTAAGTGAAACAAACTTCTATGAATCACTCAACGCAAATTATTTTTGTTACAGCAATTAGCCAAGGTAAAACTGTCAGAAGCAGTAACCAATGTGTCAATCAAACGAATGTCAGACGGTAAACAACGAACGTCAGCACATCACCACTGGAGTAAATCGTCTCGGCAAACAGCATATCTGCTTTAATTCTCTTAATTTTTTATAGCTTTACTGAGATTTTTAGACGTTACTGAGACGTTGAAAAAGTGACGGGCAATGGCTGAAACTTGAAAGCAACGGGGTCTGTGTCAACTGCTAGGTTTCGATCCTACATACGTATCACCACCGGATTGCTATAATGGCGTCCTTACCACTAGACTACACAGGCGACAACTCACGTGTATCTTCATAATTTCCTGGAAAAGATGTTTCCGCTAGCAAAATCTTCACCCCCTTTTACGTACCGCCACCATCCGTCCGCCACCAGGCAGCATTGAATCCCACAACAAAACCGGCTTTTTTCAGACGGCATCCCAAAAGTTTTTCTCCGCACAATGCAAAGGTAAACAAAAAGGACTCAATGGTCGTGATGGGTGTTGGGGGTTGGTGTGAACTGTGAAATTCAAATCATCATCTTCATTTGTTATATGTAGGTGGCATCTTTTGAGGCGATGGGTGTTTTGTTAACCGAATCTTCGTCGTAAGTTGTGTATTTGCAGTACTTGGTCTTTGTCACTTTAGACCCTTTCAACACTGAAGTTTAAATAATCATAGGAAAATAAAGATGGATATGTACTTCAGGTAGAGCAGTATTATAACACCAAGTTGTTCAAAAGTCCAGATGAAGTAATGAAACGTTCTGTAAAGTTTT
Source organism: Daptonema setosum (assembly GCA_964036265.1). NCBI lineage: Eukaryota > Metazoa > Nematoda > Chromadorea > Monhysterida > Xyalidae > Daptonema > Daptonema setosum. Next base: position 17,756,960 of record OZ038446.1, read on the forward strand.
ACGTTAACCTGAGCGAGTAAGGACACCTGTTGTTATGTTCATGTCTATATGTCATTGTTAGACACACTCACTTAATCCAAATGAACATGTCCAAATGTCAATCACACCGTGTACCTTGAACAACTGATTGATCGACAGGCGACATAAAGCTGGCACATGTCAATCAAAAAGTCTAGTATGGATGTATAAAACACGTTAAGAGGTAACGCTGTAACAGCAAGTTAAAAACAACAATCCGAACAAATTACTTTGAGGGCCTACTGTAACAAGTACTCCACTTTAACACCGTGGTATAACATGTTATGTTGAGGAGGCAGAATGGAGCCTGTCATAATGGGTCAACATGTACTTATCCACCGTAACGTACATATTGCAACGAATGCGGTAACTGTCTTATGGCATGTTATTCAAAAATGTTTATGTTATTAGCGGCTGAAATGGTCAATCCGTTTAGGTGGTCAAGTCAAAACTGTGAACTGTGTGTCAACTAGAAGTTCAAATATATCAAGTTGTCAAGATTTTGCCCAACAAAAATGTGAACGCACCATCATTTTATGCAAAGAATGGCGCTAAGAAGAAACTAAATTCAAAGAAACCGGTGAAAACTTCTCACTTTGTTGATCTCCGTCAATCAAATATGACATGTTATTGAATTGTGTTCGATGAGAGATGAATGACTGACTGACTGACTGACTGACTGACTGACTGACTGACTGACTGACTGACTGACTGACTGACTGACTGACTGACTGACTGACTGACTGACTGACTGACTGACTGACTGACTGACTGACTGACTGACAGACTCACTGACTGACTGACTGACTTACTGACTTACTGACTGACTAACTGACTGACTGACTGACTGACTGACTGACTGACTGACTGACTGACTGACTGACTAACTGACTGACTGACTAACTGACTGACTGACTGACTGACTGACTGACTGACTGACTGACTGACTGACTGACTGACTGACTGACTGACTGACTGACTGACTGACTGACTGACTGACTGACTGACTGACTGACTGACTGACTGACGTCGAATTTTGATAGAAATGAAATACATTTAGTGACATGACACGACATGGATTAAATAGAGCCACAAGTACTTATAAAAATACATTGAATGAATCGGATCGATAATCGCATTGAAGTAATTCTAGGTTTACACTTGACTGAACACAAATATCTAAATTTTAATATCGACAATTTAACATTGGCAACACCTATGTATGTACATATGTAGTTAATTTCAATCAACACACAACATTTCACTGTGGAATTTTTCCACACCGCAGAAATAAATCACCACATAAACAACAACAATCAAACATCAAACGAACAACCAAATTTAATTTACGAAGCCAAAATCAGCTTATGAAATCACGTCCGAAAAAAGCCTAAGCCTTTTGATCGTTGAATTCTCACACAATACCTGGGCTCACACAATTGGTCCAATTTGCGAACACTTCATTGGTGTGACTCAAGGCTCCCAAAACATGACTAAGTTCATTTACACGACATTTTGTTCTCCACCCTTAGCACTCAATCATTGTTTTTGAATATTCAACTGTAACTCATTGCATCCAACACATTTGAGCGTTGAAGTTTTGCGTTAATTAGTTTAGTTTGTATTTGTTTGTTTTGTACTTGAATATGGCGGGCCATCAGCGACACCAGTGGTAGTTTGTGACACGATTCATGATGACATACCTGCTCATGATCTGTCAGGATCAATTTGTCAAATTAGTCAGTCAGTCAGTGTTTTGAATGTTACATGATGCGACACTGCGATGCATGCAACCAATGTGTGTTGGACTAATCGGACGGTCGTGTCGATATACAACAGATCAACACTCACAACCATTACACACATTTAACACACATGGATCATGAAACGGGCCTATTTCTGAACTGAATTACTTTTATAGTTCTTCAAAGAAAAAACTCCTTAACAGTGGAAAGGTTTTCCTGTCTTATATGCTATCGAAACATACGGCGAATCTTACCTATCAGTTTAACTACGTGCTTCAAAACGTTCAGTATACGGTTTTGCGCATATAGTTTATAATTATTCATAATTGCATATTAATAATTTAACTTTTTACGATCTTTATGTCTGAATCATTCATGAATTGATTGATTGATCATGTGTAAGTTGTGAGTGCTAGAAAATTGATGATAATTAATTACTATTCTAAAATACAACCGACGCGTTGACTGACTGTCTGACTGACGGACTTATTGACTGACGGATTGACTGATTGTCGCTTGATGCTTGACCGCCTGCCGCGTTCGAGTTAATCAACCGAATATTCAATATCCAATTGGGTCATATGTAACTTACTGATTTAATGAAATTGAAAGCAGCATGTCAGTCTGTCAGTCAGTCAATCAGTCAGTCAGTCAGTCAATCAATCAGTCAGTCATTTAGTCAGTCAGTCAGTCAGTCAGTGCTCACTCATCCTGCCTGGCAACACTGGCATAAGTGAATACAAAGTAAGTAAAATTTAAGTGAATACAAACTAAATAAAAGTGAGTGAGTCAGTGAGTGAGAGTGAGTGAGAGAGTGAGTGAGTGAATGAGTGAGTGAGTGAGTGAGTGAGTGAGTGAGTGAGTGAGTGAGTGAGTGAGTGAGTGAGTGAGTGAGTGAGTGAGTGAGTGAGTGAGTGAGTGAGTGAGTGAGTGAGTGAGTGAGTGAGTGAGTGAGTGAGTGAGTGAGTGAGTGAGTGAGTGAGTGAGTGAGTGAGTGAGTGAGTGAGTGAGTGAGTGAGTGAGTGAGTGAGTGAGTGAGTGAGTGAGTGAGTGAGTGAGTGAGTGAGTGAGTGAGTGAGTGAGTGAGTGAGTGAGTGAGTGAGTGAGTGAGTGAGTGAGTGAGTGAGTGAGTGAGTGAGTGAGTGAGTGAGTGAGTGAGTGAGTGAGTGAGTGAGTGAGTGAGTGAGTGAGTGAGTGAGTGAGTGAGTGAGTGAGTGAGTGAGTGAGTGAGTGAGTGAGTGAGTGAGTGAGTGAGTGAGTGAGTGAGTGAGTGAGTGAGTGAGTGAGTGAGTGAGTGAGTGAGTGAGTGAGTGAGTGAGTGAGTGAGTGAGTGAGTGAGTGAGTGAGTGAGTGAGTGAGTGAGTGAGTGAGTGAGTGAGTGAGTGAGTGAGTGAGTGAGTGAGTGAGTGAGTGAGTGAGTGAGTGAGTGAGTGAGTGAGTGAGTGAGTGAGTGAGTGAGTGAGTGAGTGAGTGAGTGAGTGAGTGAGTGAGTGAGTGAGTGAGTGAGTGAGTGAGTGAGTGAGTGAGTGAGTGAGTGAGTGAGTGAGTGAGTGAGTGAGTGAGTGAGTGAGTGAGTGAGTGAGTGAGTGAGTGAGTGAGTGAGTGAGTGAGTGAGTGAGTGAGTGAGTGAGTGAGTAAGTGAGTGAGTGAATGAGTGAGGGAGAGATCACGCTGGTCAATCTGTGATACAAGCAAAACACAGCACTATTGTTATGTATTCCTGAGTGTTTCTAGCCCTAGTTGCATACGCAAATGCAGCATTTTGTATGTCAATTTCAATTGGTGTTTCTCATGTCAAATGCCGGCACCGATTGCTAAAAGCCAATTTACAGCTCTGAAGATGTGAACGCCGTCTGCCTGTCTGCATTTCCGTTTGTCCAAAACATCCCACACCCACGGAAATCAGGAATTTTCCCCCATATAACCAGTTCAATGACTCCGAAACTGTCAAACGAGCCTAACAAATCTATTTAAAAATAATATTAAATTTAATCAGTCTGTATTTATCTTGTTATAACGGTGAAAACTGCAACGAACGTTTTACGAACGAACGCTTCAAAAATAAGCTGTAAATAATTTTATAGCCGCTAATTAGCTAGTTAGTAGAATACTGGCTTATGTAATTCATTTTGACCGTTTCCATCGGCCTTCCGTGGCTATCCATTGCGGATAATCACTTAAAGCTAATCAATCATTGATTATTATCGAAGTCTCCGACTTTTTCTAATCGTCTGTGGATTACTTGCACATGGTTACCCGTTCTCTCGTTTACTGAATCGGATCATGCTGGCTATGGTTGTAAGTTGATAAAAAAAACATCATGTAGGATGTTGGATTAATCAGTTCAATCAATCCTCAAAACGGTGAGTAATCCTATGTTTTCAGCTGATTGAAGGCTTGAGGCTGCCATAGCAACGAGCTTTTATAATCGGTCAATTTATAATAAAGCAGGTATTGATTAGGAGACTGATATTGAAATACCAGTCATTTCGGATCTTATTAAGACTGTTCCATACTTGCACAAACGTATGCAATGAGATGAGATTAGTGGACATTCCATGTAGTATGTTTCTAGTAGGTCAAAAAAATTGAATAGTCTTAGAAAACCACCGACGAAAAGGTGCGCATTCAAATCAGTAATGCTTTACTTTACACATTATGTAAATGGTCAGCTTAACCTTTATATTACAAATTGAAAGAAACAAACTAACTGTTGAAACTCTCTTCTTCACTCCTAGTTTCTCTTATTATTCTATGTTTCTATTGTAACAATTTACCTAGCAACTGCAATGAAACATTTATTTTAAGGTTCATTATTGCGTGATAAGAATTTGATGAGTGGATTCAGTATTGGGAGAGTCACATGTGGGCTGGAAGCCTGCCATTTTATTAAGATTTGTAAATGAAATCATGTAGATCAGTATAACACTCCTATGTATTTCAAGTTTAAAACAGATGAATTAGTTCAACTCTTCGAGAAACTATGACGCTTATTCAAACTCCTAATGAATCGAGAATGTTAAAGCGGTTTAGACGCCCTGTGGAATGTTGGTTCAGAGCTTAGAATGCTACTTACATTGATAAGTAAGTATATCATCGAATCAAAACGACTAATCTCCAATCACAACCCCAACTGTGATTCTTGATAATCTGCGAGACTAGAACTTTAATAACTGACATGTCTACATACATGTTACATACATAAGTGGAAAAATGAACGCAAAACAGTAGTATTCGATAAACTCGAATTCAAATAAGAGCCATCATCAACCACATATATGAAACTAAGTTGATTTTGTCACCAAATCATTACAATGCCCACAATTACATAAGTTATCATGATAATCATTAACATCCCCATCTGTCTTTGTACGCATGTACTTTACTGCCCACCTAATCACATGGGTGACGGAACATTTTTACAATAAATAAAGCCGGTGTTCTATCCAGCAAAATAATCAGTCAAACAAGCATTGTTACGTGCAAAAAGGGAAGCTGTCAGAATCAGTGTACGGCACACACGCTCCGTGGTCTGTTGTACCATTCAGTCCATTCGTAGTCAGCTAGCATCCAGTGTCCTGTATTACAGAATGTTATCACTGTGGATTTCGGTTTTATTGCGGTAAGTGTATATGAATTAGGGATTAATTCCCGTGTTTCGGAATGTTGAGACTATGGATTTATGTTTACGCCGGCAAGTATTACATAACCTACAAATCAAATGCAGCCAGAAAGGAAAATTTTCCAGTTCCCATTATGATTCAAACCTACGACCTCTTGTTTGATACCCGGATATGCTAACCACCGTACCACTGGTACAGGCATGGACTTCTGCAAAAAGCATGTGTTATATGCATTTCAGAATGAGTCGCAATTGCGGTCAAGGTTCTGACATGATGAATCATTGGTGCCAGACGGTGCCTCACTGAATACTATAATACATTGTCAGTTACATGTATGTACTATAGTTATGTACAGTACACGAGTTACGGTATGTACTATAGTTATGTACAGTACACGGGTTACGGTATGTACTGTAGTTATGTACAGTACACGGGTTACGGTATGTACTATAGTTATGTACAGTACACGGGTTACGGTATGTACTATAGTTATGTACAGTACATGGGTTACGGTATGTACTGTAGTTATGTACAGTACTCGGGTTACTGTATACTCCAACGTTTTGGATATAATAGAATTTAAAAAAAAGTTGAAATCAACAAAAAAAAAAACAACAAAAAAATCAGCGATTCCAAAGAAACGCATGTGAAAAGAATACTTTATTCTTCAGTTCTCAGCAGTCTCAATCACGGTGGTCTTCTTTTTACTCTATATACTGTATGTAGTCATAGAAAAAGTCCGGTACGTGTGATTTTTAAATCAGAGATTTACACTTGTGAAACCATTGTCTTGCTACATATGTATGTAGTTAGTTCCTGATTGAAAATCACAACCAGAATTGTAATTATAATCAGTGTTATATGATATAATTTTCTCAATGGTACATAAGTAATTTGCAATGTCATGTGCCAGCACTGGCATAAAGAGGCCACAAAGAAAGGGAAGGGAATTTTTTCAAAGAAAGGGAAACTACCAGTTTTGAGGTCATTTATGTGCATACACATTATGGAATGAATCATAAAGTTTGCACTTGTCAAAAATGTAGTTTATGTTTTTCACACTTCTCAAGTCCGCTTGTGTGTGCCAATGGTATATGAATGAATGAATGTGTGCCCGTGGTATAGAGTACGGGTGGTATTGACTTCCACGGTTGGTGTTAGTGGCTAACACCACTAGCGGACGAGAGAGGAACGGAAAAGTGGAATTCCCCTATCTTTGACAGCTCCAAACAGTAAAACGTGTCTCCTAAGGTAAAGATAAAATACCCTTAAAACTGCGGATTCCCTTTCTTTGAGAAAATGCCCTCCCTTCTGAGGACTGGCAAGTCGGCCAGTGGCCCATGCCAAACCTGTTTTCTGCATGACGTGGTTTCACACAATAGATTCGTGGCAACCACTTTTACTGAGTGAATTCCGATTTTACTATCTTGTTTACATGTACGTAAATTATTTCCTAGCGTAGGAGTAGTTTATTTCTGTATGGCTTTGCACCATTTCGTTTGCGATGGAAATCATGGAGCATACATACGGTAGATTGAATGGACTGTTGAAATATTGAAGAACGTGTTTTCCACTTCAAGCTGTATCTGTAAGGAAACCTTCTTTTTGTATGTAGCTGTCCTCATGCATAATTTAATCAATCTATCAGGCCCATGCTTTTCATAACAAGCATGATACCTTAATGATCCCATATTAAAGTTATCTATTATTTATGCTCAGATAAGCACGAATTTGCATACATCTATATATAAAAACAAGATGATTCCCCACGTGCGGAAAAATAGCTTGCAATCAACAAATGTGTTTATAACTAAAATCAGCATCACGAAACATCAGACTATTTACTTCATAATCTGTTTATTCTGAAGGTGATTTTTTCAGATAAACATTGTATTAGAACTTGTGAACGGAAATGCTGATTCAGCTAATTCAAGCCCCACTCGATCCGGAAATGACCTTACCGTATTCAATGTAAAAATGCAGCCATAAACAAAACAGCGTCTGCTGCATGTTT
>OZ038446.1:17764559-17782059 GCA_964036265.1 Daptonema setosum
ACAGTATCTTGATTACTTATCTTGATCCGTACAATTTATGTCACTTTTTGTTTCATTCATTTTTGTTTATATTAACCTTTATATGTAACTAACTGTGACACCGTCGTCTGGAAAATGTTCTCTGAGAAAGACAACAGTAAATCTTTTGGCAGTTTTCATATGTAAAATACTATGCAATATACTGTAGTGGAAATTCGTCATTGAAACCTGTGTTTATACTTCAGATCAGCTCACCGAGCACAGCACACAGATCTCTAAAAAACATTAATATTTTTACAAACTTATTCATTATGAAGTTGTTTTCGCTTATTTTTTTCTTTACCTGTCTTATTTTTTCCATGCTGTTCCGTAATCCCCTCCCTCAATAAAATGTGATTTCCTGGCGATATGTCGCATGGAAAAAAAACTTTGATTATTTAATAATATCAATAGGTATTCATGAAAGATTTAGAAGCCGCCAATTTTTTGGGGTTTTCGGAAACCGACAAACTTATTACGTATTATATTCAGAAAAAAATTCAAACTCTTTATCGATGAAGTAAGTTTTTTCATTTATTCCGTCATGTCCGTCATGTCCGTTTTCCATTTAATCCTAAGATAATAACAAAATGAATATTCATAATTATAAGTAACACGTTCACAAGTTGTTTATCAGAATAACGTATTTTCTATACTTCTCCTCATTCGGCTTCCAATGAGTGGGTTATTTAAGTAGGCCCGTTTTACATATCTTTTAATAAAGGTTCGTTTCACGGCGTAGTCCGAAGCTGGAAAAGTTCAAGTGAGTGAGTGAGTGAGTGAGTGAGTGAGTGAGTGAGTGAGTGAGTGAGTGAGAGAGAGTGAGTAGTGAGTGAGTGAGTGATGTGAGTGAGTGAGTGAGTGAGTGAGTGAGTGAGTGAGAGAGTGAGTGAGTGAAGTGAGTGAGTGAGTGTGGAGTGAGTGAGTGAGTGAGTGAGTGAGTGAGTGAGTGAGTGAGTGAGTGAGTGAGTGAGTGAGTGTGAGTGAGTGAGTGAGTGAGTGATGTGATGAGTGAGTGAGTGAGTGAGTGAGTGAGTGAAGTGAGTGAGGTGAGTGAGTGAGTGAGTGAGTGAGTGAGTGAGTGAGTGAGTGAGTGAGTGAGTGAGTGAGTGAGTGAGTGAGTGAGTGAGTGAGTGAGTGAGTGAGTGAGAGTGAGTGAGTGAGTGAGTGAGTGAGTGAGTGAAGTGAGTGAGTGAGTGAGTGAGTGAGTGAAGTGAGTGAGTGAGTGATGTGATGTGAGTGAGTGAGTGAGTGAGGAGTGAGTGAGTGAGTGAGAGTGAGTGATGGTTGAGTTTGTGAATGAATGAGTGGGTCTGAAATGACGACTCACTTGAGCAGGGCTTCCCAATAGGTCCTTCAAAGATGCATGGTCGGTGTGCGTCGACAACTTGAATCTTGCAGAATGGAACAGATAACGCAGACCAAAATTAGGGTGTAAACGGTCGCCATTGAGAAACCCTGCAATTTACACTATTTACAAACTTATATTTTTCTCATAAAACTTCAATTTAAAACTTTCGAGTGAAAAGATATACAAAAATCTGAAGGCATACATGAGTAATGCAAGATTCTAGAAACTGAATAGAACCATATGCTACATAGAAGTAACACCTAATACTGTAGCTGTTCATGCATTATTTACTATTTGTACTGTATTTGACCGCGTCTTGTTAATGTTTGCGAATCATGCTCATATACTCTTGACGTTCATCGAACTATGTCAAAGTATATGTCAACCTAATAAAGATACAGTAGCAACTCATAATCATGTACCTATTACATTTTTTCTGTGCCAAACCAGTGAATTCGAGATCAGAAGCGGGCTACAGTAGTTATTACTTACTTGCTAAGTTACTACAATCAAATTTCTCCGTTACATTACGACTGACGTATTTCATTATTAAAAAAGCTATGAACAAGCATACTTTTTTTCTTACTAGCAAATAACTATGGGCAAGTATGACCGTATTTCAAGCCATGTGGGTGGTAAGTTTTATGATTGGGTACTTGTTGAAGTCGGTAGGGCTTAGAGTCTTGCTTGTTGTTTCATTACCGTGACATACCGTGGCGAAAAACATTATCAATAAATAAATACATGCACGTAAACAATGCTACATATAAAATATCCTACAAACTGAGACGTCGGATTTTCAAATCGTCGGTTTGAAGCGCAGGGTGCTTTCAGATTCCAAAGGAAAGTAGTATACCAGAAACGACTGTCCTTAGAACTCGATTGGTAATATACTGTCTTGAAAATCAGGAATTCAGTTCCTAAAAATGTTGCTTGATTTAACTCTCGTTTGGGACTCGGTAAGTAAACCTCAGCCCACTCTCGAATCGGTTCGTTTATGAAGGCACCGAAATACGGGTAAACGAAGTTAGAATAGGTCTTGTTGATGCGCCCGCAACTTGCCGCAAGGTTCGTATGTACCACAGATAAGTACAGTCAGTGTGTAACTTCGGTTGACGTCATTGTCTTCTCAGCTAAAATCAAATTAGCCAACAAACAAAGCTGAATATGGGAACATTACGGTATGCAGTGGGATTTATGTCATCTCGCAATTGAAACTGGAGAAAACTGCGGCAGTTTTCTTTGAGTTTAGCGATGAACATGCCGAAGGGGAAAAGGAAGAGGTGACTTACAAATGACAGTATCATAAAAATAACATTTAACGCATAATCATAACGCATTGACACAAACTTACTGTATGTGATTCTCCGCAAAGATTGTGTATAGCTTTTGCTTTTTTTGTTTCCTGCATGACATTTTTCTTGTTTTGTTAGACACATATTTGTTTTACGTTCTTTTAGTTGTGTGTTAATGATAGTAGCATACTCTATGACGATACGAGAGAATCATTGAGGTATGTAGCTTATTCGTAGTTTCTTGGTCATCAGAGGTTACACATCATGTTTTGTTCGTTTGATCTCATTTCAAGAAGCCACAATGAACAATTTAACGCGTCCCGATCAACCCCGCCATTATCCTCGAATCTTCATCTCGTTGTATTTTAATGAAAAATGCCGGTAAATGCCGGATAGCAACCTCTTTTGACCATAAATTGTGAAAACATCAAACATGCCTAAATACATACTTTTATATCCTACACGTGTTCGCAAACGTGTTTTCAACGGGTTATGAGGGTGTATCGCTCGGAAATGTCATGTTTTGACAAAAGCCGCTTTCACGGTGTGAATGAGTTTGAGTCACGAAAATATAATATTCAGTCATAGTGTTTGTTTTCTGGTAAATATAAAATGAAGAAGCAATATAACAAAACCCCGACTCACCCACTTACTCACTCACTCACTCACTCACGCACTCACTCGCTTACTCACTCAGTGATTTACTTGATTCCAAGTTACATGTGGTTGATCTGATTGTCACCGGATGCGAAAACAGTATAATTTGTTTATCAGTGTTGCATCAAAGAACGTTTATTGTTGCAAAAAACATGGTGATATTTCCGAGTTAACCCATCCAATATCGCGACTTCATGTGTAACGCAACCGGAAAACCGGAATCATGTCATGTTGCAGAACTATTTTTTACTGAATTACGCATCGCGACTGAATTTTGCAAATTTCCGTTCCGACAATTCACGCCGTGCACACAAGTGCATGCGCAAATAATAAAAAATACTAATGACATTTCAGACGCGAGCAACATCGAGTCTGTGGCCGTATCCAAACACATATTTGCCTTTATCAAAATAGATTTTCGAAGAAACTTTCTTTGTGAAAAAAACTCCTGGCTTGCCGAATTGAGAGAACTCCAAACAGGTCAGCCAGTTTACTGGATCACAAACAAACCAGCACTGTTTTATAGTCAACCTCCAACCCTCATCGACCTCATAACATTCCGCCGGCGCGCCAATTTAACCATTTTAAAAACAAACGACTGCGGAAACGTCCCAAAATTACCAGATTTTCGGCTGTAATCAAACTTTGTAGGTGCGAACGCGTGCAATCGACAACGACAGATGTTTTCCCGAACGAGGATAGTTTTCCCACAGTAAAATATTTAAAATTCATATCGTTTCATGGCTTTTATCACATGCAAAAAAATCCCAAACAGTGGTGACTTTTGGTTGGTCGCTTCTCATGACCATATACAGGCGGACGAGCCAACTCGCCAAAAGGAGTGGAATTTTCCTACTGAGTGGGGGTCGGCGGCTTTTTAGGTCATTTACCTACATCGTGAAAGCGCCAAAGAGGCGGGAATTCCGGTTTTCCCTCCCCTTCTCGTCCGCTAGTGACATCCACGACGACGGATGTATGTATGTACATAGCAATCTCATTTGGTTACGAAACTAATTTCGAAAGCGCGCCCTTGTTGATCAACTTTCCCATGCAAAGAAATATCCTGGACTTTAGGCGAAAGTCTCTGGTATTCTCCTACATCATATATAAAATGGCTTTACGAAAACTCGGTTTTGGAAACATGCATATTTGAAGGCGTATTTGACTTGAATCTAATCATAATAATCAATTGAGAACACTAACATACGACGGCGCGCAGGTACTTGATAATTCAGATATTTGAGGCCGAACCACTGACTGACTGACTGACTGACTAACTGACTGACTGGATGGGCCCGACCCGATCGAATCGAGTTTCGCCCGTTTAGTCAAGTGTTCGGGACGGGGCGTAAAAATTTATTTTTGGCTTTGTCGTTTCCCGTTTCAAGTAACCCGGTTGGGTTATTGCTCGTTTGTTCACATCCATTTTGCTGTGCAATATAAATTCGTGTAGGTTGGATTGGTGTGGTATTTTAATTAGATCGGGATAACGTTTTTTCCCTAAATTTTTGAGTCAGTTATCATAGGACAGGTCATTAACCAGTTTTTGACTGTATAAACATTTTTTTGTTATTTTTTGGGGAGTTCGTCAGTCAGTTAGCCAGCTATTCACTCAGAAAGTCAGGCCTTTGGTCAATCAGTCAGTCCGTATATCAGTCATTTGGTCAGTCAGTCAGCATTCGTTCCGCAAGTTAAGTATCTGATAACAGCCGTTGCTCATCAAAACTCAAAATATCATCGAAGCTGTCAATGAATATATTGACCAATCAAAGGCATAATTGAAAACAACGTTAAAATTTTTCGAATTCAGATTCAGATTTCATTCAGAGTCAGATTCGGACAAATTTACTTTATTTGTATGAAATCGAAAAGTTGTGTGTCATTATATTAGTCATAATTATTATGTTAATTAGAAGAATGTTCAACAAAAATATCTCATGGAGAAAAAAAATATGATACGAAGCCCAGTCTGACTTGTTATAAGTATATCTTAAAACTTGAATATAAGAAAATCATTGGAAAATTCTGTTGAAATTGAGATGTGCAAATGTAAATTATACTGCATATCTGTCTATTAGCTAGTGTATAAAAGTCTAACAATCTTATGAGATAAACGCGTGCTCATGTATTCAAAAAGATGCAGAGAGCTTTGTGGCGTGTGCGAAACCATGCACATTATACGAATATTCACTACATAAATACCAGTTTTCCCAACAAGCAGCAGCTGTCCACAATTTAGTTATAATTTCACCACATGCACAAAGATTGCCTAATCTGTCTGTCTGTTTGCAGCAGAGCGTTGTGGACGGAAAATAAGTTGACGAGCCCTAAAAAACGAAAAAAAGCAACTGTTGCACGCGACAGTACAATTTGATACTCCTGTCACTTTCACTTGTTCGCGTAATTTTGTCTTCATTTCTGACATGCCCCTCCTCCGAATACGGCAGAAAATGACTGAGAGGGGGAGCGTCAAAAAGTGGTGTTTTTTGGCGGTGAACAGTATGCAGTTGCTGGTGCACTGTGTTGCAGTCGCGTGGTCGCGTGTCTGTTGCACGCATTAACGTTGCAGCTGCATCCAGTCGCCCCGTATTTACCGCTGCCATATCTTTGCTTTCGTTCAGGGGTGATTCGTCACCATATGCTTGTCGTACGGTGGTAGTGTTGATACTGGTGATACCAGTGATAGTTGTGGTGGTGGTGGTAATGGCTTGAACGCTGTCGCGCGATTGCTTGACGCCGCCATTAACGCTTGTCGCCCTTAATTACACACGCCAGATATGTTTGGTCGCGTGAACAGAGATTTGTCGTGTGGGGGTTCAAGGGAAGAGAAAGACCGAGACAAGTTTCACTTTTGTTTGTGCATTCTGTTGTTTGAGAAAGAGTCGGAGATGGAGCGTAATGACGACCTTTGATAACACACGTTGCACATGAATACATCCACTCATATCGGGCTCTCAACCAAAACCGAAACAAAAGTGAAAGCGCAGCGTCGCGAAAGATCGCGCGAATCGCACCGAATTCGATTAAACGTGTTTCGGATAGCTTTCGAGCTATTGATTGTCGAAATATGAGATTACTATCAGTGAAATGTGATACCGTGCGTTAGGAGCCAGCTGGTTAGCTGTTAGCTTAGCTTAACTGTGCGACTAAGTCCACTAGTTAGCTTTTTGAAATTTTACTACTAGGGAATATGAAATATTATTTGACCCTGAAATTTGTACCATATTATTTGTGGTTTGTTACTGTATGAACCTACGGATATCAGAGGCAAATGAAGGAAGTAGTGTGATATGGATAACAGTGATAAACATTCCACAAAAATAAATAAATCCTATATTTATCTTTATTTCGTTGACCCATGAATTCAACTGGTTTCTTTACGACATTTCCGTATCAGTGAACAATGTATTTTATTTTAAATATACGTTACAGATCCGGATCTGAGGATCAGGTTATCCGAAGTAGGGATGTGTGTTTGTTGTTATTGTTGATCTTCAGTGACATTTGAAGTTTTCCACAGCATTTACTTTCCATTATCAGTTGTCATTAATCCAGTGAATCCCTCATTCATTCATATGTATATTCATTCATTCATTCATTCATTCATTCATTCATTCATTCATTCATTCATTCATTCATTCATTCATTCATTCATTCATCCATTCATTCATTCATTCATTCATTCATTCAAACATTCGTTTTGTGGCATTGACCTCATTTTTTTAAATAACCCACATTCTTATCAATTAAGAATCTTATGTTAATCAGGAATCGTAGTTTCCATCACATCCGTTAGAGATTAAAAGCAGTGATAAGTACATAAATGTAATGAAAACCTAGCAAAAAATATAGTGAGGTGAGATCAAAATAAACAAAAACAAAACAAAAAACTTCTGTGCATTCCTTAAGTGGTTTACTTGTTGTTGCCGGGTTGTAGTGTTTTTATTTTTAATTAGGGCGATTACTCACAGTTCGTTTAAAAAGTATTGTTGTAAAAAACCATCTCTGTGAGACTTTTCTCTGCATATGCAGGTATAATGCAAAGAGATCATCCGACACTCTTTATCAATTTCTGCAAAAAATTACGCATGGGATAGGTTAAAAGTACCTTCGATAAACGGCGCGCAACTAAATCCAGTTGCTTTATCAAATGAGACTGCAACCACCAACACCACCAACAATAACAACAACAACAACAACAACAACAACAACAACAACAACAACAACAACAACAACAACAACAACAACAACAACAACAACAACAACAACAACAACAACAACAACAACAACAACAACAACAGCAACAACAACAACAACAACAACAACAACAACAACGACAACAACAACAACAACAACAACAACGACAACAACAACAACAACAACAACAACAACAACAACAACAACAACAACACCAACAATAACAACAACAACAACAACAACAACACCAGCAGCAACAACAACAACAACAACAACAACAACACCAGCAACAACAACAACAACAACAACAACAACAACAACTACAACAACAACAACAACAACAACAACAACAACAACAACAACAACAACAACAACAACAGCAACAACAACAACAACAACAACAACAACAACAACAACAACAACAACAACAACAACAACAACAACAACAACAACAACAACAACAACAACAACAACAACAACAACAACAACAACAACAACAACAACAACAACAACAACAACAACAACAACAACAACAACAACAACAACAACAACAACAACAACAACAACAACAACAACAACAACAACAACAACAACAACAACAACAACAACAACAACAACAACAACAACAACAACAACAACAACAACAACAACAACAACAACAACAACAACAACAACAACAACAACAACAACAACAACAACAACAACAACAACAACAACAACAACAACAACAACAACAACAACAACAACAACAACAACAACAACAACAACAACAACAACAACAACAACAACAACAACAACAACAACAACAACAACAACAACAACAACAACAACAACAACAACAACAACAACAACAACAACAACAACAACAACAACAATGATAACACTAAATGTGTGTTTTTTACCGGGTGTGCACTGACATTCCACACGCACGATTTAGAGCGAATTTTCAACCAACATTTATTTAACGCCGTGCAAATTTCGATAACTTTTATGCACTCTGTGGCAGTGTTATGTGACTTTATAGGAAGCGGGTGGTGGGATGGTTTTTAGAGAATTCAACCTGTTTTTGGTTGGGAACTGTATTTTTTGTTGGATTCTGTTTTTGGTCAAATACGCCAATCGTTGCTGTAATAGTAAATTTTAAACGGTGTCTGTTTATCCGACACGGCATGGAGGGTGCGGAAATGTGGATGGGAGAGGGGGGGGAGGGGGATAGGGGGGAGGGGAGGAGAGGAGGGCTTGCATGTTCACACGTTCGATTCGATGAACCGTTGTTTACTCGAACTCACTTCACCTTTGAAACGTCAGTTTTCCCAAAATTGTATCCAACTTTCATTAGGTTTTGGGGAAATTTTTTTATCCAGTCTACTAACGGCGGAGTCACTGAAAACAGTCCACTAAAATTGCGAAGCCTAAAAAATGATGAAATGTGCTAAAAGATTCTGAGAAAGGACGTTATAAAGAGTGGTTATATCATTGCAGAACTTCTTCGAATTATGCAACACTAGGTCCGAGTCAGTTATTTATGTAGGTACTTCTCATTGTCAACAGTAAATAACACGTGACAACATGGTTGGAAGTGACAGCTCACATGCAAATGTCAAGGGATCATGTCGGAACGCTGATGTGATTTGATCTGCACGTGTACCATTCAGGGTTACACCTTTTTTCAGGAACCAATCATATTTGTTTTTTTATGCCGTGGGGCATTTTTTGCTGCTTTTGTATGTGCTAATACATGTGCAACTTTCACAAACCACATCTGTATAACATTCTTTCGGTTCAGAAGCTCACCCGAGTAGAACAATGCAGCTCCAATTACTCAACAGGCGATCAAAACTACAATAATAAGAGATACCAATTAAAATATTTCACACAAATCTTCATAACACGTTTACATTAGTCTTTTAAATCCTATACTAATAGAATACACAGTTGATGTTGAATTTGCTGTATTACGTTGAATTTGCATTACTTACGTCCAGCAATACACACAAAGAACCGTGCCTTCAGTTTTTCTTAAATTCAGTCGAAAAACAGATTTTCCAGTCTCTCACTTTTCATGTGTTGATTGGTTACCCTTTTTTAATTTCAACACATTGTGAACGGGCCGTTTATAGTCGACTGCACGCACGAACTGCGCGCCGTTATCACGCACGACGCACCTGGGCAGAACCGGGTGGCTGTGCGTGCGCACTCACTCACTGACTCACTCACTCGCTCATTCGCTCATGATAAATATTATTACGTATTACATGTTAATGTGCGATGAGTCGATATGCACACATTCAGTTCTGATTCCGGTATTCGATCCCGTTATCGTTATGTATTCAGCTCAAGGTCACAACATGATGTGATGACATCCGTTTTGGTATCAATTGAATTCACGTGTATCGTTTTGTCACTGAAGCAGCTTCTTGAGAAGCATGTGCAGCATTTTGGGTTATACTCATTATTTAAATCTCTCTAAGATCAATATTCATAGCAGATCGAGTTAAAAATTTAGGTTAGTTGGTGGCTAGGTGGGACTTCTGATGATAACGGAGCCTGGTTTAAATTGGTCGAAATATAATAACTTGGTTCCAATTCATGGTAATATCCTTATATTTTTATGCTTTGTACACTTACTCTCTTTACTTATTGACATTTAGCGTTTTGTAATCGACAGCTGAACGATTCCCATTCTCATTAAGTCTCATCAATCTCGTTGATTGATTCATCACCCGAACCCATATCCACCCCAACTTATTCCATCAACGGTCGTTGATCTTTGATATCCCGGAACAAAAAGTTTGACGAGATATTGAGCGACAGCCAGTCACTGGTGCCGTCACAAAATCCGGTTCCGAAACGTCCTTGGCAAAAGCAATCACCTTTTTAGCGCCGAAATCCCGCCAAACGTAACGAACGCTCACGATGATCGATGAATCGTTCGTTGATTCCGTATGGAAATTCCCTTGCTCCCCCTAATTTGCAGTCTGTTCCATTATCGGTGTCGTATACATTAATTGTGTAAGGTAGATATCACGAGGACAATGCGAAAGTTTGTGGTTCAGAGTTACGGATCAAATGCTTTGAGATTTTGATATCGATTCTAGTCTGTTGTTCAAAAACGTATTTGATACTCAAGGAGTATCACCAATCTACTCTGCCAGATAACCATTATCTTTGTTGACTAAACAAAGACGTTTTGCGAATAGAGTGCGGTAAACGTTTCCTGTCAGTAAGTGCATCGCATCCTTCTAATGGGGTGTGCGGAAGTACGATATCTGAAGACGTACGTTATTTATATTGATATTACTATTTGTTAACGCCTAGGGCTGTAAGCGGTTGAGGTCATCAGGCTCTTGCATATGATCAATCAATAAACATATTTCTAGGTGGATTGTCGTAAATAAAAATGGCACCAGCGATGGAAGAACATATGTAGGTTTATGGCCCATGCTTCCCGAATGAACAATCAAAAAATCTGCGCTGTTTTTTTATCAACTCTAGGCTGGATATTGTTTTGTGGAAAGTCCTATTTCGAGGTTTCTTACTCATACATATTCAACCCCGGATTCAATGAAAAGTACAGTAAGCAACGGCTATAACCTCAGAGACCTCTGATAATCCGAATTATCTCATCGACACACCAGTTGTTCTTTGTGTGTTCAGCCAGCATGAGGTGATTCAGTGCTAATACGTGATTTATGTGTGGCAGTAGTGTTGTGATGCTTTTGTGATACGACGAGAGAGTGTTACGCACTCACGAACGTCGTCGTCGTATTCACTCGTGTTTGCACACGCTTTTGAATGCAACTCGACGACTCGGCACGAGCTGACGAACGACTAATTCGATTGAAGCTGCATCCGACCGCAGTTCGATGTCAGCTGCTGCCTCACCCGCACTCTACCACATGATGGTTGTTTTGAAGATACATCCTCATCGTTTACAGTCACAATTACGGTCATTGCATTGCATGCTCGTTTCTTTCATGCTGAGCTCATCGTCTTGTCGATCCTGTTCGCATAAATCAGAGTGCATCGCGTTGATCGTAATTTAATACGCATGCTCATCCGAAATGGCGGACCGCTAATGCAATGCCCCGCTTTCCGGAATTCACTATCTAATTTTATACAGTTGATGTGTTACGCAACTTTCTGTATTACAAGTTCACTTTTTAGAGTGCTTGAAAAGAAAAGATAAGGCTTCTTCCGAGTTCCGAGCATATCGAATTACTTAATCAAGCACTCATAATCAAGTTAAGGACAATGATTCCACTAATGTGAAGTTTCCTCATCGATCTGGAGTATTGCTGTTTAAAAAAATTACGTGTAGATAACGAAATAATTACTTGTATCATGTTTTCTGAACCATGACGATGTCAACAGGAATGTTGACCCAAACCTAACCATGCGTGACTTCAATCTTATTTGTACTTTTACGAAACTTGCTCGAAATATTCTACTAGATATCCAGTGAACTGGTAGCCACAAGATATCGCCATGCATCACACAGCTGACGCTACATTCTTCTGGTGTAAACTATCGAAAGTCATTCAACTTTTTTCGGCGTAATTTCCGCAAAAATCGTAATAGCGCATCACGACGATGATCATTGTTCCACTTCACCGCATAACAACATTGCCAAAGACCGCCTCAATCAGGCTCACATTTGCCATGCATAACAACAAGCAACATGCACAACTCCAGCTGCATCCAGTGCAAACTGTTATGCAATAAAAGCTGACCTACTGAAATGCCTTCTTGTCGTTGTCGCTTTCGACCTAATTTCTGTCGAATCAACAGTTTGCCGCTTTGATTTCCCTTAGCGTCAAGAACTAACTTTTTGTATGTTCTTCGATCATGCACATTGAGAACTGTTCCACAAAAAACACTGAATCTAAAATTATTATTATTTTTCTTTGTTGCTGATGATAATGATGTCATCAGTTAGGTTGTTGAAGAAGACCACAATGTCGTCGACGACCGGTAACCCTGATATGGCAAAGCAAACATTCATCATCATATTTTGATGCGATGTGCACGCGCTTGCATCTCGGTAAGCATATTTATGTGATGTTGTACATGCATGTGAATGCGTGCATGCAGCAAAGCGCATTCGCTTATGAGCACGCGCCACAACACAATTGTTGTTATCAGACCCGCACACGCACAGCTACTAGCTTCGGCAACAACAGTTGACCGTCACCCACCCACACCCGCTCACATACTCACTAACTCACTCACCCTCATCTCATTCCTCCTTGTAAACACATGATTGATCACATGAAATATGATCACTTATTGCGCTCGCGTAGACACTTTCTTGCATTGTTCCGGTTCGTGATGTTTTCGGTTGATTTCTCGAAATATGACTTTGTCTAATAACCTGGATCACTGTCAATGATGAAGTTCACCCTGTTTCACAATCTGCCAAATAGCGATGATTGAATTAGATCGGCCAACTGTAACATCAATGCCATGCTAATCATTATTGCATATCGCATTGACCTCCGAAGTGCATTCCGATATTTTGTAGATATAGTTAGGCAAGTTCCTTTATCAGTTCATGTCAACAATATCTATCCAGAAGTTTTTATATCAACTCAACAAAACTTTTTGGAAAACTTGTTTTATTTACTGAATCGCATTTCAGTAAGTACCACGTAATCGAGCGTGGATCGTCAGCCACTGTCGGATCTAGTCAGTGCATCGTCGATGGCTGTCGCTGGCCGCTGCGCCGCCCGGCGAGCGAACGTCGGCGCCAAACGACGGGCGTCCGATGGTTCCATGAACTCAGTGGTTCTACCATCCACACCATCATTCAATGATAATCAGTACCATGAATCAATGGTACCATCCAGTCACAACACGATCCACACCAACAATAGAGTGCCATCTATCGTTCATGATTCTAATGATCCCGGACACGACTTGATCCTCGACAATGAGGTCATTAACTATACCCATACTAACATTACCATGTCCAGTCGTTGCTCAACTCACTGTCGAATCAGCAAGCCGTCACTACCACGCAGGCCGGCCGGCTTTGGTGGACGACCGTTGCTTCTCATGATATACGCCGCCATCATATATGCCGCCATACAAGTCACCGTCGGACAGCATTTATTACACGACCACGATGAACATGCCAGAATGAAGAGGTCTAATATTCCGTGCGGTTCGTTGAACTAACACGCATCTTCGAAATTTAGTTAACTTTATTAGAGATAACATATGAATATGTGCTTAAGTGATATTGTGCAGCTGAGGAACATAATGTTTATATATAAACAACACCAAGACACTAGACATTGCTATGCCAGGAACAAATACTCGCAGCAGACTATGTACATGTCTATCAATTGTGTTAATATATGTACGTTGTTGTGAGTATAGGCAATCTGTAGGTAAAGGTAAATCTGCTTAAAACGATAAAAACACGAAGAACAGTGGTCACTGTGGAAAACCTTTCGAATTCAGTGCAGCTGAAGAACTATTCTACATAGCTGCTCGAGTACGTATAGCTGGTCTTTAACTGGTATTAGAAGTTCTGCACTGTTTTTTTTACTTTAGATTCCATTTCGTTGACTCACACAAATATAATCAGCCTTACAAATCACGCATCACATATTACACAAAATTAACGAGAAAGAAACAGAATAAAAAATGTGAAGTTTCTTATTGATTCTGCAATAGCATTGAAAGGTTAAAATATCAGGAAAGCATGCTATTGCAGGAAGTGCTTTCACACCGTGCAGTCGTCAAACGGCCGGATTCGAAGCGTCACCATTTAACTCAGCAGGCGTATTGGCCGACGACCCATCTGTCTCGGCACAGGCTCCCAACATCAGACTTAATCTCCTACAGTCAACCACTCGCGAAGCCAAACGCGATATTGATGATTTGTTTAACAGGACAGAGCGAACGATCAGACAACGACGTTAGTTCACTATTCACTCGTAGTTTTTATATTTGATTTTTTCTTGATTCGGTTTGATTTTGCAACTACAGTTAGTTAAATGCATTTTATCATTGGCGGTGTTTGCTTGTTGTTGCTAGTGCACAGTTTTTTACTGAAGTTACATAGATAGTTGAACTGCGGTTCCTAGGTTCATCTGCCGTTTTTATCTATGTATCAATCGTTTCTGATTATCATTAACTATTGAAATCTACAGTGGTCATGTACCGAGGTAGTAAAGTTTATTTTACGATGGTAATTATTGTGATTATGTTTATTATTATTTGATGGTAAATATTGCCGTCTAATTACTCTGAAATGTCTGAGTTTGTTTAATTAGAGACACTTTAATTATGTTAGGGCTTGAATGCTTGAATTCATATCACGTTTAGCAAACATTCTGTTGTGTTCATTCTAGAAACTCAATCGAGTTACCAAATAAAAAAAAACATATCTCACGTTATATTTGTTGATTGTTTAAATATCTCCCGAGCATTCTATTAACTTTCTTAATTGATGTTTGCGCATAAACTCTAATGAGTGCGTGAATGTGTGCTTTGTAATAACAGTTATTTATGCTGTGACTGAATTTAAAACTGTAATGTCAGGAGACAATATCTACGTCAGAGATTGTGTTGGTGTAATAATTTGGTCTAAATGCAAACTTATGATAGATTGTATCATTGAGCAGGTGGGAGTTTCATGGTTGTGGATCTGTTTTGATTGATGGCTTATTGTGTAAAGGAATTGATAGTAATGTCTGCAACGTTGATAAGACTGACTTCATAAGGATTCTTTTGTAGTCTTTTGCAACTTAGTTTTTTTCAGCAAAATAAGAGTTCGGCAAAAGTTAATATCGTTAAGAAGTTTTAAAAGCCCCTGAAATACAAAGATACATACATACAACCGTATACACAGCAAAACAATAATTGAACACCCTGACAATGAGATTGCGGAACACGGGAATACCACCGTTTGCCAGGCCTTAAAGGCCCGTACATACTCCACCATAACACGTAACATAACAAGGGATCATAACATAGCAAGTTATGCTACGGCGGGCAATGTTATGTTACGACGCATGGAGTATGTTCGGAAATCCACCATAACGAGGCAATTGATTTCTTCAATGCGGCCGACCAAAATTTTTCTTTCTAAATAAGCTTTAATTAGCCATTAATACTTCGAAATTGATAATTCTAGAATGTTTTGTATTCCCTGCTGATAGGAATATACTGTTTTTATTGTTCAGCTCACCAGCAAATGCAGCTCAGCTTGCCTGGGCTTGACTTGGGATGGATTACCTAATGTTTCATAGTGTTTGGAACCTTCTCGAACGTTCGCGCGCGTGTTTATCTTTCAGCTTCTGGAATATTAAACATAAATTTAGATTCTTTTCCCATGGCTACCCAAAAAACAACTTGGAACGGATAATTAAATTATGGAGCATCGAAACATGAACTGTCGTTCTCCAGGATGTCGACTGAAAGATGATGCAATCAGCGTTTATCGCGCTGAACTGATGAAAATTAATGTTAAAAAGTATGAAAAGATAATATTCTAGTTTCAGTTTGTTGAAATTAATTTTTAAGCTAAATTTATTTTATTTATCTCATGTGTTATGGACGAAGTTATTCCAAAAAATTCGAATAACACCATAACAGAGTTTTTCTTCCTGCATGTTATGATGCGTGTTATGTTACGATTGGGGAGTATGTAGACCCACCGTAACAGGCTCCGCCTCCATAGCATAACATGTTATATTACGGTGTTATGGTGGAGTATGTACGGGCCTTAACGTGCCAGCCTCACGATAGGTAATCGGGGGTACCATGTCCATCCATGAAACCCTCAGATTTCGCAAATTATTGTCCGCCGTTAGTAACCTCGAAGTTTCTTGCAGGTTTGGTCGAAATATCTGGTCCCTCGGTACTCTGGTCATCCTATCGTAAGTCATACGATTTCGTCAAACAGATTTCATATCCGGCACTTGTTTCAATTTCGGCGTCACAGCGGCTAAAGAGGTACGACGTTGTTGTTGTTGTTGTTGTTGTTGTTGTTGTTGTTGTTGTTGTTGTTGTTGTTGTTGTTGTTGTTGTTGTTGTTGTTGTTGTTGTTGTTGTTGTTGTTGTTGTTGTTGTTGTTGTTGTTGTTGTTGTTGTTGTTGTTGTTGTTGTTGTTGTTGTTGTTGTTTTTTGTTGGTGTTGTTGTTGTTGTTGTTGTTGTTGTTGTTGTTGTTGTTGTTGTTGTTGTTGTTGTTGTTGTTGTTGTTGTTGTTGTTGTTGTTGTTGTTGTTGTTGTTGTTGTTGTTGTTGCTGTTGTTGTTTTTGTTGTTGTTGTTGTTGTTGTTGTTGTTGTTGTTGTTGTTTTTAAACAAACTATGCGTTTCAAACTTGAACTACTGTTGCAGTCTTGGCCTCACCACCGCCGAAATTATCTTCGGCCTTCCGAAGACTGACCTGCGAAACACTGAAATCAATAATGTGTGTCCTGCTAATCCCATTGCTGAGTGTGTGCCTGGCACTTACAGAACTTATGCCGGTTAGCATCCATATCAAACAGTACTGCCTTAATTATGATGATTTACAAAAAACATGTTTTTTTTCATACATTGTCACAGAATTAATAAAATGTTTCAATTTCTTTTTAATCAAAATACAATTTCTCAGGTCACTGCAACAACGTCAACCACCCGCTATGGGGTGCCGCCTACGAGCCGATGCAGCGATACCTGGCACCTGACTATGGAGATGGTTGGTGGTATTGATTGGCATTGACTGGTATCGATTGATTGACATTGATTGGCATTGATTGACATTGATCGATATTGGGTGAATAACATTGATTGACATTAATTGAGTGCCTGATTGATATTAATTTAAATTGATTGACAATGATTGATCGACATTGGTTGATTAACATTGATTGACATTGATTGGCGTTGATTGACATTGATCGACATTGGGTGATTAACATTGATTGACAATCATGGATTATGTGCGTGTAGGATAACGTTATAATAATGTTACTTTGTGA
>OZ038446.1:17786792-17791792 GCA_964036265.1 Daptonema setosum
CCAAAAAACAACTTGGAACGGATAATTAAATTATGGAGCATCGAAACATGAACTGTCGTTCTCCAGGATGTCGACTGAAAGATGATGCAATCAGCGTTTATCGCGCTGAACTGATGAAAATTAATGTTAAAAAGTATGAAAAGATAATATTCTAGTTTCAGTTTGTTGAAATTAATTTTTAAGCTAAATTTATTTTATTTATCTCATGTGTTATGGACGAAGTTATTCCAAAAAATTCGAATAACACCATAACAGAGTTTTTCTTCCTGCATGTTATGATGCGTGTTATGTTACGATGGGGGAGTATGTAGACCCACCGTAACAGGCTCCGCCTCCATAGCATAACATGTTATATTACGGTGTTATGGTGGAGTATGTACGGGCCTTAACGTGCCAGCCTCACGATAGGTAATCGGGGGTACCATGTCCATCCATGAAACCCTCAGATTTCGCAAATTATTGTCCGCCGTTAGTAACCTCGAAGTTTCTTGCAGGTTTGGTCGAAATATCTGGTCCCTCGGTACTCTGGTCATCCTATCGTAAGTCATACGATTTCGTCAAACAGATTTCATATCCGGCACTTGTTTCAATTTCGGCGTCACAGCGGCTAAAGAGGTACGACGTTGTTGTTGTTGTTGTTGTTGTTTCTTGTTGTTGTTGTTGTTGTTGTTGTTGTTGTTGTTGTTGTTGTTGTTGTTGTTGTTGTTGTTGTTGTTGTTGTTGTTGTTGTTGTTGTTGTTGTTGTTGTTGTTGTTGTTGTTGTTGTTGTTGTTGTTGTTGTTGTTGTTGTTGTTGTTGTTGTTTTTTGTTGGTGTTGTTGTTGTTGTTGTTGTTGTTGTTGTTGTTGTTGTTGTTGTTGTTGTTGTTGTTGTTGTTGTTGTTGTTGTTGTTGTTGTTGTTGTTGTTGTTGTTGTTGTTGCTGTTGTTGTTTTTGTTGTTGTTGTTGTTGTTGTTGTTGTTGTTGTTGTTGTTTTTAAACAAACTATGCGTTTCAAACTTGAACTACTGTTGCAGTCTTGGCCTCACCACCGCCGAAATTATCTTCGGCCTTCCGAAGACTGACCTGCGAAACACTGAAATCAATAATGTGTGTCCTGCTAATCCCATTGCTGAGTGTGTGCCTGGCACTTACAGAACTTATGCCGGTTAGCATCCATATCAAACAGTACTGCCTTAATTATGATGATTTACAAAAAACATGTTTTTTTTCATACATTGTCACAGAATTAATAAAATGTTTCAATTTCTTTTTAATCAAAATACAATTTCTCAGGTCACTGCAACAACGTCAACCACCCGCTATGGGGTGCCGCCTACGAGCCGATGCAGCGATACCTGGCACCTGACTATGGAGATGGTTGGTGGTATTGATTGGCATTGACTGGTATCGATTGATTGACATTGATTGGCATTGATTGACATTGATTGGCATTGATTGACATTGATCGATATTGGGTGAATAACATTGATTGACATTAATTGAGTGCCTGATTGATATTAATTTAAATTGATTGACAATGATTGATCGACATTGGTTGATTAACATTGATTGACATTGATTGGCGTTGATTGACATTGATCGACATTGGGTGATTAACATTGATTGACAATCATGGATTATGTGCGTGTAGGATAACGTTATAATAATGTTACTTTGTGAAAGATAGTGAACTTTCTGAAATTCAGTTACCTTTTCAATTAAGAATGTTGTATACAATTTATAGACGTGAACACGATTCGCCGTGCCGCCTCTGGTGCGTCACTACCCAACGCCCGTATTGTGTCGGCCGAGTTGGTGGAAAAGCCGACCAAAAAGCATCGAGTGATGAGCATGATGGCTGCACTGTGGTCACAGTTTATATACAACGACATGGTGCAACTCGGCGAAGTCAAAGGTGAGTTTGGGCTCACGTTTAGGCTGGAGCTTTCAGTTTCCGCTATAGTCTTTATGGAAAACTTGGCGAAGTTCGATGAAACGTTTCACGAAATGTGATTTCCATAAACTAAAATAGAAATTTTACAAAAAATTCTATACAAAAATCAGTTCTATTTTTCTATAGTTGTGGCACGGTAAAAAAATTATAGCATGAGTTCGAAGGCTATAAAGCTTGTTCGTGATTATTGAATCGTAAATCAAAACCTCTTTGTCTTTCTTTTTATCCTACTTGTGCATTTTCCCCACATTTCATATTTCAGGAGAGAACATGGAACAGATACCGTGCTGCAGTTCGAACGTGCAACACCCAGAGTGTGCCACCATCAATGTATCGTCCAATGACCGTACGTTCCGTGGTATCGTTGGATGTATACCGTACGTCAGGACAACTCCGGCCCCGAGGGAAGGATGTCTGTTGGGACCAAGGGAACAGGTTGGTTAAAAGTTTCTTGAGAATCTGATAAATAGTTGGCACGTGAACACGATGATTGCACGTGCATATAGCATAACACTGTTCGACTTAATTGAGTTGAACAGCTATCAAGAGTGCGTCTCAGCTGCACGCTACTGTTGTTCAAAGTTGGATAATTTCTAATAAAACTTTACACTTGAATCTCCTAAACAATAGCCCATTAAAAAAATATCAATCGCACGGGGTAGAAAAACAGCCATTCGTGATGAAGATACTAAGTGAAAGTTTTTTTCATGCTTTCATTATTTGTTCGACATTTACTTAGATGTTTTTTGTAAAATGTACACAAATAGATGTAAAAACGGCCATTGATTTTTTATATGTAAGATATCACGTTGGATTTTTTTAACTACGAGTTGTACATGTTTCAGGCCAATCTGGCTTCGTCATTCCTGGATGGTTCCGCGGTTTACGGAAGTACAGCGAGACGCACTGAAGAGCTCAGGTCATTCACCGATGGTTAGTTAACCTCGCCTGATAACGATAAAATAACCAGACATATATTCTGTATGTGACATATATTCATTATATCTGATATTGTAGAAACTAGAATTTATTATCTATATATAAATTTGACATATTTTACATAAGTTTTCATAAAGTACATTAAAATACAGGTCAACTGCGTTCGTCACGAGTTCCGTTCCTGAAGGACCTGCTGCCGCAGTCACCGTTCGACCGATCCGAGTGTCAGACGCCGAACAAACAGGCGTGCTTTCTGGCTGGCAGTGATCTGGTCAACTTCCAACCGACGTTGACGAGTTTGCACACTTTGTGGATGAGGGAGCATAATAAGATCGCTAGCGAATTGAAAGTTAGTTTATATGTATTCCACGCATTCACTCAGTCCCTCACTCACTCACTCACTCACTCACTCACTCACTCACTCACTCACTCACTCACTCACTCACTCACTCACTCACTCACTCATTCACTCACTCACTCACTCACTCACTCACTCACTCACTCACTCACTCACTCACTCACTCACTCTCTCACTCACTCACTCATTCACTCACTCACTCACTTACTCACTCACTACCTCACACACTCACTCACTCACTCTCTCACTCCCTTACTCATCTCATTTATGCAGTCTTGACGTGGAGCCATCAGTCCTCAATGTCTATGCCGCAGCTGTCGGTCAGTTCTTCTACGCTCTGATGCCGAATACCGTAGGATTCTACCCCAAGTCTTACGATCCGCTGGGCGGAAACACAGTAAACGCACAACACGTCAGCATGGCCGAGTTATTCTACAACCCCTCTTCACTATACTTCCAAGACAGACTCGACTCATTGATGAGGTGAGTGTGTGAGCGAGTGATTGAGTGAGTGAGTGAGTGAGTGAGTGAGTGAGTGAGTGAGTGAGTGAGTGAGTGAGTGAGTGAGTGAGTGAGTGAGTGAGTGAGTGAGTGAGTGAGTGAGTGAGTGAGTGAGTGAGTGAGTGAGTGAGTGAGTGAGTGAGTGAGTGAGCGAGTGAGTGAAGGAAGGAGTGAGTGAATCACAGATACAACAGAGTAATCGTTGTGCAGGTATCTGATGCACGAGCCGATGATGGATTTCGGTCTTCATATGGCTGATAGCCTTACAAGCGAAATGTTCAACAACAACAATGAACTTGGATTTGATATGGCAGCGATGATCATTCAGATGGGTCGTGACCACGGTAGGTTGTAGTCTGATTAGCCGTTGAAGTCATTGCCGTCAGTCAGTCAGTCAGTGCTTACTCATTCTGCCTGCAAACACACGATTTAGTAAAAGCTTGAGTGAGTGAGTGAGTGAGTGAGTAAGTGAATGAGTGAGTGAGTGAGTGAGTGAGTGAGTGAGTGAGTGAGTGAGTGAGTGAGTGAGTGAGTTAGTGAGTGAGTGAGTAATTGAGTGAGTGAGTGAGTGAATAAGTCAGTCAATCAGTTAGTCAGTCACCCACTCAGGCATTCCTGCATACACGGTCTGGCGTGCTCAATGTGGTCTCCGAAGACCGACCAGCTTCACCGAGCTTGATGACATCGTACAGGACAAATCGATCATTGAAAAACTCCAGCAGATTTATCAGTTGGCAAACCTCTAAAAAATCATTCACCCTTATTAATTTCTCTATGATTTTTTTTAATTAGATTAAAAAAAATTACCCGACTTTTCGTTGAACAATGAGTCAGCCGTATTCTTAACATAATCGGATACCGTAATTCCAGAACCATTGATGACGTCGACCTGTTCATTCTCGGTCTGGCTGAAAAACCTCTCAAAGGCGCCTTAGTCGGTCCCACGTTTGCTTGCCTGCTCAGCAAACAGTTCCAAAAGGTTTGAGTTTGTCGTTGTCGTTGTTGTTGTTGATGTTGATGTTGTTGTTGTTGTTGTTGTTGTTGTTGTTGTTGTTGTTGTTGTTGTTGTTGTTGTTGTTGTTGTTGTTGTTGTTGTTGTTGTTGTTGTTGTTGTTGTTGTTGTTGTTGTTGTTATTGTTGTTGTTGTTGTTGTTGTTGTTGTTGTTGTTGTTGTTGTTGTTGTTGTTGTTGTTGTTGTTGTTGTTGTTGTTGTTGTTGTTGTTGTTGTTGTTGTTGTTGTTGTTGTTGTTGTTGTTGTTGTTGTTGTT
>OZ038446.1:17796792-17841230 GCA_964036265.1 Daptonema setosum
ACATTTGTAATTGAATTAGCTTTAAAATAACGAAACATTTTATTAGCTCATTCTCTTCCAATTCAATAACATAATCACATAATGGCAAACACATCACATTACTGTCACAGCTGGTCGAGCAGGACAGGACGGATTCACATATGAATATCGATTAAGATCATATATGATTTACAAACCACGGACAACCAGCTTAACTACTGGAGACTCCAAAAACGACGAGAACTCTTCCTCCAACCAATCTTAACAATTGTGAATCTGTCTGTCTACTTGACCACGGAATCATGCATGCCTGCCATTACCAGTTTACCCGACATCTCAGGCAAACTCAACTACACGGAGCGATCGGGTGGTCTACGGCACGGTCTGCCTCAGGGATCGCAGGAACGAGACTGCAGAGCCCTGCGAACTGGTAACATGTGCTTCGTGGCAGGTGATGAGAGGAACAATGAACATCCTGGTTGGTGCTGTTTGTTGTTGTTGTTGTTGTTGTTGTTGTTGTTGTTGTTGTTGTTGTTGTTGTTGTTGTTGTTGTTGTTGTTGTTGTTGTTGTTGTTGTGTCTAAAGGATTACATTTCAGGTCTGACCACCATGCATACAATCTGGATGCGCGAACACAATCGGATCGCTACCGTACTCCATCGCATCAACAACTTCTGGGCCGATGAACGCATTTACCAGGAAACCAGACGTATTGTGTCAGCCATGATGCAGGTAGAGCCGAAATATTATTGTAGTTAAAAATTATAATTTTAATACTATCTAATATATGAATAGAGATTTTCTTGAAATAAAATACCCATCGTTTATATCATGTATGCGTGACCGATGTTAATTTAGAGAGAACTGACATTCAATCTAAGCTCATTTATGAGATTCATCATTTACAAGAAGAGTCTTCAGTTAATCATTGAGGAAGTGTACATTTTTAGCACGTGACTTATAACGAGTTTTTGCCCAAAGTACTGGGCTGCGAGTTTGCCGCCAAATATGACCTAGTGCCGAAGAGAAGTGGATACTATAAGGGTGAGTGAGTGAGTAAGTGAGTGAGTGAGTGAGTGAGTGAGTGAGTGAGTGAGTGAGTGAGTGAGTGAGTGAGTGAGTGAGTGAGTGAGTGAGTGAGTGAGTGAGTGAGTGAGTGAGTGAGTGAGTGAGTGAGTGAGTGAGTGAGTGAGTGAGTGAGTGAGTGAGTGAGTGAGTGAGTGAGTGAGTGAGTGAGTGAGTGAGTGAGTGAGTGAGTGAGTGAGTGAGTGAGTGAGTGAGTGAGTGAGTGAGTGAGTGAGTGAGTGAGTGAGTGAGTGAGTGAGTGAGTGAGTGAGTGAGTGAGTGAGTGAGTGAGTGAGTGAGTGAGTGAGTGAGTGAGTGAGTGAGTGAGTGAGTGAGTGAGTGAGTGAGTGAGTGAGTGAGTGAGTGAGTGAGTGAGTGAATATATCATCCTTGGTACGGATCATCAGGGTACGATCCACAATGTGATGCGACTACTTCTAACGAGTTCTCAACAGCCGCTATGAGATTTGGTCATACTTTGATCAGAGATGACTTCCCACTCATGGATGATTTCTATGCAAACTTCAGGTTTCCTATATATTTTCCTATATATTCACTTTTTCACTCAGGAAACTCAATCACTTATTTACTTACTTTCTTTCTTACTTACTCACCCAGGAAGCTCACTCATTCACTCACTTACTTACTTTCTCACTCACTCATGTTTCAGCAAACCGATAATGCTCAAGGATGCGTTCAACGATCCGTCTTCACTGTACGACGCTAATCGCGGTGGTCTGGACACCCTGCTCATTGGACTGTTGGGTGCACCAACGGAAGGCTTTGATAGACACGTCGCTGATGTTGGTGCCCTAACTCTGTATCAGTCAACAATCACTCCTTTTATTATTTATATTGATAATTCAGGTGTTTACTATTACTATTTATTTATTAAAAATTATTCTTATTTCATTTATTTATTTATTCATTCATACTTTTCTTGTATTCAGGCGGTACGAGTCCATCTCTTCAAGAAACCAGGAGCTGCCCATGGCTTTGATCTTGCCGCCATCAATGTACAGCGTTCTCGTGATCACGGTCTGCAACCGTACAACAAATACAGGTATGTTGTTGTTGTTGTTGTTGTTGTTGTTGTTGTTGTTGTTGTTGTTGTTGTTGTTGTTGTTGTTGTTGTTGTTGTTGTTGTTGTTGTTGTTGTTGTTGTTGTTGTTGTTGTTGTTGTTGTTGTTGTTGTTGTTGTTGTTGTTGTTGTTGTTGTTGTTGTTGTTGTTGTTGTTGTTGCTTTTGTTGCTATTGTTTCTGTTATTGTTTTGCGAAAATTTGTATTTCAGAGAAATGTGCGGTCAAGGTCTGGCACGCAGCTTCAGAGATCTCGAGAAGACTCATGACCGCAAAGTTATCGAGCAATTGCAGAAAGTTTACAAGTTAGCAGAGTCACTCACTCACTCACTCACTCACTCACTCACTCACTCACTCACTCACTCACTCACTCACTCACTCACTCACTCACTCACTCACTCACTCACTCACTCACTCACTCACTCACTCACTCACTCACTCACTCACTCACTCACTCACTCACTCACTTACTCACTCACTCACTCACTCACATTTCAGCCCGAGTGCCATCCGATCAGGGTGAGCAGTTGTCAAAAACTGTTGGATGAATTTTTATTCACCGAAATCATGGAGGTTTGCCCAGTTGTTTTGTCATCGTTTTCCAGTTGATCAAGACATTTTTCATTTTTAACTGGACTATAGAGTATTGAAAAATCTGTCAAAATGTTTTTGGACGCACTCAAAATTTTTATTTTTTTAATAGATTTCTGTGACAAGATATGATGAACAATGTGTAAAGTGTTATACGATTGCAGGACACTGCTTGCGTGATCCAGTGCTCGGGTATGATCAAACGACAGGCCGGTCGTCTGTAGTCGACTCACCCGTCACCCGTCATTCACTGCCCCAATCCTTATAGGACCGTTTCATTGTACATGCATTTGAAGCTTTCTGAAAACATGCCTTCTTGTTTTATTGCTTCAAGTAACGATTATTATTGGTATACCGTTTATCGAAAAGGATACATCATTTTTAATATTATCAACGATAAAAATATCCTGAATAGATTTTCGGTGCTTTTGCGATTCTTTTCTAAAGGATCCTGTATCCATTATAACTGATAGGTGAACCCGACCCCTTGCTACCTACCCCCTACCCCTCCGAGCTCAGTCAAACGTTGCCAGCATTTATTTTACAGAAATTTGAATTTGCAATTACAAAAAAATATGTGAAATTTATATGCATTTATATTTTTATTCTGAAATATTCTTCTAACAATTGCCTACCCTCAATCGAGTTTTAATATAAATGTGCCTAAATTATATCAATATTACCTGTATCTTTCATTATTCGACATTCAACTGTATGGTTAAATGTTTGATCGAGTTATTGGTCGCTTCATGTAATGCTTTTGATGATCTGACTTTTGTACACAATTTATTACACATAAATCTGTCGGATTCGGAATTTGTATGAATGAAGTTACTCTACTGAAAGTTGTATTGATCGCGTTTCCATGAAAGTTGATTGTTGAGATGAGATACAAATATTCACAGTCCGATTCTCTAAAATGGCATATTGTATATGCAGAAGCGGTTGATTTTTGGTAGCAGCAAAATCATAAAAAATTTTTATGCTACTTTGTTCATGAAAAGTCTGATTGGAATGACACGTGTGTTGAACCTCTGATCTTGAAATCAACTGTAGTGTTTCATACTTCGTATTAATTTGTTGCATTTCCGTAGCGTAACGAAAACTTCCATAAATATTTATACCATCTGACGCATGAAAGTTCAATAGCTTTTTCAGACTGAATCATCAGTATGTAAGTAGGTGATAATCAGCAAAAAGCATAGCCAAAACATTACTAATGTAAGAAGCATCAATTTTTTAGGCTACAGAGAAAGAATAAGAAGTAATTTCATATACAACAGTGTTTTTGTTCGTTAATTTGTTGAACATATTGCGAGAGCAGAAAAGAATACCATAACTGAGTGAACGATTTTTTCCATGGTGTGGTGAATGAATAAGTGAGTGCGTGAAAGAGAGAGAATTTATTGAGTGAATAAGAGTCTGGTTAGAGCGAACCCTTTTAAAATAATTTGTGTTCGTAACCTTGTTTTTTTGGGCTTGTCAAAAGGTTTAAAAAACTCTTTGTGCCGAACACAAGATTTCTTTTTTTATTAATTTACGGATTTCTCAGTTTTTATTAATTTTTAATTTTATTTTGTTTCAATAAAATAAAATTAAATGAGTATGATAGTATTATTGTTTTGTTTTGTGATTTACAGAGTCATGGCGAGCCTTCTGCAAGTTGATTTGGTCAAATACAAGTGCCACTGCGGCGCATGGGAACCGTTGGCCAAGCTGTACTTCGACCGAGTCTGTAGTGCGTTTCGATGCCATGGTTGTGTTATGCATGAGGTAGGTGTTTTGTTTCATATCGGTTGTCTTTCTGATGAGATATGAAGGTTAGTTGGTTTGCTCGGTAGGTTTTAGTATCAGTAAACAGTTGCTGATTAGATTACTCGGCTTGATTGGTGGTTGTTAGATAATAAATATAATAGGAGGGCTTTGCGGTCACATGGTTGATGAAGCATGGATATGACATATGAGATATATTACTATATTGACTTCCGGAAAAAATGTTATGCTATATTTTTTATGACAGTTGGCTAAAATTGAGTTTTTTCGTTGTGACGGCATGCTGGCTTGTTTTTTGTGAGCTTGTTGTCTTGAAGGCTGAGTTCGATTTTTCTCATTACGTTTCTTCTCTGAGATCAATTACTTTGATTTACCCACCACACCACGATTATCATCGCACAAAATCTAACCGTCTAGAGGATTCAATTAATCAAAGCTTTATATTACTGTACCAAACATGTCAGTCGTGTTCTTCTCTTTCTCTCAATTTATTAGAAAACAGCGCATCTATCGATGTAGATATCAATCTTTTCAGTAGTCTAGTCTTATCCATTTTATATAAGTAATCTATCAACAATTATTTCTTTCCTGTTAATTTCAGATTGATTCGTGTTTCTGCTCTCATTGTCTGGAAACGATGCCCACAGCAGAGGCACGCAACAGCCGCAACCGTTGTCGCACGTGTCTCGAGTGTCCCGTCTGTGATACGACCCTCATCCTCCGGGCAACCACTTTGCTCCCCGCTGAACATCAAGCAAATCAAGCCGCTCATGTTCGTTTTTATGTACTTTTCAGCTCACTGTTGTTAATTTAAATAGTTAACAGTTAACACACTGTTGTTTTGTTGGACCTGATTCATAATAAAACTATGAACTCACCGTGCCAGTTTTTAACACGCTCGACTCGTAGTTTGCAGTGCAGTGCTTGAAAATTTTACACAGTGAGTAACTTTGCACAAATTTTTCATCCCTCACTATGAGCTGTACTGTACCATGAAACGAAACCCATCTAGAAAAACACAGAAAAACGCTTCATAAAGTTGGCAGAGCACGTGTGATTCTTGGAATAGATACGTGATCTTTATAAATGTTATGGCGGCAGCCACATTGGCTGAGGAAATCCTATAAATAGAATGTGATTTATGATTTATGTCATTGTTGATTTACCCGACAGAATAAAGGTCTGACACTGACAAGACGTTCGTTGTGATACACGCAAGCATAGAGGACTTCTCTACTGGTGGAATGCTAAATGGCGCTCCTTAACTCCGGTGTTCCCGACGTTTGAAGTGGATGTGCTCGAATCATCGTGTACCAGGCAAGATACATTGTTGAGTTGACACGTGTTGGCCGTATGCTTTGTGCAACGTCACATGTGTGGTATATGTTAGTTGACTCAATCTGGACTATTAGTTAGTCATTAACTGTGTGTAACGTTTATTGTGTATTTATTTGATCAGTTTTGACAAATATAACCCGGTTGAGGCAGAGTCTGCCACCGCGGTAAATTCATAATTCGGTTGAAGCTGAGTTGGCTACCGAAAGTTTTTATTCAATACAGTTGAGGCAGGAACTGCCACTGTAAATATAATTCGGTTGAAGCTGATTTGGCTACTGAAAAAAAAGTAATAACGGTTGAGGCAGAGTCTGCCACCGTACAAAAACAAAACATACAGTTGAGTGAGGCAGAGTCTGCCACTGTTAAATATATATCGGTTGAGGCAGAGTCTGCCACCGAAAATCAATTTTTGTTTTTATTCATTTCTTTGAACGAATTGGATAAAATGCCGATCAATCAGTATGGATATC
This sequence comes from Daptonema setosum, assembly GCA_964036265.1. Lineage (NCBI taxonomy): Eukaryota > Metazoa > Nematoda > Chromadorea > Monhysterida > Xyalidae > Daptonema > Daptonema setosum. The sequence continues at coordinate 17,803,089 of OZ038446.1, forward strand.
GTTTTAATCAATGTATTTTGTTGCGTGAATGTCGTCATTTGTTGAGACATTACATTAACATTGAATTACAGATGGCTTATGATATGTTCAAGTCACTGAGCGAGGTAAGTAGCCTCACACCAGGTTCAGATGGTATTGTTGTGCCACGTATTGAACCACGCGATCAGCCACAACAGCAGTTGAACATCATGTTGGAGTACTTGTTGGAGGTTTATGATGTTGTTGATGAGTTGGAATGGGGCCGTGTTAACCAGGCCAAATACAAACTGACTGACGTAACCGACGTCACAGGTTTGAGTGTTGAAACAGCCAAGACTGTTAACATCACGCAGGATTCTACGCACAGTCAAGGAGTGAATACACCTAATAATGTGTATAATCTGGGTGATGTGTTGACGGGTAACGGTAGTGTTAAACCCACGCACGTTAATGCCAATACACCACAGGTTACTAATGTGTTGAATAATGATGGCGTAATGACTAGCACTCCGTTCGCTGAGGAGGACGCTAAGTACGTTTTGCAGAAGGTTAGGGATAAGTTCCCAAATCTGAGTGTTGTATGGGATGATAGTAATGTGAACGCACATACTGGAGCGTGTCATAATGGACAGATTAGTCCACCACCTGGATTGGGTTACGGTAATGATGTACCGCAGTCAGGTAGGCAAGGTGTATGTGTTACACCAATGGTACAGAACACAGATTACGGTAGTGCTTTCGTAGCACAGGGTACAGGTTACGGTAATGTTTCACATGTAAGTGAGCATGATGTAGGCATAAAAAAGTTGATTGAGCAGCAACGTCAGCAGCAAAAAGACATGGCTCAACTACAGTTATTCTCGCAGGTTTATGATAAGTTGGATGGCAAGGATGGTGCCAAGTTCAAGACATGGTCAGAAGGCGTTAAGAAACGACTGATGTTAACGCAGGCTAATGAGCCAACCGCACTGACACATATCAGGACGTGTCTGACAGGTAATGCTTTGCGCATGTACGAGTCCGCAGGTGACAATATCAGGTTAAGTTTACCTGAAACGTGGAGATTTTTGGAGAATCGGTTCAGTGACCAGCGCTGTGCTGCAGTCAGACAGAGTACGTTCTACTCGTGTGATCAGAGACCCAATGAGAGTATACGTCAGTACGTTAGTGAACTGGAATCGAGATGTTTCCTGAATAGAGAGAACGATGGATTCGAAACGGTTATGATGCAGAGACTGAGTCAAGGTTTGTTATCACCTAAGCAAAAGGAGATGGCGATCGAGTCATTGCTCAATGGAGGAGAGAATCGCCTGGATAATCTGGTTAAGAGTGTGGAGGTGAAGGAGAATGCAGCCAAGATACAGACAGGTTTGATGGGTACTGTAGGTCATGAGACGAACCATAAGGCCTTTCAACATGGCGGAGACAAATCTGTAAACGGAATTTTTAACAGCCGAATTCCAGAGCATCAGTACAGTCATAAATGGTGTCGTATCTGCAACAAGGCTTCACACTACACGAGCGAATGTTGGCATGCTGGAAACGCTGTCAAACAGAAACACGGTTACGGTAATAAGGCTAAGCATAAGATTAAGGATACTGTGTACCCGAAACAGCAACGAACACATCAGTACGACAGGGATAAGTTCCGTAAGTGTTATAGCTGTGGAAACAAAGGGCACATTGCGATGAGCTGCCCGATGAAAGAGAAACAGGTTAAGATGGATGAGAAAAGTAATCATACAGAACAGATGATTATGTTGGTCAGAAGCAGCGAACATACCATGGATAAAACTGCATCGGATCACGGTTATGTGAAACCGAAAGATCGTCCGAATGAGTTTCGTGACAACAAGAGACAGTATGATAAGGTTAGGCATAAGGGCTCTAAGACCAAGACGGACAGTGCTCCGTACATTCGTGTGAACGGTGTCATGGTAAACCACGACGATTACTCCATGGATAGCGGAGCTAACACCAATCTGATCTCTGTTAAGTTTGCTGAACAACTGGGCGTGAAAACGTATCATTGCAACGATCAGATATCGACATTTAATGGATCGAAGATTGAGAGTAACAAAGCGTGTACGGTTAGTGTGTCGATAAAGGGTGGTCGTGATAAGATAACTTGTAATGTTGTACGTGACATGGAGTATGACATTTTGATTGGATTTGCGAGCATGGAACGTCTGGGCATCTACATGATGGGCCCGAATGGCGTACGTTATCAGGGTAACAATAAGAACCAGGACCGAATATCCGAGGTCATGTGCGTGAATAAGACAGTGTCTCGTAAGTACAAGGTGTCATCCATCTCTAAATATAAGTAGTTATGTATATGTATCTGAGTCTCAGATGAGCGTTGTTTAAAAAAGGTGCTCAATGTCTAAAAACTGTTTAAAATGGGGAGGAAATTATGAGATAACAGCACAACGTCTTTTAAAAAGTATTCGACAAGTTGGTTTTTAATCAGTGTTAATTAATTCAGCTTAGTTCTCAAGTGAGTATAGACAGTAAGATTATGTGAGAATTAATCCTTACTTATTCAGCTGTTTCGTTTATCATCAAGTACAGGTGTGGAATGGAATGCAACGCGACAAATGCATATGGCGTGCTATCAACGCAATCTTATACACCAAGAACTAAATTCTGCAATTTATCGTGTATTAACGGTCTTTCTCATTGTTTTTCGTAGGGAGAAGTTGGCAGAGCACGTGTGATTCTTGGAATAGATACGTGATCTTTATAAATGTTATGGCGGCAGCCACATTGGCTGAGGAAATCCTATAAATAGAATGTGATTTATGATTTATGTCATTGTTGATTTACCCGACAGAATAAAGGTCTGACACTGACAAGACGTTCGTTGTGATACACGCAAGCATAGAGGACTTCTCTACTGGTGGAATGCTAAATATAAGATACTGCAAATTATCCAAGATTTTCCTTAACTTCAGCTCGAAACCGCTGACCCGTTGGCAGCCGGCCGTAGTCCGGTGGGAGGCGCAAATAAGGTTTCTAATCATTCTGTTTTTTTGTTGTCACTCACTATTAATCATTTGTCCTTTTTATGTGGTATGTAAATTTATATATTCAAAATTGGTGACTCTAAATGACGTTGCAGGCGTTTTACCTCAATTGTCCCGGATGTTTCTGGAACTCTCGTTACGCTGGTCTGCCAGATCAATCACAGGCATCGACGGCCGGTTGGCCCAAACCTGTATCCGCCGCTGAGCAACAGGTCACACTTCACTTACACTGAATAAAACTTCTTCATTTATGAAGCCATCAAACCTCTCAGAGCGGTGTTTTCGTACTGGCCACATAGGTTGATTAAACATATGGCAGAAAATGCTGAGTAACGCCTACGCCTCAGAGCCTCAGAGATCAATTTTCTTCCTCCATATTACCACGTTATATTCTATTTGTTTTAACTTATGCTATTTCAGCTGGAGGCGGCCCTAAGCCATTACAAACAGTTAGCTGCCATCGAGAAAACGGAGAAGGACCGTCAGGTGATCAAGCGACGGGCACATCCCATGTTCTACTCGGTTTGTTTCTAACTAAAATCTGTCTCTATTCAAGAAATAATATTAGGAAACCAACATTGAGATTGATAAATAGCACATTAGTAATTGATTCGAATGATTTGCAGGACAAGTTCGGTCTGTCCTCACTGTACGCTCGCAAGCACATGGGCGGTCACGACTGGTTATTTGTCTAATTTATAAAATTTCTCAGTTTCTAGTCAACAATTTTCAATAATGATTTTTATTTAAACATTTCATTGAAACGATGGTTTTTTTAAGGAAAAACGAGAAGACACCAACTGAGGACAAAGAGATGTGTTTGGCCAAGGAGGATGTACCTGAGCTGCCCGAGGAGTTGCTCACTCAACCCATAGATATTACCAAAGGTTTCTAGTTCTACTCATAATTTGACTAATTCGTACTCGTACTCGTGGTTCGTAGCATCGTTTTCGTATTTTTCATTAATTTCGTCAATATGTGAGCTGCGTTAATTCTTGGACCTGGGACCTATAAATAATATGCTTCAGTTTCATCGTTGCGCCAACGTCTGCAGCAGCCCATCAACCAGCCACACGCTCTCACCAACGTGCTGCCCGCTCACAAGCGCGTCATGATACGACGCTCGTTGCGCTGCAGGGTTGGCACCATTATAAATACAGTTTTACGTAACAAAAAATATGTGTCCATAATGTACTATCATATAATTGGTATTGTAATCATTGACTCATTTCGTGCAGTGAAGGAAATTTCTAGCAGTGGTTTCGCCTCAGATTCGTTAGTTTTCACAAAAAACATGAATAATAAATAAATCTATACTCATAAACCTGACTAAGCTTGGTAAGCAGGTACTTTGGCACCTAAGCGTGCTAAAATTAAGCCATAAATGAAATATTAGACTATAATCCGATCATTGATAGGACTGCGAGCACAGTCTGTGCAAACCGGAGTACTCGCCCAACTCGTACCAATTCAAGATCCAGAGCTTTGCCATGCTGCATGCACCCGAGATTCGTATGCTGCGTGCACCCGACGTGCACACACTTGGTGAAGGTGGAAAGGTTCGTTGATGGTTTTTGTACCATTTGATATTTCAAATAAAAACAAGATTTTTTGCCTTTTTCAGGATGTTGAGCTTTGTCTGACGATACAGAACTTGTCGGCAGCATTGATGCACGTCAGTCTGTTGCCCGACGAATGCCAAAGCGACCAACCCGTTCAGGTAAATAATGTATTGTTAAGTTGCAATGAGTAGGTTGTATTTTAATTGTGTGTAGGGCGCCGACCTTAAAAACGTTCACCCTTCTTACTGTTAAGTCACAGGAAAAAGTTATTTCATGGCATGCTTGCATATTACTGGCACATGCAAATTGAATATTCTAAGCCTATAAGGTCACGATAGTTGTTACGTAATAAAATGCCGTCATCCTCATAATTTTTTTCAGCTGAAACTGCCCGAGTGTGAGTTTGTGGTGCCGCATCGAGACGACAACCTGGAGTTAGACGAAAGTGTGGATGGCAGGGCGCTATCTAAACAATATAAAGATGACCCGAGGTTGGTTATAAAATTTCGTAATTAAACTTTCTTCCTGAGGGTGCCTTCATAGTCCGTTGCAACAAAGTTGCAACTTTGTTTGACAACTTTTTTGACGTTCGTTTCGAAATTTTGTTCCCTCTTTGAAGTTCCGAAACATTTCGAAACGTCAAAAATTTAGTCGAACAAAGTTGCAACACAAGCTGCAACGGACTATGACGGCACCCTGAGAAGCGGGTTTTTGATACTTCGTTTTTGTAGTTAATAAACTGGGAGTTTGTAAGTTTGGACAATCGTTAACAAGCGAATGTGACTGATTGATTGACCGACTGTGAAACAGAATGACGCCAATGTTTCAGCGTGGTTTTGCATCGCAAGCAGCACAAGCTCGCCTTCAAGATGTCCATAAACAGCAAACAAGCCATTCAGTCGGATGAGCCTATTTTGGTTGGTGATACCGTTTTTCGCATTTGCTAATTTTTTGCTGTTGTTGTTTGAATGGTTGTGAGGATTTTCAGTTAATAAATGTTAAAAAAAAACTTTTTATGACATTTCTATGACATTTTTTAGTGATTTCATGTCAAAGCCTCTCTGGTTTGATTGATTGACAGCATTTTCCACATGCAGAGGTGGGCCGCTGGGGGGTTTACCCCCCGCCCCACTTTTCAGGGTCGGCGGGCAGCCTACCCCTCCCCCCTAGACAAAAATTTAGGTCGCCTACCCCCTACTCGAAAATTTTGAGAAAATCGGCTTCAAACCCTCGATTTTAAGGCTCATTTTGAAAAAAATTTGGTTGTGAGAATTTTTTTTCGAACAAACACGTTTTCTGGATCAATTTTCTTGGTTAAAACCTGAAAAACCCGGTATATGTGATGTTTATACCTTATAACAGAAGATTTTTTTAGCAAAAACAAGGCTTTTTTGAGATTTTTTTTTTCTACCACCCTCCTACCCGACCTTTTTCTTTACACTTTTCGGGGTGAGGGGGTAATCTGAGATTTCAAAATTCTACCCCCCGCCCCCTGCAAAACGCAAAAAAAACCCGGCCCACCCCTGTCCACATGTATGAATGAGTTATTCATATATAACTAACCCAACTGTGTCTGTATGTGAATGACGACGTATTCAACTACTATATTCAGAGTATACCGATTTGCTCAGCTGTTTTTTTTTCTTTTTTTTAATTTTTATTTAATTTAGCATACTCATCTTATTACAGCTGCACCTGCTTGTCAAGTACGACTACATGAGCTCAGCACTGCCTGGCATTGATACGCACGCACCCGAACAGCAGTGGTTCACTCGACCCTTGCAGCTGGTGCTCAGAGCCTGATGAATCACATCACACATTAAATCGATAATTTATGATAAATTATTGATAAACATTAAAAAATCTACTTTTAAAATTTGAAAGCTAGATTTACATATTAAAAGTTTTGTTACTCAGAATGTTTCGTGTAATTTCATTTCAACATCAGTTATTTTACGCGTATCTAAATTTTCCGTAGAGAAGTTCCAGTGGTTCCAAGATTTTCCGAAAAAGTGCGTGTAAAACAAATGTTCAGAGCATGAATTTCTAGTAAAATGAAGTTTTGATCAATATATATTTATACTACACGTCTATATTCACAACGAAGTACAGAAAGTCGTATCATACTGTATAGTTGCATTTGCATGCATTAGTAATTAATTAGTGCAAGCCGTATTCTGTATGATTCGATGTCAGTTTGAAACCCATATTTTTATCCATAATCGCAGTCACATTTTGCAGTACATGTTTATTGCAACTCCAGTAGCGGATTCAACTTAGATACTAGATTTTTTCGTTTCTTCCATGGCTTGGAAATATTGGATTCTGTAGTTACATACATAACGTCATTTTCAAGTTGTATCGGTTTATCCGGATTCGACCACCATAATAAGTATTATTTATAACACCCAAAATATACGCGTTTGTGCATGGTTTTGTGTAAGTGCCAAAGCTTTACGATTGTGCTTCACCATTAAATTGTTACATTATTATCTATCGAAATTTATGCTCATATTCAGTCTGTCATGTCAGGTGTGAAGTGAAAATTTTATTGTAGACTTGCCCACTTGCGTATGTAAAAAATTATAATTTTTTTATCTTCCATGAGCACATGACCAGACAAATACTTTGGGAACCTCACCGGTGCATTATTGATTCGTTTTATTTCCAATCATTCCCTACGTTTGAAAACCGCAGTTTTACAAGTAGGCCGTCGCAGAGGAATGTATTTTATTATGAAAATGATAACCATGTTCTTTATTCAGTCTTCCGTCCGTGAGCTAATGCTTAGACGTTATATTGTGATATTATGCTTATAATATTTTAAGCTTCAGTGTTTAGGCTTCGTTTTGTAATCTAAATAAATTATTATTATTTATCAATTACTGCTGTTTGGTGAAAATGAAATTCGCGGTGACTACACTACTGTTGCGGGTATCATCGAAGAGATGAGTTATGAGTTGAGATTTACCCCTACCAACCAAATATAAATATCTGTTGGATACCTTAATTGTTATACGATTGCTATGTTTCTCTTTTTCTGTATTGCATTGGTTCTATTCGTACGATTTGTCAACCCATATTGTATTCAATGCCTATTTTTAACGTATAAGCTTACTCTCACTGCAAATCCTGAACCAAATGAATCCATCCCATTTCTACCAAACTGTTTGCCGCTGCGTTACACAATTTTTCATCAAATTGCATGTCTGTTAAAGTTCTATCACATGGTTATTGTGGGAAAAAATCGTAAAACGATGGCTCATGCATATTTTCTGTCTGACAACGAAGTCTTCCCCGTACAAAAACAACTATGTTTGTAGTCATGGGATCTATTGTGTTCACTTGACTGAACTCTGACATGTTCCAGTGTTGGTTACAAACTGTTCCCCGTGCATTGCAGTTTCCTCCAACATGCATGTCTGACAAAAAATGCATAGCTAATACTTTTCACTATTTTTTCTTTCTTCTAAGTCTCCCGCGTACTGAAATAGCCATGCAGTCAAGTGATTTATTGTGTTCACTTGACTGAACTCTGACGTGTTCGAGTAAGGGAACGTGTTGCGTTTGATTGGTATGATGTATGTGCTTGGGCATAGCAACAGCCAGACTCACAATCAATGGGTTCATGTACTATATTATACAGCTGTGCTTGTTGCTAACTCAATTACACTTGTACACTCACTCATACGTTTCACTCAAACTCATCGTATATACATCATAACAACACTTCATATCGTAGTGTATGATTCTGTGACGTGTTCATCAAAGCAAAGTATCATCTATCTTTTTATGTTTTAAAACATCAGGAACTAACTACGGTTGCAGTTTTCATGCCGAAGACGCATTTTTGCTGCTCCTGTCTATTAATGTATATCAAATATTTCTAGTGCCAGCGAATAACAAGGCCTGTTTTCAATGAGTGGTAAGAACCTCGTCAACAACAACAGGTATACTTACAACAACAACATTACTCAACAACAACAGTTGGCCGAATCGAGTACAGCAACACAACGATCGGTGGACAGCTCGGTCGATGCCGCCTTCCAGCAGCTGGCTCAGGTCAAACAACATGTGAGTTTATCAACTATCATCTATCTACATTTTCATCACTTACGATCATCTTATTTGCAGTTGTCCCATTTCGAATCAAAGTTGGCGGATGCAGAACGTTCGCTGGCGTCTTCGAGTGCCTCCACTTGCCACAACAACTTGGGTCATCAAATCACCAACACTTCAATGCCCGGTCACGTCAACAACCAATCCTCAAGGCATCGGTCACATAAATCGAACGATTCGATTGCCGTAGCGGCAGGGAATTCATTATCGACCTGCGTTTATGAGGCTGACATACCTGAGGAACTCGTTAGACGGTCAGATAAACAGAATCGTGTGCAGAGGATACGACATCGGCATGAGCAAGGTGGGCCAGATTATTTTAATGGGAGCCGTTCACACTTGGAATCTAAAAAGGACATTGTAGGTGTGATTTGTAAAATGATTCTAAAATGATTTCTCACCTACAATAGTTGCCTCCGACCACTGACTAACATACTTTTATTATAGATGACTTTTTGCGTCAGCTGATGGCTCTGGAACATCAGACTTCATCGCAGCCGATGCCTTCAATCGAGATGGTCGCACAGAATCTATCCGGTACGACGGCTGTTACACCGGCAGATATTCGTACGCATCGTGGTCATAAATCAGCGGTCACATCCAAGTCAAGACGATCCACGTCCGAAGCTCCCCCGACAGTCAAAGTGGCCTCTTCCACGGAGAAACCGTCGAGAAAGCACAAGTAATTTTATTCGTTTTTTTTCATAGTAGTTTCACAGTTGTAGATGAAGTCGATGGTTTATTGAATTTTTTTTCAACGATTGACATCACGAGCTGTGCATGATTACTTGTTTTGTGCTCACTTCAAAAGAGCCAGGTTAGATTTTCTTTTTTTTAAATATAATCTAAAACTGCTGAAACCGCTATTTTCTCTTGAAATGCTGGTTTTACTGATTTTTATGTCTACTTGCAATTACACAACGGATGAGATTCGGGAGTACATGCGTGACAGGAAGAAACGTGACAAACACAGATCTGATGATCGTGACACGAAATGTCACGAACGTGGCGAACGACTCAATGAGGCCGCTTTGAAGCTGTACATCTCCAAGTTTGTAATTTTTTTGTATAAGAATCAAGTTCGGTGTTTTGTGATTCCCGTATGCTGTCATGTTCATACTAAAAATCTAGATTGTAGTAATATTATGTTTTTCTCATTGTGGTTAATTAACTCTTTCGCACTTCTATCAGGAAGAAGTTTGAATACAAACAACTGCGATCGCAGCAGCGTCAACTGCTCATCCAACAACGCGACTCGCTGCAGAAACAGTTGGACAATGTGATCAGTTGGTGCATAATGATTTATTTTACCATGCAATTTCTAATGGTTTCATGTCAGTCCCAGATTCCGCAAATCGTCGACTTCTTAGTTATACTTTTTCTCAAAAGTCGGTTTATTTGAGAAATTAGTTAGGATGCTTTTTAGGGTTAAAAAAATAGGGACATTCATGAGATTTCTAACCGGAAAACTTTTAGCTCTGAAAACCCTCTTTTCCGGCCAAAACTTCAAGAATTGTTCATTATTTCTTTGACCTTCTCTAATCCCTATTTGCTTTTCTTTGGTCTCATTTGGTAATTGAGTAAATAAATTCAGAGCAACAAACACAGCGCACCCAACTGGATGTGCTGAACCTGATGGTGGTTGACCACCTGATTCGTGAACGACGTCGTCCCAGCAGTCTGGATACGGATGCCAAGGTGCAGAGGATCAGACGCAGATACTCACAGCGCATGCTCAATACCACTTGTTGGTTGTTTTTTAATTTATTTATTCGTTTGTTCAATGAGCAGACACTGGTTATGAGCAAAATCTTTCGATAAAGGTCCCTCAGTATCGTGATTTACAGACCCCTCCCTTGAAGACTACGCGGATGACATGGACACTGCTGACTCTGAATCCGCATCTGAAAACGCAGCATCATTGAATGTCAGATTCCCGGATAAAACGTCGGAAATGTCAACTAAAATCAATCAAAACGGTTCGAAAACTGATCCTGATAAACCTCGTCATGTTGCTGAATCAATGGAGCTTTCAAATGAATCACCAGGACAACGATCATCTGACCTGACAGCCCTCCGTCAACGATCAAGAATGGAAGACACCAAAGATGAAGCTATGAAGAATGGTTTCCAGACGGATCCGGTCGATTTGTATACGATCAGGCGAACCATGGAACGTGCTGCTAAGCAACCTAGTTGGTGCTTTTTAATTTATATAAATATTTTGTTTCATTAAAAGTGGTTTCACGTTTGCTTCAATGAAGGTAACCATTTCTCTGGAGCAGTGTCTGCCTGCGGCTATCCCTTCGGAACGGAAGAAGGGCATCTGGATGCATGCAATGATGAAGAACAATAAATCAAAAAAAGCTGATCACACTGAATGAAAAGCGAAATAGGATAAAATATTTTTGCTGTGTTTTATTGACATCAAGTCATCATTATTTTCTTGGTTCAGGATTGCATTCACAACCAGCCTCAATAACCCGACGTCAGCAGCAACATGAACAATTGGATGAGGCCGATATGCCCTCCAGTAGTGCGGGTGCCTCGGCCATCAGACGTATCGTTGTGCCTTCTAAGGAAACCCGGCTGAGAATGGCCGCCCAAAGAGACATGCATAATGATAGCGGGGAAGATGAGATTCAACAGGCGGATAACCATGGTAAGTCTAGTCTAGTATAGTCGCTTTGTTTTTTAGTGACGGCAGTCTAGGCGCCAACCTCGCAAACTGCTGGTCCTGGTTTAGAACCCGGGTTAAATTCAGCTTCTCTGGCTACTACTGCTACTGAAACACTTACAGTATGGTATTAGTGTGCCTTGAAAGCTTCAGTAATGGAGAAGTCCCAGTATGAAAGTTTCTATCTTTGCGTATACCGTTCAAAACGTGTTCTATGCCTAACTTTTGGACTGCAGCCGCCCATGCATCTTCACCCGTGTCATCTGCCGATTCGACCATAACGCTGACGGAGGAACAACCGACTGTCCAGCAGAGGCAAACTCCCACTCACAAGCCAGCCAGTTCCGACCAGCGGTCACGTTACGGCGATCACGTTAACCATTACCAACATCACACTCATCCGACACCATCCGCTGCCGTGTCGTGGAATTCATTGCCAAACATGCCAGGTGCTGGTCCACGTCCAGGGATTCCAGCGATCGGCCAGGTTTGACTGGATGATTAAATAACTTAACTTGATTTACGAGACGAGAATAATTGGGAATCGTTTCTTTTTATTATATTTCTTTCTCGTTAAATCAGGGAAACTTGTAAGGCCGTATTTATATGTGAGTCAACCCAATGAAATCTGAAACTGTAATCTGACTGGCCGTGTTGCATACTGCATATTCGAATATATTGGTGTAACTGTTAAGTTTGATTGGTGAACTGGGTCTGGGCCTTGCGTTTTTGCTGATTGATTGTCGGTCGTTTACAGGGTATATCGGCGGTAAACCGTCAACATGTGGAAGTCACTTCCACGAATACGGCGGACAGTTCTGATCGATCGTCAACTCAAGTTGGTGGTAGTGAGACGTTCTGTGGAATACTGTTGATTGATTGGAGATTCTGATTGCAATACTGGACTTTCTCGTTGCCATTAAGACGATGAACCTGAATAAACATGAGAGCGTGAAACTGTGATTGAGGTCATATGATTCTTCACAGTCGTTTCGTTCTTATTATAAATAGTTAGAAAAAATTTGAATCAAGATCACACTATAATTTTGGGTTTTCAATAATGACCTTTCAGTCGCTGATTCCATCGGTGGCCACGGATCGACTCAACTTGACCATGGCCAAGTTCAACGCCGTTCAATCGCATCTGGACAACCTCCAACGATTGTCGACCAAGTTGTCCTCGAGTTCAGTCAACGGCACGGCCAGTCCTCCAACACCCAAGATGCCGATTCGAGCGACCAGTAGTCCGAAGAAACGAGATGTGCTGGGTCGAAAAGGTAATTCGGGACAGAAGTCGACGACAACCACAACGACAACAACGGAGACCACTCGAGGTTCGCCTGATTTTATATTAAAAATTGCTTCATATATCATGATGAATATAATTTGCCTAACAGAGGACATTTTCTGAAAGTTCACTTCGTGTTTTTTATTATGAAGTAAAATTATGTCATGTCAAGCTAGAGGCAGAGTTACCAGGTTCCTGAGTTCCCCGCCATAAAAATTATGCTTGAACAGCACAGAACAGTATAATTTGAGACTCAGCTCAATAAATTATTCAATTTTTGTGTTGCAATAACCAATTGATTCCAGAGTCGACAGTCCCGGATCTGATGGAAGAACGGACGACAGCAGCCATCAATCAGTTGGACGGCATTGATATGTGGCTCCAGCAGGTTGACATTGTCACTCACTCACTCACTCACTCACTCACACACTCACTTGCTCACTCACTCACTCACTCAACTCAACTCACTCACTCACTCACTCACTCACTCACTCACTCGCACACTCACTCACTTGCTCACTCACTCACTCACTCACTAACTCACTCACTCACTCACTCACTCACTCGCACACTCACTTGCTCACTCACTCACTCACTCACTAACTCACTCACTCACTCACTCACTCCTAATCGATTGCAGGTATCACACGTAAACCGTATGGTCGATGCGGTCGTATTGACCGACAATGGTATGGTCACATCCAACAACGTTGCCATTGCCCGACACATTCAAACCGACTTCGATGATCTACCGTTTGTCGGTCGAAATGGGCCGACCCGTCGAGCGGCAGCTGGGATGCAGGTGAATAAATAAATATATTATTATCTATTTCATTGAATGTTGTTATAATTTGCGCATATAATTAATGGTTCTCGATGAATGAAAAATTTGGTTTTTAATACAGTAAGTTAAAATAATTGCAGTCTTCCTCCGACCACCCTGTATACTCGGATCCGTCTAAACTGGTGGAACAGGCTGCCAGCCGAGCGGCAACGAATGCAGTACAGGGTGTTCTTAAAGAGTTGAACCATTGGAACACTGCCAAATCAGAGGCATCCAAATCCAATCCAGCTGTTTCGCATTCAACTGTCGTTGATAGAAGCACGGAAACCGACGGTGAGTTTTCGAGTTTTGATTCATGGTTGCAGGTTTCTCAATTCAGACAATTAATGTGACTAGAACACGGGAATTTTTGTTGAAAAGCGTTTTATATTCTGACGTTTAAATTATTGCTGAATGCTCCGTATCGTAATCTGATCAAACTGCTCCATTTGCGATTTATTAGGTAAAATCTGCGTATTTGTGATTGCAGAAGACCAACTGACACCGCAAGCGCTGGCCCGTCAGAACCTGCGCAAGAAAGCACTGCTCAATGATCAAGTAGAGGCGCTCAAGTGCTATTTAGTTGCCAAGATGATGCATCGACAGAGGCTAGCTTTTTATAGATTTGTTTATTAGATTGATTGAGTGAGTGATTGATGATTGATGGTAATGATTAGCGAGTTAACCAGTTTTTTTTCAGATTGAATCTTCTAACGCCGGCGACCGCGGATGAGTTCAAGCGATGGTTCCGACAGCAGAAGCGCGAAATTCTAGGAGTGGACGTCACTCGGGTGTCTCTGGTTGGTTATCTGTATTATTTACATTCAATCATGCGGTAAGTAATCATGTAGTAACACAATATTCACCAGATGAGAAGAAACCAGTTGTTCAATAGCAGAGTAACTCAATAGCAACCGACATGTATGGACGGTGTAGGTTTTGGTGTTTGAACCCGGTTGTTGCCACTTGAGTGCGAGTTGCTCTTGTCCATGGGTTTGTAATTTTAGTCATCACGTTCTATAAATTTTATTGTCTTTTCAAATTCCTGTCGAAGTAATTTTTTTCAAAATTCAGTTGGTTTTAGTTTTCAGAAAGAAATTGAAGCCGAAACGCACCAGCTTTGTGCCCGTTACTACGGTCAGACATGTGAGCTGATTGCGGGTGATGTCGAGGCCGGTGACAAACCACAAGATACACCACGATTCGAGTTGATACAAAAGTTAAAAAGCTGACACATTATATACTCGTTGATACTATAATAGGGATATTTTGACTTGTTTCGGACAGTTCGAGAAATATGTTCAAGACAATTCAAGGAGTATGTTTAGACAGTTCGAGAAGAATGTAAAAGACTGTTTGACAGTTATATTTCAGACAGTTTTAGATAGCTCGATAACGAGACGTTTGTTCTAGACAGTTCAAAGAATTTGTTTCAGACAATTTGAGAAGTATGTCAAGCTGGTGCCATCGGCCCGGGTTAACCCAAATCCGACGGGTCTGCCGCCTCCGCACGCCCACGCATCTGACACACCTGATTCGGGATCAGCCGATACGGCAAACCGATTGAAACGACAGAACGAATTAACGTTGCATGCGGCTGCTGCCGACTCATCCGTTGACGGTGGAGGACAGCAAAAACAAATGTTGGTCGTTCTCTTCCCATTCATTATGGGGTTTAATGATTCAAGTAAGAATCAGATTCTGTGTGGTTGGCCACCATTCGAGAAATAATCGGAGATTTCGGGTTCTAGGTTTGTCGGTATCAGCATCCAATAAAGCTTCATATCATGATTGTAATTAACGAACATTCTCAAAACATAACTACTTGATTTGGGAATATTCTTTTGCATGTTTTTCTATAATTAGACTCTGACCGGCTTGTTTGAATATTTATAACTCAATATTGTTTTCTACCGTTAAGTCGACCAATCATGGACATTCACTGAATTTCCGGCCGAATCATGAAACTTCATAAATTACATTATTTGAAAGCCAAGTTTTAATTGTCTATATTTGCAGTCGAGAAATTCCCAAGGCGATGGGACGCCGTGATTCGTGGCCGGTATCGGCACCGGTGCCTCTGATGCCATCGCTCAGCACCGAGTTGCCACCTCAGGCCAATGTTACCGTAACCGACATACATGGCACATCGTTCGATGTATCTGCTAGTCATGGTTGGTGGCCAATATCTGATCGGTATTTTGAATGAGATATCTCGTGTCATGGCCATTGTTCAATTGAAAATGTCCGGCCAAATTTGCCTTCCTGGTTCAGTTGATGTCGTTTTATTGGTTTTGGTAGACTGTATAGTATATACACAACAAGACATAATTTTTTCGGCCATGTTTTCAAACTACATACATAGATATAGATGTATTGGCTTGTGTTTTTATTGGTTTTCAAACTCCAAGAGCTTGACATAATAGGTACAAGTTTATAAATTCTGAATAATCTATCCTGCGTTTCTTGTTGCTCGAAAAAGTTTTGGCGCACAGTTTTAACTCAAGTCTATTTTCGGTGCCAGTGCAAACTTTCGAGATTTTTTCTCACGTGACCCAGGGACAACTGGCGAACTTGCCAGATTTATTATAAATGTGATGACGAATTTTGGAGAGTAATTTATGGCGACAATAACGAAGCTATATTCACGGTGAATCACAGATACGGCCGAGTTGGCTGGTCGCATCCGGGCGTATCGGGCGTCGTTGGCCGACAAACGTGTGATGGCAGCCAAACTCAAGAACGAACACCGACGTCGCAGCAACGCACATCTGATGGGACAGCTGCACTCCATTGCCAGACAGGCAAAGGTTACCCTATATACCATTATTTTATTATTGACTCATTCATTGTGTGCCTGGCCAGACAAAATTCATTATTTATTACCAAATCTGACGAATCGAGAAACGTTGACTATAAAGTATGCCTGTCCTTGCACAAAATGAGTTCAAAATCTAATGTTGACGATTACGCTTGATTTTTTCAGAACGAACTGGTTATTAAACGGGCAGTTCAGATTCGTTATCATAACACGTTGTAAAACACATGTTGTAATGATGCATAACGTACTTTTATTGCACTGTCACTACTACTTGAGTGTATAAATGAAAACATGTGAGAAGAAATTCACCCTCACCTGAAGTTGTCCATCACATTGTTTGTTATTCATCTCGCTGATATTTTCAATGTCGATATTTCAAATGATTAAACAGCAATTTGCAGGCGTACGACGAGTTCATTCTGAAAACGGAGCAGTCGATCGAAGTGTTGGAGCGATCGTTCTCTGGCACGCCAGCCAGTGGAGAGCAGCTGCCGACCAGCGCCCGCTCCACGACTGCTCCGCACAGACCCCAGATTATTAAAAGCCCCAGGCAGCGTACTCAGGTTTGTGAGATGAAATTAGAAGGTTGAAGAACATAATGAACATATTAAGGGAACGGCCTAGCGGCCGTCCCTTGATGAATATTTGCATCAATAATTAAGAACACTTGATTATACTAACAAAGCTCATTAATTGCTGCGGTGGATTTTATTCAAAACTTTCTTAAAGTTGTTTCCACCGTACCATCGAACGCCAAACCTAACGGACTCTAATACTAATAGTAATAATTATCGGAGTTGATATACTCGCAGTTGAAATCTTATGTTATGTCCTGTCACAAATGAATGTTAATCAATGTGATATTTGGTTTCATATCTTTTTAAGCCTGTATAAATCACTGAAAATGCTGTAGGGCATTTTGTGAATTAAGTTCAAGTCCAAGTCAAGTTCCATGCTCCGGTTCCAGATCTCTGTGTATCAAACCACCAACATTGCCATTTCCGCATTGAAAATGGTTTGCTACTTCTCAAGTGTTTTCTTATCAATCTGAGCTGATTTCAGAGTGGCGGCGACAGTTTCGATCCGGATGGTTGGATGCTGGAATGGCCTCGTCGTCGCCTGGCGTCCATGTCATCGATATATGGGTCCAATTCGGTAGAGTCGTACACGGCAGTGCCCAAACACTCGCCCGTTCATGTCATACCTGTTGGACATTATTATTTAGCATTATTATTATTTTCCTTAAAAGATAAATTGATAACCAGTCAAATGTATCATAAGCAGGGTTTATTTGTTATACATAAATTGTGAATAATGTACATAGCCTGTTCCTGTTGTTTTTGTTTATCATGTGTTTTTCATTTGAAATTATATCGATAACCACTCAAGTCATTCATAAGCAAACGCAGGTATGTCTTTTTTCATACATGAATGTGTCCATGTTGCTGTTGGTTCATGATAAAGTTCAATTCCTAATTTAAACGTCCGGTAAAACGAATAAATACTTTCAGGAGCTGAGCGGAGAGCCTGACAGCAAAAAAGATGATCAGCGCACTCAGTCGCAGATGAAAGCAGGTTGATTTACGGACCGGTTTCACTGAAAATGATTGTACATTAAGTGTGGTGTTTTTTTTCTTTTTTTGCAAAGATAAATGACTTGTTATACCCTAGAATTTAACGAACGACGGAAATCGCAACTTGCAAACCAAACCATGTGTTTGCTTCTCGAAAAATATATTTTTACCAGTGTAGTTGAGCATGTTGAGCTGAGCATCTCGTAAAAAAATACCCATGGTTTGCTTTTCGAAGTTCTGATTCTGTTCTGGTTCAATTGAGCATGTTATCATCACTTGCAGAATCGCTGCCACTAGATGAAGAGGAGGATTTGAGTAGCTCGCTGGCTGATAAGAGTACTGATCGTGATGTGTCGTCGTTGGTCAGCGATCGACGGGCAACGTGCGACCAGTTGTACGGGCAGGTGATCGATCAGGTTACTTTAATCTATTCAGGTTTTATTGGTACATCGAGAAAGTTATTGGCGCTCTTTGGGTTCAGAACTGTTTTTGGCGCGCTATTTGAATTCAGAACTGTTTTTGGCGCGCTATTTGAATTCAGAACTGTTTTCGGCGCGCTATTTGAGTTCAGAACTGTTTTCGGCGCGCTATTTGAATTCAGAACTGTTTTTGGCGCGCTATTTGAATTCAGAACTGTTTTCGGCGCGCTATTTGAGTTCAGAACTGTTTTCGGCGCGCTATTTGAGTTCAGAACTGTTTTCGGCGTGCTATTTGAATTCAGAACTGTTTTCGGCGCGCTATTTGAGTTCAGAACTGTTTTCGGCGCGCTATTTGAATTCAGAACTGTTTTCGGCGCGCTATTTGAGTTCAGAACTGTTTTCGGCGCGCTATTTGAGTTCAGAACTGTTTTCGGCGCGCTATTTGAATTCAGAAAAGTTTTTTTGGCGCGCTATTTGAATTCAGAACTGATTTTGGCGCGCGTTTCGATTTTTTTGGCATTTGGGTAGCGTAGCATACTATACGAACGTTAAACTATTTTATTGCACTTTCGTTCAAGAATTAAGCAGTACTTATAGAATCACTTCTACAACAGACCCTCTTTGTTTTCCGACGTATTGTACGATGTGAATTAATGTGTGTAATAAACTGTTAGAAATTGAATGCAGGTCGTTCGTGGCGTTGCCATCGGCTGTTGGACTGCAGAAAAACACGCACCCTTGATTCTGGATGCACTCACTCGGTCGGCCATTGATCGCGCTGCGGGGCAGGCTTATATGGCATGGCAACGACCTATTGATAATGGTTTGTTGTATTGTTGTTGTTGTTATTATTTTGTTGTTGTTGTTGTTGTGGCTGTTGGTGATGCTGAGGTTGTTGTTGTTAATGTTGCTGTTGTTGTTATTGTCGTTATTGTTCTTAAGATTGTTGTTTTGTTGGTATAGATAGAAATGTCAGCCATGATTTCAGGATTTACCCTGCCGCCGTTGGAAATTGCCAATCTGTCGATGAGTCCTCGAGCTGAGAAGTACATGACTCTCTCACCCAAGGTTGACTTTTCTTTTTAGTGTTTTTTTAAGTTTTGATTTATTACGAATAAACTCCTGTTTTGTTGTTTCAATCAGTTAGAAAGCTGAAATTTACTTGCTGACAGCAGCGACGATTTTTAAGACATTGTAATTCATTTTTTTTCTGATTGAGTGTCATAAGAATACGTTGATCAACAGATTATGTGAAATGTATTGACCGCACTGGTCAGCTGGTTGTGTGGCAGTAGTTTAGTTTAATGCAAGCCTGGATCAAGTCACATATTCGCCTAGGCCTAACTATCAACCTTAATGCACTAAACTACTAAACTATCAACCTAAAGCAATTAATCATCAAACGTTCAACTGCAGAAAAGTTCGCGCAACGGGTCACCACGTCGTCTGTTCGGTGACGACCTGGAGGATCACCCACGTTACAAACTGAACATACCCGATTTGGTGGAGGTTGAAAAGAAACTGGTTGGTTTGGATTGATTAACATATTGTTTGACTATTCCGTTGCGGTCACAGCCTACAAATCCAGTTGGATGTGCAATGGCATGAAAGAAAGTAACTTATCAGTTTGAGGTAATGAGTTGAGTGAATAAGTGAGTTATTGATCGGGAAAAAGTGAGTCAGTGATTCATTGAACCAGTCGCCGGGTTGGAGAAATTAAATTAATTTTGTCTTTTGTATCACTTGTTGAGCTTTATTTTTCTATTTATTACTTGATTGAGTGAATTGTAGGCACCCGAACCGCCGATTGTTGTGCCATCGAGTGCCCGATCGCTACAGCTCGTCAAGACGCACATCCTCGATACCCGGGACGTCGTGTCTCAGTGCGTCAAGTACGCCTACAAACACATACTCGATGGTCGCGAAAAGCCCGAAGACAGTTACTTTGATGTGGAAGAGGACTATATGAAGGTTACCATTAGTCGATTATTTTATGGTCTCATGTTGTGCAAGGTCAGGCACATTCATACAGTCATATCCATGTGCCACCGTCGATTCGTCAGGTTTAGTATTAAATCGCGTATAACTAATTTTGCCTTTGAAATACTAAAACAGACGGATATAGAGCAAATCCTTAAGCTCAAATTATCTAACTCAGCAAAAACGATGCATAGACTATTCAAAAAAATTTCACATACTCTATTCAGATAGTTGTGACTTTGTTTCCGAGTTTGTTCGAGAATGTGCGTCAACTGTTGAGATCTTACCGATGGTCTGTACTGAAATTATTAACAGTAACATGTGTTTGTATTATAGGACGAATTGTTCATGTCGGAGTCGGACCGCGAGTACCGCCAGCTTATATGGCATCTGGTCAACGACATTCTCAATCGACGTCCGCCCGCTCGTACGTCGGTCATGAAACTGTTCCAATCCGCCAAACCACGACCGCCACCTCTGGAAAAGGTTAAAATTATATTGTTCAGAATATATATATTTACTAAATTTACTTGATTTTTCATCTGGTTACGTTGGCGGTTTACTAAATTCATTGAATTTTTCTGACTCGCAGATAATAGATTTTTATCTCGGTAAGGTGAAAGCAATGTGAGTTTGGTATAGTTTCAGTGTTATTATCGTATTTAAAGACTTGGTATAATGAAAGAAATCGGAGACAATCTGAATTGAAAATAATAGTTGAATAAAAATAAAAAATTGCAGGTTTTGGCTGAAGTGCACGAGATTGTGTGCGCCCGCAACAAGACTGCCAACGGTCATAAACTTGGATCGAAGGTAAACGAGCTTGACGACGACACGATCGTCCCGCCATTCCAGATGTCCGGATCGGCCCAGCGAGCTTCGGTCGTGGCCAGGAAGAGTCTGGATCCGATCGAACTGATGCTCACCGAGGAACTGTACGATCTGGAACATTCTGTGATGGACTACGAGATGGTTTGCTGAGAGTGAGTGAGTGAGTGAGTGAGTGAGTGAGTGAGTGAGTGAGTGAGTGAGTGAGAAAGAAAGAGTAAGTGAGTGAGTGAGTGAGTGAGTGAGTGAGTGAGTGAGTGAGTGAGTGAGTGAGTGAGTGAGTGAGGGGGTGAGTGAGAAAGTAAGTGAGGGAATGAGTGAGTGCATGAGAGGTGAGTGAGTCACTGTCAGTCTGTCAGAGTGGCAAATTTAAATTTGTGTTTGGTCTTTGTAAATTAATAGATGTTGATGCTTTGGAAGCATAAGGACAGATTATTACATTATTTTATTATTGTTAATTAACAGGAACTGCGTATGCTCGAGCAGCAGCGATCGCTCGACCATCAGGTGTCGTTTTGAGTCTCCAAATTCAGTCAATCTCATCGCCACATCACATAATACTATAATCTCATTATTTTTATTTGATTATTTATTTTATTAATTGTTAGGAAAACCTCAATTGGATTTTGCTCACTTTGTTGATTCATCCACCAATTGTGTCTGACCAAAGCATTGCCGCTCTATATTGTGGGTATTTTCATTGGTTTCCTCGAGTTAAGTTCTTTCTTCTTTAATAATCCTCTTTGTATTTTTTCAACTGCATTTTTTATTCAAAACGTTTTTTTGTATCTTAGCCTTTGTTTTTATATGTCTGATGTGCATGAATCGGATGGCCAAATTCTCAACTTTTATTTTAAACTGCTGTGATTACTAGTCTGATTTTCTTCTCCTTCTTATTTGGCATTATTGTCACTCAATTGTTGTTATATTTTTACATTTCTTCATTACACAAAATACTGGTCTTTTACTTACTTGCGTTGTGCATTCATTACTGCTCTTCATACATCACGTGCATTTATTACAATGCTCTATTTTTTTCGGTTGTTTGACTTGATCCCTTTATATATTGATTATTGTGCGAAATCATAATACCGTTTGGACTAATTTTATTATCTGATATATCAAATGGAATAAATTCATCGAGGAATATTTTGGTGGCAGTGTTCATTAATGCAGAAAGCTAGTGGTCACGGTTTATCCAGTCAGGTAATTGACATACATGTTTGTAACAAACGATATTGAATAAATATAATGAAGAATAATTTTTGTTAATGTACACTAATCGAGTAAAAAATATATCATTCAACAATATGATGTATTTCTTAGCATTACCAGTATAATGTCGACGCTAGTGCCCACATATTCTGACTCGGATGAAGACTACGTACACGAGCCGTCGGCTGGACAATCTGGGTCGGTCACTCGATACCAATTTGTCTATGTTATAAAACAGAGTTTTTTTAGTCTCAGTTAATCACTTGGATTGTTAGCAACTGACATAAAATGAAAAGTTATCATTCCAGTAGTGATGCAGACGAGCCAACAACTTCAACGACAAAATGCAAGACCCTGGTCAACTACTTTGACGGGGACCAGGCATCGGGCAGCAGCACCAACTCGGATGAAGACAGCGATGATGATGCTCATCAACAATCGGCAAGTCGTTTTTCATTATGTTTTTGCCACCTCAAATAAAGTTTTGATTGAGATCGAAATATTTCCTAATTAAAATTGAGTTATTATTTTTAGTTTTTCGTCGCTGGTTATTTATCCGTGCCTTTTGCAGTGCTTATCAATTATCCCTTGGCCGTAAGTAGAATAAGATATTGATGATGTGGTAAAATTATTTTTGTTACTTGGAAGTCAAATTCTACTTGTTAAACTGTTGATCAGCTTGGTGCTTCTGTGTAAGCATTTAAAGAAGGAGCTTCCTCCGCATTCACACATGAACTTGTTCTAAATTTCAGTGGGATGAACAAGAAGAAAACAGCGGCTGACGTCCCGACCAAGGCTCTACCGTCGGCATTGCATGCACTCCTCAATCCGGTGGCTGGTAATTCCACAATATTTCAGGTGATTTTTCATAAATATAAAAATTTATAATAAATATGTTAGAAAACCGATGAAACTTGAAAGTCAATGCGACTAGGCTAGATCGAGATACCTGTGAAAAGCGTTTCACTGTAGTTTTAGTTAGAACTATATTAGCCTAGGGGAACTTGGTGTTACTATATTAAAGTAGATAGCTGAATAACCACATTATCTTTATCTATTTATTTTACTATCTTGATTTTTTCAAAACTATCAGTTAAAAAGAGGGTACTTCAGACCGAGTTCGCTCAGGAGGAGGCGGCATCAATCGCCGTCCTGGAGAAACATGTCAAGTTGACCGAAGAGGCGGTCGAAGCTAAAAAGCAACGAAAACTGCCGTGTCGCGCGTATAAACGAGGTTGATTACAATCAAAAATCGTTGTATATTTGAACAACAAAACCGATTAATTTCTCAATTACACTCTTGCAAAATTGAAAAAAGTTGATCATTTTAGACTTCTGGCTAGCATTTTTTTAGATGGCTGTCTGATTGAAAGCAATGTCAGTCTTGTTGGCTGTCGTTGCCATAGTTTGTTCATAGTTTCATGTTACTTTTGCATCATGCAACGTACATGAAACTGCGAATTAGTTTGAGCATCGGTAACATATGTCTGATGTACAAAAAGTGTTTCCAACAGATGGTACTTTGGTTGCAGGTCGTTGTCGACGCGGCGATCAATGCAAATTCAGTCATTCATTGCCGGGCGATCGCAATAAACGATTCGATACGGTCAACGATCCTCCCGTGGGTGAACGTGCTGAACCTGAACAGTCAAACACGGAAACCACTGAAAAATCTGGCGATCCTGGCGTGGCTATTTATACTTCATCAGCGGTTGATTATTGTTATTTAATGGTCTTGGTTACAGTATCCTGACGTCTTATTATAGTAGTCAGTTTAGTCGGGATGTGACGGTACCGTTGAACAACCCGTTATTAGACTCAGTTTTTATCAAGCGCCCAGCCCATGGAGAACTACCGTATTCGCATGTAACAACAACGTAAAATTTAGTTTTCAAAATTCTAACACGCTCACTTGAACGTAAGAACGTGTTGCGCGGCAGAACTAACTGGTATGTGATTTGTTAACTGGTAGTTGGATGTCAACTTGTAGTAATATTTTTTATTCTCATAGCCGTTCATATTCAGGTTAGCTACAAAACACCCGATAGTGAAATTTTCGGTGATGAAGAAGCGGCGAAGAAGTCGAAGAAACGGGTTGGTGTGACCAATTCGTTGATTCCACCAAAACGTGCGATGGACAACTTTGAGCGACATGTGCTCAACCAGTGATCATGTTATAGCCACGAAAATAAATTGTGTCGCACCATCTTAGTCATGTTATACGAGCTTTGTAACGCACGAAAATTGCATCGACAAATATGGTTTGAAACGACAACCACTAACTGTTGTCATGTTATTCTTGTCGACACAATTCATTTGTCCGGCTATATTATATACAACTTAAATTGTGTTTTATTTGCATCTTCAGTGACCAATTTGTGTGTAATTTTTTTTAAGTTCGACTTGACTTTTTTTTCTTTTTTTTTGCAAACTTGCATTCATAAACATGTTTAGAATTTACTTTGAACTCAGATTTCAATGTGATAGACTGGTTCTATTTAATGTATTTTTCTCCAGTACAATTTCTTCTTTCTGACATTTACTTCTCTAATAGAATGAATTGGGCATTCTATATTTGGTTTGCATTAAGTTTTATGTGGTTTGGTTTTAATCACAGTTTCCTGTAAAAAATCAGGTATCAATAACGATTGAGTATCTTAGTTCTATGTAAAAAATATCCGGTTACCTCATCAAGCTGGTGATTACCCAAAAACGAATACACCATCAGATCTCACGGAAGTTTTCAGATCACTTCATCCGCATCAGAAATGACCTCCCAATCAATACATGATCCCGATTCACTGATCGCCGTCTGCAAACAATATCTGTCAGAAAACACCTCTGCCACCACGGCACGTCAATCGCTGGATGCTTCACAGGCCACAAATTTGGATGTGGCATCACTCAAGCAACAACTCTGTCAATGTGCCAATGACCTGACCGAAAGTCGTCGTGTCGGTGCCACCGAACTCTACATACTGGCCAAACTCAAACGAAAGTTCGCGGCGCCATTTCGCAAACAAAAGTAAGTGGTGATGTTTAATATAATGGTAATATATAATAATAGTATAATTCATTGCGGCAGGTACTTTCGATCGTGCATGCGTGTTTACGCATTGTTAAGGGAGTTTGTGTCGGCAGATGTACGTGGCTCGGTTATGGCTTACACCGACCAGATCAGCACCATCCGGTCAAAGACGTACGTGCCACACATGCCATGTCTGGATCAGCTTGCTGCTCATTTGGTTGGTTTCATTGAAGATTTTATGGTTTGATACTCTTGATGGTGTTTTCAATTTAAAAATGTCAAATAGTTTTTCTATTGATTATCCGGTATTATCTATTACACCTTTGTCAAGGTGTCTTGTTTTCAAAAGTATTTCCATGATCTCGTTAGGCATAAATGCAATGAACTGAGCGCGATGTGCCCAAATGTCATGTGAGACAAAAATCTGGAAAATTTGCACACGCGCACTAACAGTTTTGAATTCAAATTGCGCGCCAAAAACCTTTTAAGTTGATGTAACGATAAACTGTCACTGGTCTTTAAATGGTAATGGTGTAGGTGTGCAATGCTGGTGTACTGTGTCGGGTATTGGCCTACTGCTCGTCCACGGCCAAGTACAGCGGGCAGCAGCTGGCTCTCACTCACTTCGTCAACGCCAACCTCGTTCTCATCACAACTGTGGCCCGGGTCTACACCATATATTTGGGTAAGATAACCATCTCTTTCTTGTTGTTCAGTGTTGCTACCATTCAAATCTAGCGAGCAAAATTGTACAACCCTTTGGACTATCAAAAAAAACATTTGTGTGCTTTAATTCTGTTTGACAATCAGTGGTTTATATTGTCCAAGGTTAACATTACAATCGTGGTAAGGAGGTTGTGGTGGTATAAAGTTTGATGAAGCAATACATTATTATTATTTTCAATTGAAAACAGCCGTGATAATGTGGATAAAAAAGGTCATTGTTGTCGATTCAGATGAATTAGAACGTTTGGTGGCGACGTTCCATTGTATTATGGACTGGCGTAACCAGAAACTGGCTGTCATTAAACGTTTTGAACTGGACAGGTTGGCAGGTAGTAGATTATAACTGTAAGTATACATATAAGTGATACGTAAATCTAACATAAATGGAACAGTGAAACACAAGTTGAACTAACTGACTCATGTATTTAGTATATGTCATTGTCGTTTTCATCTGGCACTGATTGTTCACAGTGTGGTTGTCGTTCTAGTTAAAGTTTTTGTGGTTGATATTGATATAATTTTTTTGCAATAGGCACAACTTTATTGCAGTAATATGCTTGCCGTTTTTGATACATGTCCATCGCTGGAATGCATAGAAGAAATTGCATTTTACTTGTGTCAACCGCGCCAGGCTTCGGCAGAACAAAAGGCGAATTGCAACGAGTTTTTGTCAACCCTATTTCGAATGGATAACGTTGATGTTGGTGGTTGTCGTCGTTTTTATTGTTGTGGACTGTTTTTGTTGTTGTTGTTGTTGTGTCTGTGGTTGTGTTCAGGTTCGATGTTATTATTGTTGTTTCATATATCAAAGTCTAAAATGGTGGTATTTTCTTCATCGGTCGCCTTCACTAGAATAATTTTTCTAATTTCAGTTCATAGCGGAGGTTCAGCAAAAGCAACTGGAAAATAGCGAAAAGCGTGAAGAGCGAGCGTTGGCTGATGTTGAGGCGGACTTTGGTGTTGTGATACAGCGAACAAAAGTTAGTGATATTAATAGTTTTGTTCCTTTGTTCCTTTGTTCCTTTTGTAATTAGCTTTATGTTGTTGAAGAAATAGTAACTTGTAGTAACCCAAGCAGTTTCCTTCAATTTCCCATAACCAAAAGCATATATGCGGTCGTATAGTCCATTCTATTTTGCGATACAGAAAGTTTTTGGCGCCTAAAAATTTTTCAAACCAGATTTTGGCGCGCATTAAATTTTCTGAACAAAATCAGTAGATACTGCCCTCGGATACTTGGCATTGAAAACGGGAGGTAGACTGCGTGGTAACTACAGCCACGATGAATGAGTCATTACTGGCAGGTACTATACCATTTCTGATTATTTCTTGATTTTCATGGTGTTATACATGTATTTGCTATTTACCTGATGTATGATTATAGCCAGCGGCACCAACCTTAGATAACTGCAAATCGCGCCTGTTATTTCGACTTGAAGCCGTCCGTACTTTAGCTGAATTGAAGGATTTGCAGTCGTTTCTACGGACGGTTGTGCGCGGTGATGGTGAGTTGATGAAAGAGGGATTGGCTATATGTGAAGGATAAAAGACTGTATATGGATGAAACAGAGACTGGCGGTGATTGAAAAACTGGCTGTATGTGTTTGAAACAGTGGCTGTGATATGAATAATGATTACCTGATGAGAATGCATGTACACATGTGATTGGAAAAGTGCATGTATGTGATTAAATGAGTCGCTTCATGTGATTGAAAGAATGACTGTATGTGATTGAAAGGCATTCACAATTCAATGTGCTAATCATTTGATAATGCCATAATCTGCAGATATGTCATACGGCAAGCGCGATCGAACTGCGGCACTGAATTGTGTGAAACGTGTTAAGCTTCGATGGAGTGCCCTCGTATCCGTGAAGAAGTCCGGCGATTCCAACCGACTGCAGCGTGACTTACAAATGATCATTGATGAATTGACGGCAATTTTGAAATAGCAGTCTGACATATGTATTTATATCGATTTCGTATACGTACTCTTCACAACTCGTTTACCAAAATTCTAAAAATAATTGTTGTTATCCAAGTTGTTTGTTACTATTATCAAATATCTCTGTTATTATTGTCAAATTCAGTTGTTACGCCACAATAAAATTATTATATTTTTTAGTTGTTGGCATGTAATTCAATAAAGAATAGACTCGATTAATTAAAACATTGTTGTTTTCTAGAGATCCAGAGATGAAAATTTTTGTTGGGATCTAATCATTACTGACGTCATTAGAAACCAACACCATATTAGAAGGCTGATCACGCAGTTTTTTTACTGACGGACAGTGACAGAATCCTCATCGCAACGCGTCAGGGTCTGTGCCGCAAGCCGGTTTTGATCCTATATCGCCAAGTTTCGAGACTGGCGCCATACGCACCAGACTATACAGGCAAACAATAGTGGTATTTTTTACTATCCAGATATTTCTGAATTCCATAGTTCGTTGGCACATTACAAAGCGTGGCATGGCGCACATCCGCAATTCATTCACTTAATCGATAGGCAATGCTGGAACCAGCGTTACGCACTTGAACTTGTCATAAACAATTAGCAATATAGCATGCACGTATGTACGTATCTACCGTAACCTATGTATGTAGATCACCTCTGCATGTCGTGCCATATCGCCATTTGACTACAATGTCAATCATATTTACATCCGGCTAGCTGTTCAAATGACCGACCACAATTTCAGTGAGTGTAAAAAAAATAAAGTGATTTCCCTTCCTTTACGTCTGGAATATATCTCATATAGAATACTAATAAGTTAAGAGCTCTTTGAGTTAAGAGTTAATGCAATGTATACGGGAAATGCATTCGAGGCCATGTAATGAATTTGTGATTATGACTAATATAACTGGCCGATCACCAGAGACTGACTTCTTTCCCTGTAACTCGATTGTTTATCGGAATACACGATATGGTTTACTTACACGTTAGGTTAAATTATGATTGAAATTATCAGATGAAAGTTCCGGATCTGATTTCGAATATCTTCTTCATTTGTCTCTAAAGCCTGTGTAGTTTCTTTCATCATCAAACAAATATTCAAACAAAAAAAATCGACAAAATTGAAACGGTAGTAACTTCAACTCAAATCAGTTCACGCCAATATTTTCTACTCAAGTGTATGGCAGGTGATGATGATTGACGTACGCGTAAACACTGGTTGTCTGATGTTTCATTATCAGCAGTTTTGAAGCCAATTGTAGTTGTGAATTTAACGGTTCACTTCCAGACACCCATCCCTTACCTTTTTACAAGTTACAGACTTTTCGGTCGGTAGAGTCGATCTAATCGAATTGTCGGTAATGAAAGTGTTTGCCATAACTTCATGGATTTCGATTGCATTACTTGTGGCAGGAATCAGTGCAGCTGGTCGAGTAGGCCACAAGCACCGACAAAACCGGTTTCATCGTTTGGTTGTCGTTAAACCAAATCGTTAAGTTGTCGTTATATTATTTTACGCTTGTTGTCGTTACGTTTAGTTATTGTATGTTGATGTTGTTACATTATGATATGTTGGTTGTTGTTAAAGTTTAGAAAAGGTTAGTTATCGGTACATTTAGTTTTGTTTGAAGTAATCACTTTTAGATACAGTGGTTGTCATTATTTTTATTTAAATTGGTTGTGGCTTCATTCAGATCTGTTGATTTTGATTGACAGAAGGTTACATACATATGTTGGTTGTCATTATATTTAGATTTGTTGGTACATTCTACATTTAAATATATTGGTTGTCGTTATATTTAGATTTGTTGGTTATTTCTACATGTAGATATGTTGGTTGTCGTTATGTATATTTAGATCTGTTGATAAATTTGTTTTACGGTTTATGACTGAGTAACTTCTTGTTTATGCATGTTTGCATTGTGTGTGTTTCATGGCACATATGTGTGTGGTAAGGGAACTCTTTTCGGGCTTCAAATTATAATGACTGTCGTTATATTTAGATATAATGGTTATCGTTGAACGAAGATAATGATGAACGTGGCACTAATAGGTCTTTCTTAAATATCTAGATAGACTACATATTTGTCCTGCCATCGCACCTTAATATATTTAGTATCGTTGTCAATTCTATAGGTGCGATATATTTAGAAAGTAGTATGGTGAAAACTTGTTAACTAATTGCACGTTATGAATCGTTGAGTAAACCCATTCACGTTGCAGGTACATGAGAGTCATCGATTATATCGAGAAACAGTGTAAACAATGGCAAACAAAATATACAGGCCATGGTACATCAGATGGAGACATCACAACCACTGTTGCCTCAACCACTCTTGGTCCGTCCACTACCACTATGGCTACCACAACCGTATTCAAGTTACCGAAACAAAAAAAGTTTCATTGGCTGCGCTACGGTTCCTCATGGTGAATGGAATGGAAACGGCCCATGCTTTATTAGATAATCCATTTTTGCACATCACTGGCAGATTTTGTTGCAGCAACTGTATTCCAATTTCATTGTCTGATAAGTCTTACAGAGGTACACAAACCGTGATCACATTTCAAATTCATTATCCTGATCAGTTGAATGCTATACTATACCTGTTATATCCTGCCAGACAACATTATTTGACCATATATTTATTTTTATTAAATTTTTTCTATTCATATTATCATTAGTTCAAATCACAACTCATTTATTTCTGTACGCTACATATCAAATAACGCCTCGCCTTGAACACTCCGCCACATTCGCCATGAAAAGATACAAATGTATGAGCTAGATACAAATGATTTAATGAAATAAATTAAAACAACTACAGAGTGTCTCCTATGACCATGACTGTGAGGGTTTCTTTTTCATTTTCTAAAAATTGAATAAACGACAATTGAGTGGTTTTACCGTCGGTTGCTAAAACAACGCCAGAAAAGCTTGTGTGTCCGTGACAATTTACAGTACTAAACTAGTTATGATACTATATTCAAATGTGCCATAATTATGTTCAAAACGATTCATCGATAAAGAACAGACAAATTCTTTACAATGTTTTTAAGAAATCTACGGTGGACACCTGTCGGCGGACGAGTAAACCCTCCAAAAGGAGGGGAATTTCTTCAAAGATAGAGTATTCGCAGAGGCCATTTTGCTGTTTACCATGTTCTGTTTACCACGTTCACAGCTCACTTACGGTTGTGTGTGCACCTTGACAGAATTCACCGTAAGATAAATATTTAAAAAATTGTTGTTTGTGTTATCTGAAGCGTCTCAAACATGTCCCAGAAAACTATTCCGTATTTGTTGTTGACGACTGATATAGAACGATCAGTCAACCACGGCGTAACCTTCTAATCGGGCAGCTAATGATCATCAAACTTCGTAATCCACGTCGTAGTATGAGCAATCGCGCATTTTCATGATATAAAAAGCTCTTTATGGTCAATAGATTCGACTGATTTGTTTCCAACTAATAATGAGCTCATTCAGCTCCTATTATGATTGATATAAAGTACGCAGATTTTTTCTTGCATGTTCAGTTACGTATAAGGCTATCCAGTCGGCTATATGAACAGCCATTTTCATGAAACTGCTCATACAGTAAGTGTAACACGCAGAAAATCTGAGTTTATTCTGAATTGAGCTTGGGTTTCACATTAACGATGACCATATGCGTCCCAACTTACAAAAGCTTCAACGTTTCGATTGCATTCTTTTCGTATGTACATAAATAAAAATATTAAATTTTGTATGCATATATTTAACAAAAACTTTATTTTTGTAGATAATAATCAATCGTAAAGGGACCTGATTGCTGAATCGAGCAGCATGAACGTCACAATAATGGTAATGGTACTGTTGAGTCTGATGTGCCACGTCCTAACCCAGGTCGTCAGCCATCACAAAATCCGACGCCATCATCAATCAGAAAACAGGTTGGACCAACTGGTTGCTTTTGTACTGGAACCTCTTATCACTCAAACAAACAATGCTCAACCATACCGTAAAATAATGGTGTTTCCTTTCCCTAAACTGACGGGCAATGACAGTAACCCCAAAGCAGCGCGTCAAGGTTTTTGTCTCAAGTCAGGATTCAAACCAGGACCACCAGTTTTCGTTGCTGTTTGTCTTTTCAAACTGACATTTTTAGCCATTTCAACGATATCGACTGAAGAGTTCGAAATTCATGGCACCGGGTGCGGTAAAATGACATGTAGGATATGATAGGATAGGGTATAAAGGATAGGATAGGAAAGATGGGATAGAATAGGAAAGGATAGGATAGGATAGGATAAAATCAGATATGTCTGCTCAGAATATGATAAGATAGAATAGGATAAGATATGAAAGGTAGTACAGTATATCAGATGTTTCTTCACACATTTCTCTCATTATAATTTGTTTAATAATTCAGATACGGACCGTGGTACATACGAACGTCGGGCAGTGAACTCAAACGTATGATGAGGGTCAAACCCAGGTCTGCGATACCATCGGACGCCACCGAGTCAACCGTTCCACCCTTGACCACAACCACCACATTCCGACCATTAAACATTAAGACGGGCGTACATTGGCTGAGGTATGGATCGTCGTGGTAGACAATCTAACCAAATATAAGTGTGAAAAAATTGTATTTTCAAATGTTATTAACCGATGTAATTTCATGCAATTATTATTACTGTATTTTTATTCAATCCATGCTTTTCGAACTCGTCACTGTAAGGACTGTACATAATTTCATATGCGAACAATGTGTCAGTTTCTCATTTGGTAAGACTGAATCAAGGCACTATTAAGGCACCAACTTTTCAATTCAGTGACATATATATTTTACATTGAAAGTTTTCATGGTAGCTCCCGCTACTTATTCCGTTCTTGATGTAACTTTAGTCGACAGCCTTATTCCCTTCTTAATGTAACTAGTCGGCAGCCTAATTCCATTCTTGATGGAACTTTATTCCACAGCCTTATGAGATAAGTAACGTTAGATTTTTCTGTTTTAACAGTTGCTTTTGCTCAAATTCATTTTAATACTTGTCATTATTATGCTCATCATCATAAGTATGAGTTATGTAACTAAATATTTTTCTGTTTTTTTACTGTTATACATTATTGCTCAAATTTGATATTTGTCATCATCTTCATCATCATCACCAAAACGTCATCGATCGTTATGCGAAATAAACAAATCGATATGTTTAACAGTTGTGCATATAATATTTTCGAAAAAATCCGGATACATAACCACATAGCAGCAATAGTCTTCCTTTATAAGATATATTTGAGTGTGAGTGATCAAATGCGAAATGATGGTTCATTAGTGCATAACGTCTCGTTGTGGAATGTAAACATCCATGATGGAAAGAAAGTATGTACGGTACTATAAATTCTGTACGGATCAACGATCTCTGAATCACTCACAACTAGAAATCAACGTTTGGATGAGAAGTTTAAATGAGCTGCTGCAAGACTGAATAAAAATAATAATGATGAACTAGAAACCGTTCACACCTACAAATTGATAAATCGAAATAGCATTTCATCGGTGATGCGAACCACGATTGCATTAAACTTTTAAACTGGGATACATACAGTATGTAGTTCTTCAGCAATGAACTACAGTATCATAAACCATGATGTCAGTTCGGCAATGAAGTGAATCACATTTGAGTTGAGACATTCTAGACCTAAGATGTAACACGAATCAGTTTTGCGAGCCTCTGATTGCAATGTGGTAATTACGCGATATCATTCAATCGGTCAAGCGAACCGTGATGTGTTTCAGACTTTTCAAACTGGGATATTTTAATAGTTTATCAGCAATGCACTACAGCATAATAAACCATGACGTCTGTTTCGCAATCAAGTGATTCATGTTGTGAACTCTGGTTGTGCGAGACTATAATTGTGTGAGACTCTGGTTATGTGAGACTCTGGTTGTGCAAGACTCTGGTTGAGCGAGACTCTGGTTGTGCAAGACTCTGGTTGTGCGAGACTCTGGTTGTGCAAAACTCTGCGAGACTCTGGTTATGCGAGACTATGATGCAACATGTCTATTTGGGCACCGATCACTGATGGTGGCGGCAGTAGCCCACTTATCGGTCGTTACCACGGCATTGGTATCCAACGCCACAGTGGTCCGTCGGCTTGTCGGTGACGGCTGCCACAGATTCAGGTCGGCGGGCATTCGCTTCCGTGACAGGAACGACTGGAATCCGTGCCGTATGAGCGGGTGTTTCACGTAGAACAGGTACACCTGAAAATCAATATTTATTTATTTGTGTGGTTGTTTGCGAAAATGTAAATCAACATATGTACACTGGTTGAGATCATTTATTTATGCGTTTGTTTGAAGAAATAAAAACCGGCAGACACTAGTTGAGAT
The DNA here is from genome assembly GCA_964036265.1 of Daptonema setosum. Taxonomy (NCBI): domain Eukaryota; kingdom Metazoa; phylum Nematoda; class Chromadorea; order Monhysterida; family Xyalidae; genus Daptonema; species Daptonema setosum. The sequence goes on from OZ038446.1 coordinate 17,837,499, forward strand.
TCAACATCAGATGGTAGATGAGCAAAAGCAGCCAGTATTGGAGCTTGGTGCATTCTATATTTTATCTCCAAAGAACACTATGAAAGATCCCGATAATCCTGAAATACATGTGATATATCATGTTCAACATATCCTGGTCTCATCGCCGCCACCAACATTGAGCAACGGATTGAAGTTGGTCGGCAGGAAGCACAGAATGGCCGAATCCTTGAGACCGGTGGGCATGAACAGATTGATTGAGGTAGGCACTACCACGAATCCCATGGTGGCCAACGTCGACCAGGCAACTCGTAGGGTGATCTTGCGTTGCAGCAGTGACTGGTGGCCGTGGTTGTGGGATCGGCCATTCTAAAATTTGTTAAAACATAACATGCAGCTTTTCGACAGTTTGCAGCCAACAAAACTTTTGCCGTTATAATGAGTTAATGAGTTGTTATAACAAGTGATTTGAGCACAGTAACTTTAACTGAGCAAACTTTACTATGCGAAATCCTATTTCGTAAAATTTCGTATATCTAGGAGACGAAAAAGGAAATTTGAATGCGCCCCATCTCGGCTTCTTGTTTTTAGGAAAATTTATTCCTCAAGTCGACCATATCAAAAGGTTGCCTTTGATCACAGATCTTGAATAGTGTCTTGGATAGATGTAGAGCGTTCACCATCGATTAGGGATAGCAGACTGAATTTCAATGCGCCGCCTTTCAATGTCTTTCCGAGTTTTGATTTTCGCACACTTCGAATTGAAGAATCACACTTATCTCATGTATGTGTTGCATGGAAAAGTAAACCCAAGGTCCTTTTCCGAATCCCTCAAGAAGTGTAAAGAACGGGAGCGCGCTCACTGGCGGCCCAAACTCCGGAGTGCGTTCCGGAGCGGAATTTTATTTTAGGTGCTCCGGATGCCCATGACATCACCAACCATGCGTTGTCCGATCACATAATAAGCGGCTGCGAATGCGAATATAACGACGCTGAGTTGATGGCCGAATATGAACATGCCGATGAAATACGTGTACATCATGGGTGACATGGTGTAATGCTGTAATAACTCACTCAATCAATCACTCACTCACTCACTCACTCACTCACTCACTCACTCACTCACTCACTCACTCACTCACTCACTCACTCACTCACTCACTCACTCACTCACTCACTCACTCACTCACTCATTCACTCACTCAGTCATTCACTCACTCACTCGCACTCACTCACTCACTCACTCACTCACTCACTCACTCACTCACTCACTCACTCACTCACTCACTCACTCACTCACTCACTCACTCACTCACTCACTCACTCACTCACTCACTCACTCACTCACACTCACTCACTCACTCACTCACTCACTCACTCACTCACTCACTCACTCACTCACTCACTCACTCACTCACTCACTCACTCACTCACTCACTCACTCACTCACTCACTCACTCACTCACTCACTCACTCACTCACTCACTCACTCACTCACTCACTCACTCACTCACTCACTCACTCACTCATTCACTCACTCACTGACTCGCACTCACTCACTCACTCACTCACTCACTCACTCACTCACTCACTCACTCACTCACTCACTCACTCACTCACTCACTCACTCACTCACTCACTCACTCACTCACTCACTCACTCACTCACTCACTCACTCACTCACTCACTCACTCACTCACTCACTCACTCACTCACTCACTCACTCACTCACTCACTCACTCACTCACTCACTCACTCACTCACTCACTCACTCACTCACTCACTCACTCACTCACTCACTCACTCACTCACTCACTCACTCACTCACTCACTCACTCACTCACTCACTCACTCACTCACTCACTCACTCACTCACTCACTCACTCACTCACTCACTCACTCACTCACTCACTCACTCACTCACTCACTCACTCACTCACTCACTCACTCACTCACTCATTCACTCATTCAATCTAACTTGATGGCACGTCATGGCATGTGCTATTGGCGATGTATTCTGGCACTCGAAAAACGTGCACCAAAATGAGTAGATTATGATAGAGATGCCAACAAGTAAACCATGACCAAACACAACCATCATCAACACCCGAATAACTGACCAGCCTTTCACGTTGTACCTGCAACAAATACAAATATTATACATGCTCTAAAAAATTAAACATTTTTATCGTCGAGTTCGACCCCGGCAATTTGAACGAGTAGCGAGTTTCATTGGCTGATATTCAAAAAAATTAAGTTGCCAATAACCACTGAATATAAAACGATTCAACGATGTGACCAACCAGAGTGCATCAATGATAACGATCGTTCTGTCCACGCTCAACACACTTAACATCAACCCCGTAGTGGTGTAGCTGACGGCCCACAGTATATTATGTGGCATCATGGCGCACGCAAAGATGGTGAGTTGGAGCTGAAAGTTGGATAAATACCGGAATAAGGCAATTTGAGAAAAAAAAGAAATACTGAAATATTGAAAATTACAAAAACACGATGACAATTTACCGCCAGAACTCACTGGGTTATCATTGATGCCTTTTCCAGTGAACCCAAGATAAAGGTGGTAGACACCCGCTAAGAAGTACGCTAAACCGTTGGTCATGTCGGTGATGGCCATACCTGCAAGTAACTCGTTCTCTGACTGACAGACATATTGACACACTTACTCACTTCCTCACTACCTCTCTCACTCACTCCCTCGCTCGCTCACTCGCTCACGCACTCACTAACTCACTCATTCACTCACTCACTAATCCACTCACTCACTCACTCACTCACTCACTCATTCACTCATTCACGCACTCATCCACTCACTCAATCACTCACTCACTCACTCACTCACTCACTTACCGGCAATGACATTATACTCGGAACGATGTCGAAATGCATCATGATACATTATCGGTGTTATTATCATGAAGTTTCCAATGAATATAAAAAATCCGGTTGCGCAGGTCGTCATGATACCGACACCTTTAAAGATTTCACTGTTCACCACATCGCTTATATTCTCCATTAATGTTTTTGTTGTTGTTGTGGTTGCTGTTGTTGCTGTTGTTGCTGTTGTTGATGTTGTCGTTGTTGTTGTCGTTGTTTATGTTATTTTTGTTGTTGTTGTTGTTACTGCTGTTGGTTGTTGTCGTCGTTGTATGCTACTGTATTAATTGATCAGATTATTTCCTCTCCAACATAAGTTACTGACTGAAACTCAATATCAACTTCATTAACTGACTGAAACTCTGAATAATCAATGCAAAATATTTTTATCATTTCGCGTGATAACACGGTATCTTTTTGAATACCCTTCTGTTTCTCCCTTAAACTTGCGGTTTTGATTGACACCAAACGCTATGAACATGACAATGGTTCATTCAGAACATACTTCATGGTATCACGCAAACTTGGACCGAATCGATTACTTGAGAGAGGTTGAGACACGCAACAATCGGACACGCGAGTCGCCATGCTGAAGGGCCAGGTGAACAATACTTTACCGTACTCCACCACCGTGCCAACCTACGGAAAATGTAAAATTATGAAAACAGTTTGCCAAGTGAATTTTGCATGACCAATGAAGCACGAAACAACAGTAATCCAAACGTTTACGATTGATAGGAGTTTCTATCTTTCTATCTTTAATTAAGACTGTTACATGCAAATATGTACATTTATATCAATGTTTGTAAGCAACGAGATCCGTGGACATTCCACTCCAAAAGTTCATGAAAAAAT
>OZ038446.1:17843930-17851430 GCA_964036265.1 Daptonema setosum
AACTCTGATTTGTGTGCACGTGGATTAGCGTAGAAAAATGCAGTATCAACACTTTAGTCGATATTGAATATGTTTTCCGTGGAAAACGCGCAAAAACTCTGATAAAAGAATTCAGGAGACTGGTAAAAAAAATTAAATCTACCTGAGTTTTCTACAGTTTCAAAGAGCGTGAACTGTCAGCAGTTGAGGAAGATACAGGTACACTCACTGTATGTAGGATGGTCTGAAAACTACCAATCCCCCATTTTGAAAAAATATTGCTCATTTTGGGGGATTGAGTGATGAATGACACGCCATTCGGAGCCAATGCCGTGACACATTGTTATGTGAAGCTCATCGTAATTACTTGACCAACACGAAGCACTATATGTAGAATACTTTTTACGAATCGTCCAAGGCAATCAAAGCCATTTGAATAGCACGCAATCAACTTCTTTGTGTTGTCAGGTGCTCTTCAGTCCATTTACTGAAGAAACAACAGTTTGGCTTCGTCACTCGATCACCAGCGGACGAGAAAGACGAAACGTTGAATTCCCTCTCTTTGGCTGTTCTAAAAAGTTGAACTTGTTCATTAATTAAGGTGTGGGTAAAATGGCGCAAAACTACTGATTCTCCTCTCCCTCGTTGACAAATCCCCTCCCTTTCGAGAGTTGGCTTCATCACTAGAGATCAAGAAGCCAATGTGCTGTTGATGGTCAAACTAAAATAATCACAATTGTATACGGGCACAACAAAAGAATCGTACCTTTTTGGTACACTTACAGTTGATGTACATACATATGTACAGGGTGGGCGAAAAATCATGTCGACGATTACTGAATATGACAATCAAGAATTTCAATCTCATCATAACGCAATTACTGTTTTACTTTCAGTGAAAAGACAAGATAATTGGAATTGGGCGCCTGTTTACACCCCATTTTTTCTATAACTTCATTAGGTCTTTATAAAAATTAACACAGTTCAGCATAACACACAAGATTCAAATACCTCAAGGTTCAAATGATGGCGAGAACGAAATCTTCTATTTGACGAGCCAGTTGTTATTACCAAGTAAAAATATTTAATGCCACCCTGTATTGTATTTGGCGAGTATGTCTGCCGATGACGACCGTATCGGACATGTGCATTCAATTAGGTTACATATGACGGACAACGGGTATAAATAGTGTACTCAGCTTTTATAGCACCCACTAGACAACTTCTTTAAACTATCAAAGTAGAAGAGGTTTCAAAATTCAAAGTATCAGAAAATACTGTGGCAATCAATTGATTTAATGTGAAATAAACTACATCTTGTTTTTTAATGGCCCATCGTTGTGGGTGAGTGCAAAGTAGCAGATGTCTTGAGCCCATTTTGAACTAATTTAGTGTTATTTAATGTTGATGTCAACATTTGATGTTACTTTTAAGTAAAAAGTTTAAACTAGTAGTTCCCTTTGTGGCACTTGTTCCACAGTAAGTAGTCACATGAATTTTTACTGCAACTTATGCGCACATGTTCATTACTTGTGCTAGATTTTTTCTTCTCAAACGAAACAATTTTCCACAATGACTGACAAAGAAATATTGCTTACTAAACAATTGTATTGAATAACTGGTTCAACAGAAAGAACAGCCTGAGTCAACGACGACTTTTCCATTGTGTCTTTATCTTATAGGGTGCGTCATGAGTCATTTTTGCCTTTAAAAGTCCACAAAACATTTTATAACGCACGAATCCGCAATACAATCCTTGTTTAGAAAACTTTCAGAGACCAAAAAATTTTATTTCACGGTGATGCGAAACATTTAAATAAATATTCTTGGGCCTAAACTAAATCTAGGTTTATGTGACGACTGTGCGATTACGACACATGTGGTTTTACCAGCTTCCCAAGCCACACTAAAGCACTAAAGAAGACCACTACGCAAGTCTATAGTGGAGAAACTTTGTTTGGGAATTAGAACAGATATATATGGTCCAAAACGTGAAGGTTACGTGATTTGAAACCTGTCGGTTTTACATTGTCACCTGTCTTGTATAGTGCTTCGAAACCTGACTTGAGGCATACCATGGTGCATTGTTCTGGGGTTTCTGCCAAGGCACTTTGGTCTATTCTGGCAACAGCGAAAACTTCTGGTAATGTAGAATATCAGTGTGCACCGTTTACTTCAGCAATGAAGAAGTCTCAGTAAAAAATGCCTGGAAAAATGCCTGTTTCTCCCCACGGAGGAGTATTATTGACTCATCTGCCACTCAGTTAGAAAACAACGCGGAACCTACAATAATTAATTCAGTTATGTTTGGATGAACGTCGAGTATGAGCACTCGGAATGTCAGTCAGAAAAGTAGGTTAACGAAGAGCCAACTTGAAATGAAAAAAATCAATTGGTCGTAAAATATTTCTAGAAAAATTCACACTTAAGCAAAATTTTCGTGAACCCAACACATAATGGCCGTAATTTTTTATGGTGGAGTATTTATTTATATGAATTATACAGGGTGGCTGTAAAGTAACGACGCGTTTTCCGGCCGTTCATTTCTCAAAAAAATTATATTGTGTGAACAGTGTTTTTATAGTCAAACTTACGTAAAAACACCTGAAAAATCGAATTATGTGGTCAGATTTGACGTAATATAATGTATTTGTAGGCCTTTTGTGGAATTTCTGTCAAAAAGCAATATTTTTTTACTTCTTGGATCCTGGACGGAATTTTTTTTCCAAAATAAAAGTTTTATAGGATTCTAAAAGTTTACACATTGATTTAAGAATGATTTTTTAAAAAACTCATCGCCAAATAACATTATTGGTATTATTTAATGGTGAAAATTAAGCCAGCTTTCACATGTCACTTTTTACATCAGAATCTTATTTCTGCATTTTTCACCAATTATCATGCTCTTATGACCCTTAATGGTGTCTTATGATACCAGATTTGTGTTATAGGAGTTATGGAAGTATGATATTCCTACTTAAAAGACCTAAATATTTGATTTTCTAAAATTTGAAATTTTATCGAATTTCGCATTTTCTCCACATTCATTGAGACTTTTTGGTAGTGAAGTACTATGAATTATAATTCTTTCCTAAATTCTTTAACACAACTCAACTTACCATTTGTTTATTTCATTATGAATCCTGGTTGAAGCCAATTGATACTTAATTCGTATTACTATGGTCAGTTTTCATAGAATTTCGGTCAGTTTTGTTGAAAAATAAGGAAATTTCCGTTAATTTTCGATTAAAAATTGTTTTGAGCAGTCCTACACCAAAAAGAACCTCATAATCTGAAATTTCAGGTATGAATACATATATTTGGCATGTAAAAGTTAATCATGCAATACAATAGTTCTGAGAAATAGACTGCCGGAAAACGCGTCGTTACTTTACAGCCACCCTGTATAATAACATCACTGCAGTCAATGTGAAGGTGAGTTCGCAGTTTAGTTGGCGCTCAGCATTTATTTATATTTCTAATCTTCTCACCAAACATTCTTCAGTGATCCCTCCTATGACATTTTCTATCATTTTCACTTGTGAAACGGAATTTACGAAAATAATATTTAAAAATGTGACATGACAAAGTGTCCCAACTGAGTGAAAAAATGTTGCAAATGACTTAAATACATATGAGGGCCAGTGTACCAATTGCAAAGCTATTGTATTCGTGTAAATAGTGGAAATATAGTGTGCAACAGTGAGATTGTTAAGTGGAAAATAATGAAACACAGGAATGAAATATATCGATCTCAATGGTAAAAAAATTCGAAGTATTTTGTATAAACTATGGAATTGAAAGTGACAAAGTTTGGATGATACCTACACCATTATACCAATGGGCATACATACTTTAGCCAGGTAAATAACATGCGACATACATAGTTTTGGCTTTCCATTCTGGTTTCAGTCCAGCTTTTAACTCCATACTTAATTTATGAGCTATGTAGGATACATGTGTATTCGGTCCAGAAGCCACCCATTGTACAAGTAAACAGAATGATGACTAACGGCACAGTACAAAGTTACGAACGTTTTCATCGCACTGAATCTTTAAATTTGTTTTAGCACCTGCATAGAAACATAAAAAACTACCCAAAACGGAATTAGCGGCCTTCAATCAGATTTCAGATTAAAAAAAGTATTGAAACTCAGTTTTGTTCAGAAGAGACGAACAATTGGGAAAACACTGTGCTTGGACAAAGTTGTGCAGTTTTTACTCTTCCGAAATCCGTCGACAATAAGAACGGTACCGTGTTAGACAATGGCGGATATAAATCACGTGAAAGTCCATCAAATATGTATTTATGTACTGTACATTCTTGTATTATTTTATCATAATTACATCTATGAAGGTTCCATCACTTCGAGTCACGTTTCACAATTTATCCATGAAGTATCTCATTAACAAAATGTGTCGTTAGCAAATGAGGTACGGTATCATCTTGTTGGAAGCCATAATGGCGTGATTCGAGAGGTAATTCAAAGTTGAATGAGCGAACCTTTGGAAAAGCGGAACTTTCTCAAAATCCTTGATATAAAATAATACAGAAATATCTAAAATAACATCACATTCACATATCTTTCTTGACTGGTTGAAATCAATGTGACAGTCAAATGTACATGCACGTAACATTACGTAAACACGAGGAGCCGCATTGAAGAAACACATGAGTATTCCGGTGGCGGGTCATAAAAACCTGTACCGCGTTTCGGACCCAGCATAGACGCTTCAAGGACTTGAAGTTCAAAAGGGTTCTGGTGTCCTCAGCACTATGCGATGGAACCCTTGTAAATAAGTATACGTCCGTGGAAAATTCTCAGTGGAGATACAAACATTCATACTCGGACTTGGCACATACTTTAGGTCACATGCCCGCTGGCATTGTCAATACGCATGAAGGTTCGGTAAATGCCCATCAACTCTCAGGTTTCTATCTAATATACAACTTTATGGCTTCAGCCTACCGTTCCATAAGGAAGACTTCTTTAGAGGTGGCGTGGTTTTTCATGTTGTGTTCTTTATCAGAACGACGATTGACAAATACAACACCCTAACAGTTTTATTGTAGGAATATTTACTGAGGAGACGTTAAGATAAACTTATCTAGAATACTACGTACGTAGGCAGTAGTTGTATTTGCTAGTTACACTGGGAAGCAAAAACGATCCAAAATTAGACGGTTTGGCAAATATCATTCATGTGGAAAGTGGGGAATGGCAAGCCATTTTATGTGAGTACGGCCTCAGAACGGAGCCTTCTTCAAGTCAATGTCAACAAACGCAGTGCTCTGAATGCCTGTTATTACGTCATACTGTTTTCTGCCTTCATTACTATTATGTGATTTAGTTAACTATGTAGTTGGTGATTTATTACTTTGGGTATTTGATAACATTTGATCAACAAAAAGTTTTTTTAAATAACTTTGTCGGCTCATACAATCTTCCAGACTGTCACTCTTTGTGATGAATTTTAACGCGCATGCACGTTTTTCATGCATTTTTTATTAAAGTAGTATAGACATTGTGGTACTCAACCAGAATGTTATCAGACTGGGATTCCCGATACAACTGGTCGCCGATACATCAGTATTCGCCGACCTTGCCAGCTCGTCCGTATAAATTTGTTTCTTTCTCTTTCCCTGTACACTCCCTGATGGTGAAATAAAACGATCTACAAAAAGTAACATCGTTTTCAAACGATATAACCGAATAAATGGTTCAAAAACCATATAACCAAATTTGAACAAATTACAATCTAAAGTTCACATCTGTTTTTTTTTCGTAGAATCCGACGTTGCGCTGGAAGCAGACTCATTATAAGCTGAAGAAAGAAGCACTGCAAGACCAGTGATAAGGGCGCAATTATATTGTGATGTGAACCAACTATAGGTATACTGCATAGAGCATAGACATTGAAAAAATACTCTCAACTGAAAAAATCAAGTAACTTCACTACCGAGTCAGTTTATCATCCACCACTGCGTGTAATGGCGCTCGACTATTCGAATGTTTGTTTTTAGTGGAAGTGGTATTATTTACCATATTGACACGTGCCGTGACACCCGGCATTGCAAGAAACGTATAAACGCACAAAACGGAGAAACGATTACTGAGATACAATTTATGACTATTTTCTTCTTGGCTCATTTTGTGCCAGGCCAGAGAATTAGCACATAATGTTCCGGTTTATACTCGTCAGGCTTAACAATAGACTGCAAAAATTATTACACGAGGTTTATCACTAAACTTGAAGAAGGTGAAACATTAGGTAAGAATGCGCCGTCATTGGATAAAATGATTCAAGAATAAGGTAATCGACTATAACAAGTATAAACACATGACAGCTGCTGGCTGACACGCCTCTGTAAAGTAAAGCAATCATTGTGTGCGCCATTGTGTTACTCGGTGATTTGTAACACTGTTTTTTGGAAACTACATCAATAAATGTTTGGATGTATCTCTCCTTATTTGTTCATGAGTTACATGTTTTTCGATTGTTTCTGATTTTCGTTTCTGATTATGCATCTTATCATACGTAGTTTCTTGATCAAAACGCAGAATAAAAACATTCAATTTTTGATTAGAATGCCGTATCATAAGTAGTTTTTGATTAAAAGACGGCATCATATGTATTGTATGCAGTTTCTATGATTAAAAACTACGTTTCTGAGACAAGATCAAAATGCAATATAAATACTTTTATTGTCCATCATGAACCCGAGATTTCGTGATGAGGCTGAAACAAAGAAAAAAACGTTTTTACCCGCCCGATAAGTGCCGGAACTCAATTAAGGCAGGGAAATGAATAATTCAAAATCATCAAGAGCTCGTGCAAACAGAATACAGATACTGTAAGTAACACACAAACAGGTTCGTTAATGTCTTGTTTGTCATATTTTGAACATGACACATTACTGTACCTCAAGCCTAGTTTTATCGGCTTCGGTTTACTCTTTACCCTCAAGTAAAATCATCATGTCAAACGAGTTATTAACTTTTTTTCAGTAAACGTATGCCACGGTATTTTACAACAGTTCTATTGAACGACATACATACATGCATATGTAAGTACTCCATAAGAACCCCCACTAAAGGACGCAATCATAACGGAAATGATGGGTCTACCGGTGGGCTACCGAGTCACATATTTTAACATACCATGGTGGTGCATTTTGAAAAAGTTAAGAAAGAACGTGAGTAACGTTCACATATAAAATAAAATAGTGGCTACAATGAAACCATTTTGTGGCTGGGATCAGCTTACTATCGTGGTTTCTGTTAGATCACATGTTTTGCGCAGATGACTGTTTTTCAGAAATCGGGGCGGGTTTTGCTGCATTTTCACCTTAAATCTTGTAACAGTCCTTGCATGTTACATATTGAAGTACTTACATATACTAACTATTGAATAAGGTGATTAACGGACGGACAATGGCACGAAGAAACATGCCATGATGCCTTGAGTACACGAGCCATGTATGTATCTGATATTCGGACGCACCCAACCTGAAACATA
>OZ038446.1:17858930-17878930 GCA_964036265.1 Daptonema setosum
TTCATAGTCATACCAGTAGGTTTACAGTGTGTATTAACCTAACTTAACGAATTCTACAAGGATACATAATAATTACAATCGTTAATACGTGCTCAAGGGCATTCAGTCATTTGTTGTAAACCACTAATTACATATTTCCTGCCCAAAACTATAACCATTTGACTCGTCAGCGAAAAAAACGGCCAAATAAATGAATGGGTTAAGCGTAAAAACGACCGGGTGACTCATCTCCACGACACGTGCATTATAGTAACGACTGCCCCAATTTGCAACAACTTTTACTAATGCATACGGATCAAGAAGAAAAATTGTCAAACTCGAAGCAATAATTACTTTAATATATATTTATTATGAATTATTTCGGCATTTAATTAACCAGCTGTAAAATCACATCGAAGTAATGAAGTAGTTGATCCGCTTCTCGTCATTCTGCACACATGGTTTTAGACGGCGGTTAGTGTGGGTGGAAGATTGGGTGAGTGAATGATTGGTTGGCTTAGATGGGTGGTTACCAAGTGAGTGATTGGGTGAATGAATGACTGACTGACTAACTGACTGACTGACTGACTGACCAAACAGGATGTTCCTAATTGGTAATGTTCTACGATACCGTAAACGCCTCCGTGTTGTCGCAGTCGGACTTTAGGAAAACTTTCAGGCATTCGCTCAACGGTGATTTCTGAATTCTACGGTACCTTTTGTGATTAAAGATTTAGAATATCAGTAAACTACGGCAGAAACCCGACCTTGATTAAACACATCTAACTGACGGTAACCGGGAAATTCTAGTAATCTGTTGATTCTTATTAAAGGCAAAACCATTTATTAACTGCTGATTACATCATAAACCAAATAGATAAACTTTATTGTACATTGCCAAATGTATAGTTTTTTTACTAACCAATCATGTGTTCCAAGTGTCGCACTCGAGCGTTTCAAGTTCGATCAAGGCGCTATCGTAAATCTGGGAAACAGTTCACCACAAGTACATAGGTACTCCCGCCTACGCACCAGCAGTACATTCCTCACCCAACAATTCCATCCATTAGCGGACGAGTAAAGAACGAAAAAGTTAAATATCCTCTTTTTCAGTTTCAAAAAGAATAATTTGTTTCGTAAAGTGTCGGTAAAATAGCCCTAAAACAACCTAATTTCCCCCACCTTGAGAAAATTCCGTTCCCTTTGGATGATTGGCTTGTCCGACAGTGTTTGACAGTGATTCCATTCATAAATACAGAGTGCCGAATGAGGCGTACAGCGTTTGTACTACTTTTTCTACTACGATGTTCACATGAATGAAAACCAGTGGATTGTAGTGCAGTCAATAGGTTGTGAAGACTATAACCACTCAATTCATTACCAGACTGAATTCGAGTGCGCGCCTTTCTTTTCGGTGATTTTCGAAACTATTCCTGGTGTGATAACATATCTTGCACCCATATGACTAAAGTCCCACAGGTCTGAAAGGTCCAAATATGGCGGGTTTTCTGATTTGGTCTCGTTATCAATTGTGAATGGTACCAAATGCATATCATTCACACCCGAGCTGTTTTGCAATTATTAAAATCAGCGTTTTGCGTGGGCCATTCTTCGGGTTCCAAACTGACCGTAATCTCAGAGACAGGAAGTGGATACCCGTTTTCGAAACGCATGTTAAACTTATAAGTAATGAATGCTCTATCAGTAACGACAATCTACTGAGTAGAACTATGTAGTCGCCAATGTTTTTCGCAATAACAAATATTATCTTAAGAGTATTACCGGAAACTAGAAAAAGTCTTTGTTCACGCACTACCATCAATTGAAGACAGTTTTTTGCTGAAGCTTTTTTCCTCGGGGATTGATGTTCGGCCGTCGAGAAATAGTGAGCGAGCAATACTTGATTTGTAAGAAGATAGATAGGCTAGATGATGATCCTGGAATGACCATCATTCATGACAGTCATGTCAACGCGAATGTCATTGATCGTCGACTGGTTGCACTGAGTGACAGACAAAACAAGAACCTGCCAATCACCGATTGACTGACTGACTGACTGACTGTCTGACGGACTAACTGACAGACTGAATTACGGACTGATTGGGTTTCGACTAAAAGACCCCCTACCGTGTTTCACATTGGTTTTCATTTCGGAATGATGAAAGACCAGATAAACGAAGTAATTGCAGGCGTTACTTTCTGTCTTGTTACTATACAATTTCAAACTGGCTGCGTGTGTGCGTAAGAAAAGTTTTATGACCCCACTGAAAAGCGCTCACCATTTGACAAATGAAACCATAAATTAAGATGTCTTATCGGTCGGTTTGCTTACAAGAAAGAATTATTGTTGCTCGCATGAATCATGAACGATCCCCCATTCATGAAATGTAAGTTGGTTGAAGCCGCTTAATAAGTTTCAATGTGTTAAAAAGGGAATAATTTCAAAAAATGTATCCAATGAAAATATAACAAGTAATTTTGTTCCTATCCATTCATTTAGAAAAATCCTATGCTTATGTATTATATAATACTATTCCAGATCTAATCCTATGCTATTATGCTTTTTCAGATCTTGCATTGCTTTCATAATCATCCACACACTCACTTATTCACGTTCACATACTCGTTCATTCATAAAATCGGTACTGTCGTGTAGCAGTACCAGTAACATGTTTCTCAATGATTCATCGCTACGATAACGCGTCCAACGTGCACTATTTTGGCAAAACCTCAACGAATTACCTGGAAAAACTCTGCTCCCTAAAAAACACTGTTCTTGTCGATTGTAGTATGTATAAGGCCCATTTACTGTTACATTGTACTGTAGGTAGAATATATGTCCCGCGGTGCATGTGAAACATCCATGCAGATGTTTTTTCTCTATGGTTATAGAACTTATTTGAAAGTAGGAATTACTGATACAACAATGAAAAATTACAAGCGTTCGATTAAAAAGTTTTCCACATTATATTTGTTGTAGTTGTTAGAAAGTTTCCATGGTTTACATGCGCGCATTGTTATCCGTAGGCTATAAACTCACAGTAACAAAAAATAAATTGAAAATCTTGTTGTTGTTGTTGTTGTTGTTGTTGTTGTTGTTGTTGTTGTTGTTGTTGTTGTTGTTGTTGTTATTGTTGTTGTTGTTGTTTTTGTTGTTGTTGTTGTTGTTGTTGTTGTTGTTGTTGTTGTTGTTGTTGTTGTTGTTGTTGTTGTTGTTGTTGTTGTTGTTGTTGTTGTTGTTGTTGTTGTTGTTGTTGTTGTTGTTGTTGTTGTTATTGTTGTTGTTGTTGTTGTTGTTGTTGTTGTTGTTGTTGTTGTTGTTGTAGTTGTTGTTGTTGTTGTTGTTGTTGTGCGGGTTTGGCCCATGCGATAGAATGGTCATTACTATTATACTATTTCATAAATACCTATTATTATTGAATACTCATACAGAGAGGCTTTTCTATAATGTACACCTACAAACATAGTAAACTATTTTGTTACATATTATACTTTATACATGCTTTTTACAATTGTTTTTCACTAATTTGTATTAATCAAGTTCATAGAAGATCATTGTTCAACAATTTTAAAAATTCATTTCTCATAACGAGTGGTACTATAGCTTGTGGGTTGACACTACGCCTACTTACATGCTTCTACATATCTATGTATATATATATAGAACATCCTGTATTGGAGGAAGAGTTAAGTACATGAGTAACTGCTTGATGTGAAAATTTTGTAATGACATGTAAATCATGTAGCACAATTATATTACACTTTGACAGCGGATAAGATTTTTGTTAACTGCATTTTCAGACTGTGTTTATCCATATTTTATGATAAAATGATCCAATGGTGGTAATGATATTCTTCGGTCAAAAAACCAATACACCGCCATTTTCGGTTCGTAAAAGCTGGCCGATTTTCCCAGCGTGAATCACAAACGCGTTCATAAATACCAGCCGCCCCATTCTACACTCGGTTTATGAATGAACTTGTCGTGTTCCATTCACAATACAACCGTTTATCACATTCTTACTACGGTACTTTTTTACGTTGCTTGTGTTTTTTATTGCTCTTGTAAACTCAGTGAAGTTATTAATTGTTATTTCATCCGTGATTCACACGTTTGACCTTGGGGTGTACTAGTGCGATATCTTTCTATTGTGGGATTGAAAAGTTATTAAAAATATGAAAATTACCTAGAGATAGGAGATAATGGTTTACACTTAGAATAACCGGGTACTTAACCTAAGCCTAAGCCTAACTTGAGCTTATCATCTATGTTTCCTGCATTAATAATTACTATACCGCCCGTGTACACCATTTTATGAATGAACTTGCGCCGTATTGTATGTTTTACCGTTCTTCCATTCACAAACAGTCCTAACAGACTCAAACGGTTTTCAGCGGATAAAAAATGGTATAATTATCTTCCTTGCTTTTTAGATTTTCTTTGTAATTTGGGGAAAAGTAAATTCTAAGAAAGTATTGGGCGGTTTCAATAAAAAATAGTTGAGCGTACTTTTCTACTTTAACCCATCGGCCACCCCTATTGCTTGAGCGCGACTTATTTGACGTGTGTTAACTTTTTTTTCACTTTTACGTCCAGTTTATTTACAATTCTGTGTGTTAAACGCCGCCAAAAGATCGTCAAACTTGATGTTTGGACCGCGGATTGTGCAAAAGTTGATAATTCTGGATCGTTTCTGAGTACCCAGTGAATTTTACCCAGGTTAGCTGCGATTCTCTATTAGTCTTTTGGTCAGGAACATCTCACCAATCACCATGAAATGAATTTTCGCAATTGCTACTTATTTTGTTTAAAAAGATTAACATCATTAGGACAACGCAGGTTTACTAAATTTGATCACGTTAATAACCTGACCACATGGGTTGTTCTTTTTTTACAAGTGCGATGAAACAAATGCATCAGCCACCCTGCTTCGGACGAACTTGTTTCGCTAATGTGTCCAGTAGGTCCTGTATAGCATTCTGTAGTACCATAGTACAACTGATTAAGAGACTGAATTCAAATTTGAGTAGTTTAATATTCGTAAATAACTGTTTTGTTAGGAATGACCGTCGATACCAGAGTGAGTTTCTGTCGAAAATTCTGTATTATATAAAAAAATACATGGAAAAGTTTTACAACAAAAGCGCGCATAATTTAGTCTCCTAATAAACTGGAAGTGGTATAGTTTTCAATATTTCTTTTAAAAAATAGTTAGAGGTATATCAACTGAAGTTTTAGATTTCAAATGATTCAACTTTGAGCAACGGTTAATACACACTACCATACCAACAATATTAAGTAAGTTTCAGCACATCAACTATTACATAGTTTCATGTCTTTCAACTATGTTAAACAGCACAACCAAATCATACATATTCAATTATAAACAAGTTGAATAGAAACATCATACGATACTCATAACTACTTTCTATCACGTGCAATTGACATCGTGTCAACCATTAATGCGTCCTCTCTAAATTTTTAATGCATGCACATTTAAAATTCTCAATATTTGTCTCTCATTTTGTTCGATTTAGTTCTGGTTAAAATGTTGAAATCGTAGAAATCTACTCTTCCACTGAATTATCAATGAGCCCGAAGAGTTATTGCAGAAACACCTTTGCTATCGTTGTCAATCAACCAATAAACACTTCATGATACTACCATGAATAATGAACAATATTTTGTTTATAAGAAAGCCTTAATTTGAAAAAATGTCTCCCGGAAGTCTTTGACGAGTTCGGATCAAAAATTTTTCGTTTCCTTCGAATCAAAATGCCTCATTCTAGGTATCATGTTTTCGAAAAATATTTCTATGGAGTCGTAACTTTTTCTTTTCTTATATTGTCAAGTGCCATGATAAAAATTTTTTTGAAAGATTTGTAGTGAGCAAAAATTAAATTTTCTATTTATTTTTTACTTGTATGAAACCCTTCATCGGGTATAGATGAACATTTAGCTGCCCCCGCCTGCAAGCACAAACGGCATGACTCAACTCAGTTAATCAACCTGTTTTATAGTTGCTGACTGAAGATAAAAACTAGTCATCTTGTTTCGAACGTTTAATTTTGCCATTGAGTCATTGATTCTGGACCGTACGTTTCACTCATTTTGTACTGAATCAGACTGATTGAGAGGTTGGTCATGTAATAGGCGTGTCAATTTATAGATAACATAAATTAATGGGTTTCCTCGTGGGATAAGCAGTGAGTCAAGCTTCATAACCAAATGTTGTGGGTTTATGTATGTAATTTAAAATTGAACGTTTTTATGCACCTCTGAATGGAGTCTTTCACTACATAGTAGTACAGTGGATTATCGATGTAGTATACGAAGTTTATTTAAAGTTTCCTAAATTTCTTAAATAAACAAAATTTCCACATTGAGCACGTTTTTGCGCGATTTCAAGATTTTAAAAGTATTTTAAAAACACGTTCGAATTTTTTTTTTAATTGTTGTGTAGTTAAAGTTTACCGAGATGAGTTCGATGAAGAAGCAACTCTTATTAGCTACATATTATTACATTTCAAGGGAAAAACAGACTGAGTCCAGTCAAATAAAATAATATCGCATTTTAAACGCTTTATTATTATTGCTGTTTATTGATTTGATGATTGTTTATGAATATATGAGTAGCTGGTGTTCCTGGCACATCTGGCACTCATTCATTTATGGAAACCAGTCCTATCGACTACATTGTTATCATAAGTTCACATCTGTATAAACCGATCGCCATATTACCAATAAAGGCCCTCCCAGACTTCGTTACACTGGCCGCGTAACCGTTACGCGTAACGCGTGTTACACGCGTGCTCCCAGACTTCCAAACCTTGCACGCGCGTAACGTATAACGTATAACAAGCGCGCGTAACAGCTCCATACAAAAAGCTCGTTACACTTGATATCAAAATTTTTTGATATTTTTCTTGTTACGCTGGGATGTTTTTTGTTGTTTTTCTTCATTTTATAACTGAAAACTTTGGAAATGGACTTTTTTGGGTTGGAAAACATTCTAGATTCATTTTTAGCTTGCATATTTTATCGCATCGAACTTTCTAGACGATTTATGCGGGGATTTGTAGCCAAACAAGTATTCACAGTGGATTTCAAGTTGTAAACCAGCTATAAATAAACTAGTATTTTTTTCAGGGAATCAACGAAATATTCATTCTGAATGAACTTCTAACATTATTATGAGTTTCTCTTGAGTATAAACTGGAAGAATCAGTAAAATGATCATGTTCAAGAAGAATGTCAACCGACAGCCAGTTTGGTCGCTGAATTCGCTTTCACGTTTCAAGCACCGGCTGGATATATAAAATTTGTTGTGGAGCAGGCCGCGCCCCATAAACCAGAGCAGAATTTATTGCTTTTTGTGAAAAATAAACTTAAATTAGGTGACGAAACCATTCACTGAACATGTGAAAAAAATTTCAAGCCATCAGGAACACGGCTTCATCCGGGTTTGCCACGACACCTGGTGAAAACCGACCCTTTTACGCGCTCGACAATAGAGGTTCAAGTTCACTATTGAATATCAACGATAATTTCAGAGTAAATATGTTTCCCGATGCATTTTTATCTAAAGAAAAGTAACAAATCCCACGAAAAATTAGTCAACCCGTTCTTGTTGTCTTTTAGACAGGAGAAGGAGGCGTTTTACGCTAGCCCCACGACAGAGGTTCGAGTTTACTGTTGAATGTCAACGATAATCGAAAAGTAAATACATTTCAGAAAGCTATTTATGTGAAGAAAATTAATAAATCGCCACAAAGAATTGTCACTCAGTCCTGCTTTTTCTTTAGACAGGAAAAGCAGACGTTTTTACGCGAACCCATGATAGAAATTCGAGTTTTATATTGAATATTGACGATAATTGCTTGTAGATAACATTTTCCGGGTCAAAAAAATTAGAAAAAATTTAATATGGCATCAGAAAATTATTTTAGTGTTGCCTCCGTCCGGCGCCGTCCAGAACCTATTTGCACCGACTTTTCTTCAGCGCAAACTCACAAGAATTTCAAATGCGCGCGCAAAATTCATGCGGCTGTCACGCTGTATAACAACGGAGCTCCCAGAGTCCCGCTTGTCGGTATGGGTTTGTTACGATCGTAACCGTTATACGTGTAACTGTTATGCTGTTACGCGTAACAAGTGTAACGAAGTCTGGGAGGGCCTTAATCGTAGTAATTTAATGCTGTCACACTTCCGCAATAAATGCAAACAAGTTGTCTAATGTACATACTAATCAATACTAATATTCTACATAAGTTGATTATAGTTTCACGTTCAACTATAATTTTAATACTCTACTATTTATAGCCTTAAACGATTTACCAGAACACTTAGGTATGCGTGCGGTATTCACAATAAATCTTGTTAAATTAATTCCTTTATTAATTTTTTAATATAAAAAACACAATTCGGATCATAAAAATACAAAATTATGTTCAATCAAATAGTGTTCATTGTAGGTTATAGACTTTTATAAAGTGTGCGGTATTCTTGGTAATGTATTATGTAATGTAAGATGTACTCTCATTATAATATCTATTCCAGACATCTTTACTTGTTTTACTATCTTTGCAGAAATTCGAAAAAAATCTTCAAACTTTCTTGCATTACCTTGTAATAATAGATTGTTGACAATGACAGGGCACTCGTGACGACGACGCCCGGTCTGATGTATCGGTTGTACCACTAGCGGACGAGGGTGCAACAAAAACTTTAATTTCCGCTCTTTGGGAATTCCAACAAAAAAATCCTTATGGCAAAGATGAATGGTCTTTTTCAAAAACAGCTAATTCCTCTGTCTTTGAAGATCTCCCCCTCTTTTTGGAGGATGAACTCGTCCGCCAGTGGGTTGTAGTGTTGTGATTGCCTTATCAGTTACATTTTACGCCATTCTCCTCGTCCGGTGCCGAATCTATTGTACATAACATTATTATTATTATTATTAATATTGTAGCACGTTTTGCTTTGTTGTTCCACCCACTCAATATCAACAGTTCCCTCATTCGCTGTCGTAAATAATCACTCAGCGAATGATTGAAGTTTACCACCTTTAAATTTTATTTTTGTTGCGTTGTGGCGTGTTTTGTGGTCCTATTACGGTCGGGTCGAGGTATGGTGAAAATATATTCGTGTATCAAAGTGAGAGTCTATTATTGGTTAACTGTGTTGTGTGCACTGGTATACCGTTTCTGTGGCTCTGATTTGCTTACAAGTTTTGTGGTTCCATCTTACCACTACTGGTGGTGGTGCACTGGCGGACGTGATAATTCTCCAAAGGGAGGAGAATTTCGTGAAAGAGGAGGGAATCGGCAGCCTTCAGACCATTATACCTTCACCTTAGCTATCAAAATTTACTTTTTTAAAATGTCAAAGAGGGGGGGGTTCCCATTTTTCATTGTGGTGGTGGACAGGACGAGCCTACTTTGCAGAAGAAGAGTTCCTCGAATAAATGATTAATTATCTGACTTTTTATCTACACCTTGAAGGAAACTTTCTTTTACCCTAAAGAAAAGGGAATTTTTATTTTCCCTCTTGATTCGCCCGCTGTTACTTTTTCCACGTGTGTATTGTGTTACAGTCGTTAATTAAATTACCTGTCACTAATTAGCCTCATTAACCCCATACAGAACGTAACTCCTTACATAATGGCCATCCACCCCAATCCCCATGGTGACATGTTTATTAATTAAGTAACATCTACAACAGGGGTTATCATTCCTTGATACCACTAGCGGACGAGCAGGAGGAAGAAATGGAATTCCCTTTCTTTGACGTTTTTATTTAAGTTGAATTTTTTCTCGAAGGTGTAAGTAAAATGGTCTGAAAACTGCCAGTTCCCCTTCTCTGACAAAACTCCCCTCCCTTCCTGTAGAGGGTCAGCTCGTCCGCCAATACGAAGCTGTGATTTGCCCCCTTAATAGTCTGTGGAAGCAGCAAAAAAACATGAATACAACAAAATAATTGGTTATCAGTTTACCGGGACCTCCTCGTTAAATGTAAGACTTACCCAATATTGAACAGACGATCATATCAGTGAAACAATGGTAAAATAGTCACCTTCTGACAATTTGATTATTTATTTGTTCCATGTTCATCAGTCTTCTGATCGTTTTTGTTGCTGTCACTAGCGGACGAGAAGGGGTGGGAAAAGTGGAATTCCCCCCTCTTTGGCGTTTTCAAAAAGTAAAATTTGTTCCCTAAGATGTAGGTAAAATGACCTGAAAACTGCCGATTCCCCCCTCTTTGGAGAAATTCCCCTCCCTTTGGAGGATTAACTCGTCCGCCAGTGGTTGCTGTTGATATCATTGATGTATTGATCAAGTTGTTGTTTTGGTTTGTGTACTATATATTTACTTACGGCTTTGTTGATGGCATAAATTATATCAGTTTTATACTGTTGTTGATTGTTTACTTCCGTCGATTACACACCCTATACCAAAGTTCACTGATATAGACACAACAACAGTAGGTTTCATGTGTAATCTTTTATTTGAATGAGTTTGGGCATTTGTTTTCTTGTATTGTTTTGGTCAATGACACCCACGCTCAAGTCAGTTTGCTGGTATATAAAGCGGACATCTGCCATTGAATTAATTCTAAAGTCAAGTCAGAAGATTCTGAACATGAAACTTTAGTTCTCCTTTTATCTAAAACTACTATGCATGTTGAGATTACCCGGATCCTGAGCGAATAACTCCAAGACTTCAGCAAACTCCTGCCTGATAACTTTCATTCAAACTTCACCACGCATTTCTCCATCTCGGCTCGTTTGATTGTATCCGCCTACCGTAACCTCACTAAATATTTACTCAATACAATATAATAGTCTTTATGTGCACCTTCAACCAAAAAAGAGGAACCAACTCATCGCGCATCCGCATGCACCGACAGGATGTTTGATAATCATAAAAAGATACTGCAATGATAAAATAGGTAGTATTGGATGAAAAAAAATATAACAGTGCCTTCAAGTCTAGTCAGTACGAGGAATTATCTTATCGGCGAAACTTGCCGCTGAGTCATAGTGTCCGAGTACTATTGTTCGAAAGCAAGAGACGTGACCATTTTTGATGTTGTACTACCATTGATACATTAGTTTTTATTAGGAGTCGTTTTTGGGTTCAATGAAAAGTTTTTGGTAAGCGTGAGGCATGCATGTCTTCAGGAAGAAACATTTGATTGCGGTGAATCTTGGTTCTCTAGTGTAAGGTTATTCAGTGACCTTGTTAATTGAATTTTTGATATGAAACATTAAACATTGAATCAATTTCTAAAAGTATCTTACAAGCTATAGGAAGACGGCATCATTGATTCCATCTGTTGTTTCGTGTACTTCAATTAGTCATACTTCATAAACAACTGGTTACTAGAAACCAGGTACACCAATATAGTATAATTCCTGGAACCGGCGCCAACGCATAATGAGCGAGGTAGTGAGTCAGTGAGTGCAGCGGTGAATCAGTGACAGACTGATTCCCAGACTGGACCACCATGGCCAGAAGTATGGAACCTGTTGCAACGATACCGACTAGTTGATATTGGTAAGTGGTCAATCAGCCCTCATTTCCTGTTTTCCCATGTACCTGAGTTGAATTTATTATTTAACAAAGTCATCAACAATAACTGGAATTTTTCTACTGCAACGTTCGCAACAAAGAAACTATGTAACAACAACGCAACCATCGTTAGCAGCTGCCAAATGCGGCAATACTTCTTGCTAAAAAAACACGTCGTTTTGAATGAGAGAGAAAAACGGCAAGAGCATCCGAAACGTGAATGACTCATCTTTGATGCGTTTCATTTTCGAATCGTCGTGTTACACGAGTTGTTGCGACTTGCAACCACGACGAAACACCCAAACATCAGGTGGCGATCGGGGGAGTATAGTGGACTTCCTCACCCTCGTGGTAGATGTTCGCTGTTCCCCACCTTCTTTGTTGTGGTTAAAGGTAAAAAAAAATCAGTAGACCTCTGCTTTTGTTAGGACCTTTACTTTAACACTGAATACATACTACATACAAGTACTCGCCCATTCATACAGTATTTTTTATGCAACACATCGGTTGTGTCCTGTTCTGGTCGTGTAACATGAATGAACGGCTGATGCGCTGCGCGTAGCAATCACCTGTTTTCTTGGTGATGTAGTCACGACTTATGGTGGGTGGAGTAGTGGTGAGTTTTGTATTTCAATTTGCACGTAGTAATAGACATGTAAGTTGTTTTGGTGATTCGTATGACTTGTAGTTGTAACACATGCAGCATGGATTTTGGTATCGGTATCACATGTGGTCACGGGTAAAGTAAAAAAGTAATTCTGATTGTTATGGTCACTAGTAATAGTTATAGTTTGAACTTATGCTATAAATTAGAAAGTATCGACCGATTACTGCATTTTATTGTACATAAATCACTACCATGGAAGGTTCCCTACCCGTGTGATCATGAACCCGATCAAAGATTTATGAATGAAACGACACTTGTCACTTGAACGCGCTCCAAGAAAAACAGGTTTTCATTGCATGCAGCGAGGCGGGTGAGACAAATATTAGGCATGCCATTTCACATAACGCATAAAACATTTCACTGATCTTTAAAATTAAATTATTTCAAGTTGAAATGTTTCTAGTGAACTGTTTTTAGTGGTCGCTTGAACTGAAAGTGAATGCATGCATATATGGACGATGATGATGATGATGTTTAGAAGAGTAACTATGTATAATGTTGGCGGTGTTGGGCAACTGTGGTTTTCAAGTTCTGTGATGTTTCACTGTATACAATTTAATGTTGCAGCATGTTAATGTTATTTTTTTCATTATATGTAATGTTTCATTCCACATTCCATATAAGGTTTTTAAAATAGAAGGACTGCCGACTGCATTCCTTATCAAGAATCGCATTCGCCCACAGTATTTTGCCGTAGCGCAGAAAGCATTCTTCCAATTGTGACGTTTCCTGACGAAATATCATGTGTATACTGTAATGTTATACTGTTTGCACGAATCAATTAGTGATACTATCTTTGTGGCAAAAAAGTATTCATTAATTCAACCTGATTGTTTTTATATTTACATATACGGGAATAGGTATTCCATGCACTCCTATATAAATGCATACTTTTACCTTAATTCATTGTAATCAATAATATCCTTTCTGTATGAACTTTTCTATAACAAGCTATAACAAGCTTTTCTAACACATGAAACGTATGTATCTTTTCAGTACAACCAAACTAACCATTAAAATAAAAATCATCAACATCCCAATCATGATCGACGTCCACCCATCCACGTCCCACTCCACTACGTCCCTGACCGCATCACGTCCACACAAACGTCGCAAGCCGTCCCTGCGTCTGGACAGTCTTGAATCCGTCCATCCGTCCGTCCAGCAATCCTCCACCCCATCCATGCTCACACCAAAATGCGTCCTTCTGACCCCAAAATTGGAGCCATCCGTCAATGGATCGGCCAAATCCGCCGGTAAGACCGACGACGATTGCGAGCTGAAAACACCGGCTTTTTTTGGTGCCGGTGGACCTGCTGAGAAGAAACGGGCATGTTTCAGTGCATTCCGATCTGATAGCTTGGAGTCGACCTGTAGGTGAGTTGTGAGTGAATGATGGTTACTTGCTGACTGAAGAGTTGGTGGATGTCGTTTAGTTAGGAATCTTAATCCGTAGCATTGTTTCCGACGCGCTTTTTCTTTCTTTTTTTACACAATAATTTATCCAAAAGTTTGTTTATCGTCGTTTTATCGTGTTCCATTAGGACCCCGATTTATTAATTAACCTCAAAATGAGTTTCAGCAATTCGAGTACCCGAACGGATGCATCGACGATGTCGGCGTGCAGCACCGGTGGTGATACCGATTCAGCTCCGGTTACCGACGATGGTACCCTGACCAGGGAACTCTGCCAGGCAATGGCACCGCTCACTGTCTGTTAGTATAACATGCTGTTTATTCAATTTTTATATATTTATATATTTATTTAATATGCCTATAATTTGTTACTATCTGTTCATACCTTTTTATTCATTTATATTGCCGCTCATTGTTTTTACCCAGTCAAGCACACAACTCTAACATAATTTACACACATATTCAGTATTTTAGCCATCTTTTGTATAGCTTTCTCTACACGCTTGTTAGCTTTGTAAACCTTTGTTAGAGTACGGTACATATAAAGAACAGTATATACTTGCTCAATCAATCAACATCCGCCTTCCTGAAAGTTTTCTACCGTAGCCATATAGATTCCTACTACATAAACTTTTACCTCATACACTGATTCTTTGAAATCTCCCGCAAACACCGCCAAACCATTACACTTAAGTTAAGTATGCTTCATTTCCACACACCCAAAATTTCTCTCATGAACCGCATAAACTCGAAAATCAACTCATAAATTTTGCATGTTTGTCCAGTCAATCAATCGATCTGATCGGAGTGACTGTCATGAATGTCATCAATAAAACGATTGACTGACTGACGGACTGTTTATGGGACAGTCAAATCGATCGATTGATTGTCGCTGTCGGAAAATTTTACGTTCCTGGGGCTGGTCACGAACATGCGATCGTGGAGCTTTGATGGTGCCGACCCAAGTGTCATGGGTTACGGTAGACTCTTGACCAGATACGGTATCAAAACTAGAAACTTCTTCGTATCGCAAAATAGAATTTTTCATTCAAATCAAAGGTTATCGGACAGTGATATTGATTTTTAGTGATAGTGTTATTTGTTTCACAAAGATTGCTTGGAGGATTATGGTCGATGTGGGTGGCTGTGGCAGAGAGTCAACAACAAACAGAGACATGTTCATGGTAGATTAGATATAATGTTATTATTGGTGATTAGCAGATCAATGGTGGAACATGATTACGGTACTTCGGATACCTGCATGGTTGAAAACTAGCTTTAACATATCACATCCCAGGATGAAAAGCTAGGTGTGATTAAATATTGCCTACTAAAAAAATACGTGTAGGAAAAACTGCTGTAAAAATGTCTACAAAAACTGTTCAAGGGACTTTCACCCTGCCGAAACTCTTTATCAACAATAATAAGTAGTATAGAACAGTAATCAGTGGTATGAAGCACATAATCACGCGCAATCTGGGTGACCTCTGTTGACCACAGTAAATTGCCCTCCAGTACAATACCAATAAAACACGAAAGGTGTGATTTACCACTCCAACTGCCCCTCCCCACATCGACCCCGTAGCGGATGACAACCCAAAAGTATTTCTGATTATTATTCTTTGAAGACCAGAAAATAATTGTGAAAAAATCATGCTTGAAATTGTTGTAAAAACAAAAAAATTCTCATTTTTCCAATGATTCTACTCCATTACCTAATTTCTGTCCGTCCACTCATTATGTATTTATCTAATCATCAGTTGCCAGTCACACCTATTCAGGCTCAGCCTTATAATTTTGTTTGTTCAACAAGTGCTAGATGTTTGTTCAAATCATATATTCAATGGGCCACATTGTCTGTCGATTGGACAGAGCATTCTGCAAACAATCTGGTACGATTCGAGGTATCTGTTGGGCCCTTCAGGTCTAGTGGGTCGGTAGAAATACGTGGGTGTCACATTTTCAATGGTAACGTCATTTGTTGCCAGATGTATTCTTTCGACAGTGTAATTGTGTTGAAGCCTAACCATGGTTTCTTGTTACTCGAGCAGTTTTTGGCGTTCAGCTAAATTCAAAACTTATAGGTTTTACTGTAACCTCGAGCAGCACCCAATTTGATCGACTTTTCATTTAATGGTTCTGCTTCTCTTCTCTGCTTCTCAGTCACTGGATTCGAACAAATTTACCGGCGAATGAAAATAATGCCAGTGATTGTTTAATAATCTGTATGTATAATCTTATATATAGTGAGGTGGGTGTCACTCACTCCATTTGATATCATCATATTCTATACAGATTCTATCAATCTGTCACCGTATGACGGCCTTGGCTTCTCGGATGTACAGGAAACGGGCCATCATTCGATCTGCCAGATATCACAATGGTTGATAGCAGCTCGGGCTTTTTGCCTATACGCTTTACCATTTTCAGATTCTCTGATTTTTGTCCGGACAACGTGTTAAATAATCTGTTCTACATTGAAATTATATTACAGTAACTTTTATTGAATCTGTTTATTTTTCTATGCATTTTCTGAAATTTCACTTGCCATTTTAAGCAATCAAGTAGTCACGTGCTCATTACCCCAGTCATCATCATTGCAGCCATAACTCAAGTCTCCAAATACCGGAAGTCCCAAACTCCGTGTGTTTTACCATCGATTTTAATTGCCCAATTCCGAGTTATTTATGTCTGCTTGCTGTTCAGTCATTTATCTTGTTTTTGTGCGCCGGCTGACCTCAACCAAAGTCAACATTATAATTTATATGATCGGTAAGGCAACACACCCGGGGCTTCCTAAGGCACCCTGTTCGTTATGAGGTGCCCATATGCCACTGTGGCACACATGTTCGGGCGTAGGCGTACCATCGAGGTCTAAATTGATTGACTAATGGCACAATTTACTGTTTTATTGCCCGAGATGATACCTGACTTGACGACCGGGCCTTTGGGCTTCCGACCTCTAAAAACAGAAAGGGGTTTCTTGAAAAAAAAACGGGCCCTAAAAGCTGAGCGCCCTGATGTGCCTTTGAGGTCTACAATGTCGTAAATGTGCCATTAAGGATGGACCTGAGGCTTATGGCTTCATATGCCAGTATGTTGCATAATGGCACAGACCTGTTGCCCTTTGGAGGGTACCTGGCACCTGGCTAGACCCGTTGGCGGCTTGGTGGTTAGGCTTAGGTTCAGGTTACGGTAATGTTGCCATTGACCTTGCCATATCTTTTATACTGTTTTCTAATGTGGAGTTATTTTGTGTTAACAGGTTTTGATAGAACTGAATGAATGATTGTTTTTTTAAGTTAGGTATGTTGAGTGACATAACTTATCTGGTTTATAGATCATTTCTGTTGATATTCATACAGTATAAGTGACGTAGATTTAGTGTTTTTGGTCTACGCCCCTAATATACCGTTCTAAACAGTGCGCTTCCACCCTATTGTTGGTTCAGGTGTTTGTTTTTGACCAGACCCATTAAAGTACCCTAATAATAATAGATAAAGTCTGGTGATATAAAGGTTTATGCATTGCATTGGATGGTGGTGTCAGGCCGGTTAAGTACAGGGTGTCCCACTTAAAAGTCCGGTTTTCTTTCCGGCATAACTTTTGCAGTATTCAACGGATTTCAAAAATTTAAGCGTCATCCGAAAGACAATTCTTGAAAATTTTGTTTGCTTAATACGAATTTGAATTTGGACATTTTTTGCGGTAGTTACGCCATTTTTACGAAGACCCCTAATTTTTACTTTGAAAAAAAGTGTTTTTTCAAAAAATTCAAATGAATATTTTATCTGGAAATATTTTCAAATCTGATTTTTCTGCTTATTTTTTATTGATTGTAAACCAGAGAATATGAATTATTGTAGTTCGCGAATATTTTTCGATATTTCTTGCATTTGCACAAAAATGTGGAATCTTAGGGCAAACAGTCAAAAAAGCTTTCATTTGGTTTATAAAAGGGTTTATTCGGTTTTATAAAAATATCAAATGATTATTTGTGATCCTCTTACTAAATATAATTAGCCTGACATGTAGAAAGAGGTTATAAGTTTAAATTACAGATCAAACATGAAGAAAAAGTAGAGGAAAAACCCTCATTTTTCGTCAAAATGTGGTGCTTTCGTATAACTGGCATGAATAACGGAAGAATTGTCCAAATTCAATTTCGTTTGCAGCAAACGAAATTTTCAAGAATTGTCTGTCGAATGACGCAAAAATTTTGAGAATCCAATGAACACTGCAAAAGTTAAACCAAAATCAAAACCGGACTTTTAAGTGGGACACCCTGTACATTAAATTGTATGTTTAACTGATTTCACTGTGGTGTCTGTGCAAAGTTGAACTCGACACCCTTTATTACATTATGTACCCAATTTTGGAACAACCCGCCACGACGTTTTTACGATTTGGTGCCTATAGATAAGATTACTTTGGTTAATATGTCAATCAGTTGAAACGTGAACAAAGTTGATAAAATGGGGGTCTAACCTGGGGACGAAATTGAACTCTGTACTGATTCAAATGTTTAAATCACACGTGCATTGTGATATTAAACTACTGTAATTATGTATTTATATATGAATCGCAATCATCCAAATTTAGGATACATTTGAATCTTTTAAATTATTGTTCAATAAGCATCCGACACGAAGTTTTTCCGTGTGGTCGGAAGTATAATCATTCAAATAATTGACAATTAGCCAAAAAAGTCTTCAGCAGGCTATGTTGTAAATTTTTTAGTAAAAGTAGGACTGACGAACAGATGATTCATACTTCGATTGAATAACTTGACTATCAATTTTCTGTTTCCTATGCAATAGTCGGCTATTCAAGCCAACATTATCTATTGTATACTCGTATTAGTGATCGGAAATATGACACTAGAACCTGATTTTAGTCAATACGTTACCCTTCGATAAAACTCTCTTCAATCAGTGATTCATTCATACATACATTCACCTCTGTCTGCAATTCATCATTTAAAAAAATTATTCCCACGCTATCATCGATTATAAGCAACATTTTATAGCAACTGGTATCACAACTACTGCAGTATCATGACATGAATCTCTGCCGGTGGTCAGTAAATACCCTATTTAAGTAAATAACTAGTTCGTTAAGTACCTTCAATCGGTGACCAGACTTGTATCACTGAATGAAAGGAACAACTTATGTACATGGAATGGATGAGTCATTGCAGTTCATGTAATCAGGATGAGGGAAAAGTTTTTGATCCAATATAGAAATTCTTGAAAAAAATCGTTCCTCTTGCAAGCCGGACGCCATAGTATATTTTTTCTAAACATCATCATCGATGATCAGATTTACTCGTTCGAGCATGAATGAATGAGTGAGTCATAACCATCATGACTTGACTTTCATTCATGCTTTTCGCTGTTTCCCACAACGCTCAAACGTACGATGCGTATTGATGCGTTCACCTTTTTATATGGTTGGTTGTTGTGCGTGTTGACAAGTCAGTGATTTGTTGTTCATGTGAGCATCTCTCAGGTTTCGTAGGTTTTATGAATGGGAATTGAGTCGTGAAACGTTGGGTTTTTCGGGCGCCGAGTTCGGACGAAACAGGCTTGACGCGGGCGTACATAGGACATTCGAAGGCGGGGAAGGTTAGGAGTTAGGACTGATAGTCAAGGTTACTGCCATTATTCAATTAGTGGGCACTCAAGTTGGACTCCATTAAAAAAAGGCAACCTGATGGCTAGTCAAACATACATTGCCTGCCAACATTTTAACTGCATCCATTTAAATTTGCTGCGAATATTTAAACATTTGAACAGCAGCATCAGTAAAAGTGTTTCCGTGGATTAACGGTCAAGGCCTTGATAATGGGTTTACGGTATCCAGGTATCATTGGAATTCACACCTCGTGAAAATATATCCCAAATCACCCAATAAAATGGAATATCATAACAACCAAGGCATTAAGAAATCAGCCAATAATCTCTACTAAACGGTATTGGTATGAGATGGCGTGTAAAAAGCTTACGATTTCCTCCCCATGAATGCGGTCAGTTACATACATACGTACATAGTGGGTCAAGTAGGATGGGATACATTGTGGGGTACATGATCGTTTATATTGAAACTGTTTCCGCATCTGAACAGAAGAATTTCAAAATTATTATTCAAAAAAATAATGATTGATCTAATTTTTCTATCTGCCCAAACGTAAACGATAAAAGGATCGGATATCAAAAGAGGAACACGAAATATGGGCCACTATTACCGGTACTTAGTAGTCTACTTGCATCGAGTGGTAAAAACACACCAAATGGTCGTTAGGTATTCTTGGCGATTTATCGTCTCGCTGGCCAAAGGTATGTACATAGTAAATTGGCTCGAATCC
>OZ038446.1:17883930-17897018 GCA_964036265.1 Daptonema setosum
AAGTTGTAGTATCTTTCCAACTTTTCTTTGGAGTCCCCTCAAGCCGGATCACAAGCCTAAGGCTAAGCCTAAGGCTGAGTCCGATCATATGCCATTTTGTCTGGTTAGCAGTGAACTGTTCCCACCATTGTACGAAGAAGTCTTTAGTGGTCTATACCGCTTTCTAAATTTCTCGGCCCCACCTCAGGTACCAATTACATAACCGGATCCGTTCTACGTAAGTCCATCTGCCAATTGGTCAATCAAAGGCCTGACATACCGCCGACAATGTCCCACAATACTGGACATGTGGAACAAAAGATGTCGTGTGTGTTTTGGGTGCGCGATCACGTAAATGTTTACGTTATGGCATGGCGCGGCTGGGAAAATCCCCAAATGGGAGCCATACTTTTCATGGGAAATAGTTTCCATCGATTTATTCACACTTAACAGAGAGCTCTAACTTTCCCCTATCGCTAGTTATGGATGAATACTCCAGTTTCGATCAGATTTTCCAGCCGCGCAATGTTTACGTTATCGGTTTGTTTCAAGGGGTATATAAAGAAGCACCACTTGAGAACAATCCAGAGGTACAAAGCCTTTTGATTAGCGGGCGGTGGAAGGAGTGGCACTCGGAACAATGCTGGCTACCTTTGTGCGCTAATATTGCTATATTACACATTTCATTGGAACATGAAGCGCAGGTGCAGCTCAGGTACAGGGTGGTCAGGTATTAGAATAGAATATTGTTGATATCACATAACTTGAATTTCCTAGCAAACGAGAAGGGGAGAAAAAGTGGAATTCCCTTTTTGACGAGTTCAAAAAGTGCAATTTGTTTTTTAAAGTGTAGGTGAATAGGTGCGGATAAAATTGTGGGAAAAATTACTGGATTATCTGTAACATATCGTACTCTGCTCAATGCAAAGATTCATCCACTTTCCGTGTTTACTTCTATCCAGTGTCCAATTATTAACCACCCTGTACTAAGTAGCCATGCAATATCCTGCTTGTCACACGCCCGTTTACACGCTTCTTACCAAACATTATGGTCACATAATCAAGGTGCATTCCATCACATTACAACTACAAAGGAGGGCAAAGCTACCGACCTACCGCAAATGCTTCATAGCCCCCCCCCCCCCCCTAAACATAGATCAGTGCAACCCCTTTTCACCCGGAAAGGTCTCATGCGTAAAAGCGGAACAAACCAAAAGCATGTAAAAGATACATCATGAACCTTTGGTTTTGTGTAGTCTTTTGTTATGCGCGCTCACGGGTGCTTTGTGTTGATTAGCTGACCTTCGGTGGTCAGTCCGAGCTTGTGCTCTCCCTTTATGTACTACTGATTTACATCCCTCGGCATGTACTGCCATCATTCATCATCACCCACCTTTATTCCACATACCTAAGGGCAATTTTTCGGTTGATTCCATTTCTGAATTTTTTATCCAATCATTTGTACCGATGCTTACCATTTTCACTGATAATCTCACGACAATCGAACTTGATCAATCCTACTGAAAATGTTCATATCATTTGCTGCCGACTCGTGTCAATGGGTAACTAAAGTACTTATGTATCTGCATACCTGAAACCCTAACTTTATACCTGTTGTACTGCCAAATCGACTGCACGCACTAGCGGACGATGGAAAAAAACGAAAAAGTAGAATTCCCCGCTCTTTAACTGTTCCAAGAAGTTTAACTAGTTCATTAAGGTGCATATAAAAGGGCCTTTTCAAACTGCTAATTCCGACCCCATAGAAAAAACCTCCCTCTCTTGGAGGATAGGATCGTCCGCCAACATGCACTTGACACATGCACAAGAGGCTACAGTACCACCGATGCATGGTACAGACTCAGCCAATCAGCGCCGAGCTGAGACATCTTATCATGTTGGGGGTATTGATTGAACAGAAACAGATTACTGCTGTCATCTTGAGCGTCGGTCAGTCTCTGATGATATCCGCAACAAAACCCAAGTTATTTAGTGTTTTCATGATATTATGTCTATAAAAATCGGTATAACTTATGATTTGGACAACAGCTGTCGGAAACGATATCCTGTTAGCTGACTGAACGTATAAGTCATCATGTTATGGAGTTCCACGACGGATTTATAAATTCTTTGGTTTTTCTCTTGTTTTCTTGAGATCTCGGTGTCTCCGGAAGCTCCGAACTCAGCACCGATATGCGATTACCCGCAAGTTCATCACGATCATGCATTTTCATAATTTTTATAAACATTTATTTGATGTCATAATTTATAATTCATTTTCGGTCGGTGTTTTTTTTCGTTCAAGAAACCCTTGTTTATTATGGATTAATGCGATACGTTGATGCCTACAATGTTGAACACGCTCATTAAAATCTTGATGATTTGATCGTGGATGATTTTCCCATAGCCCAGATTTCGATATTCAGAATTTATGGCCGGCCATAATTTGACAAAATCATTTCCTTTATCCAGTCCTCCTCCAACGCGTGGGGCCGTTAAAAGTCAGGGCCATTTATAGGAGATTTGACGATTTCTGACTTCATTCATGAAAAGTTCATTATCGAAAATTGGTTGTATTGCGGTCACCCAATATGTCCATGAATACGGCAATGTTTGACAATTGATCATTTATGTGGTCGGCTCAAACGCCAATTATCGTAAGTTCAATCATTTAACCGCCAAATTCGAAATGTCCGAAAAGTTGGTCTTTTGTCCGTTACTCATTTTCGTTCGGTAATTGAGAAGGATAATGGAAGAACTGGTATTCAATGTATTTATTCGTTCGTGAAAGTGCAATAACAGCCACCGGTTGAAAGCAAGTATCGTAACTGAGTAAAGCTGGCTGCTGTCTAACGTGATGGTAGCGTGTTAAATTACAACCAAAAAACACGAGATTAGCCGCTAATATTTCCCGTTATGATTGCTCTGTCATTTGCCCAGTCATTTACGGCTGAATGTATGAATTTGACGAGAATTACGAAAAAAGGCAGTAATCCTCTTTTAAATTGCACGCGTGCTTTCACAAAACGGTGAGAGTCGTTTGTATTGATTCTGCCTTTTGTTGCCTCACATGCATACAATAAATAACCTGTTCATTTACTGTTTACGTTTTTAGATGGGTTGAAAGGAGTTAAGAGCATCATTAGCTGGTGGATTCGGATCATTTATGTACATTCATACAAATTTAAGTTGCTTGTCATCAAATTTTCATGGTGGCTATTTTACGCAAAAACTGACAGCTAATAATAATTCTGGATGTATATTGGTCACATGAACCTGAGGGGCATGTTCTTACATCATTTGGCAGATTTTAGCAGACTTGCAATCTGCCGACTTCAATATTTCACTGAGAAGTATCCGAGTTGACAAGTTGTTTCCGTGCCAGCAGCAGGTCCAGAGTCTGCATGTTCAGAGTCTGCATGTTCAGAGTCTGCATCTTGATTCGTAATAGTTCAAGCGAGAAGCGGATCAACCAAGAAGTAAACATAGCAAAAAAGTAAAACCCCGGATCAGTTTTAATTGACTGTGATTGACGAATGGTTCACAGAAAACATAATATCCTGAAAAGTTTGTTTTACAGATTAATTAGTGCCACCCGCTTCTGTTTTATTTGTTAATGGATTAAATTCGAATACCGACTGGACCTGGCTGCAGCACTTGTTAAATAAGTCGTAAATCGTAGTATTTAATACCTGCAGACGTGTAGCCCTACATAATTAAGCTGTCAAGTTTCATGCATCAATCATCCAAGTTGCCTCACCTCCATATGTACAGGGTGGCCCAAAAGTCTCTACCCGCTGTTTGACCATGAATTTCTCAAATTTATTAAGTTGCATGATTCTCTTTTACAACCTAAATATACGTAATAACACCTGAAATTTCTTATTATGTGGGTTATTTTTTTATTTGATTGCTCAAATTTTAGTTTTTGCCGAAATTGACGGATTTTTCGTGTATTTTCGGCAATTCTGACCAAAATACTATGGAAACTGGACATAATGATGCGATTAAATGATAAAGATAAATGTAAAGAATTTCACATTGCTGAAAACAAGTGTTAACTGGGTTTTTATGATATTTATATAAGAAGACAGGTTGATATTAAAGTGATTAACGACAAAAAAGTTTGGGTAACCGAAAAAAAATCAACGTTTTTGACAAAAATCGAAAAATAAAAAAATCGGTAAATTAACTTCTAGTCGGGATAATCATGCTTCAACAACTTCCAATGTGCGGATGTATCGTCATAAAACCCCATTTAGGGTCATTAAAACAAGAAAAAGACTGAAAACTGCCAAATTGCCGATTTTTGTCCGATAATTGACTTGCGCAATTTGGCTCATATTTCGCTGGTCGAAGCCAATAATCATTTTATTTTGTGATAAGTTCAGTTCAAACATCATCATAAAACAGAATTATGCAATTCTTGAGTCTTATAACACGTTTAAATTTAAAAAAATTCGACTGAAGATCATAAGAGTACAGGAAAAACCTGATTTTCGCCGAATTTCCGCGAAAAGTCATAAAATCCTAAGAAATAGGTCAAATCTGACTACATAATTCAATTTTTCAGGTGTTTTTAAATGTATTTGCATATTTGAACACCAATCTTCAAATACAATTTTTTTGAGAAATTCGACGTCAAACAGAGGGTAGAGACTTTTGGGCCTCCCTGTATGTATACCTGCAGAATTGGCACACTTTCGGTCATCATCACCCTTTGCTCTATCCTCATTAATAAGTCTTCCAGACATTTAGGCCGCATCTGCCATGTGTTACCCTTTGGGCGGCATTACGTATGTCTGAGTATGTTACTACTAACTCACTAACATTACTCACTTGCGATTTTTTGCTGTGAATAAGATTATTAATAACGCGGGGGATTCCTGTCATGGATTGAGGGGGGGAGTCCAACGATTAAAACTTGGGATTAATGAGGGGCGGCGGCCGAGTCCCACGCAAAGTGAGCGGAAACGGCCTACACCTCCAACTCAACCAAATACTATTAAAGTGTCGTAAATCAGAGCCATCGCCCCCTCAGCGATCGCGGTGCAGCCCATTAAACGAGACACCTGACTTTGACATTGACAATTAGGTTGGGCTGCAACAACATGCAACGACGTGCAACAGTGTCCACCAGTAATTTAGGACACGTGTATCACTCACTTGTCACAATCTGTCACACAAAAGTCACACGTGTTGGCCGGCGTCACACATGTATGTATGTACATATGTATCTCACGCGACAAACACCACCACAACCACAGCCAATTTCAAATGCGTAAAACTTTATTAGGAGGTAAGTTTCATTAATTTTGGGGCGGTGGGAGTACGTCGGCAGAAAGAGGCTGTCCAGACTGACTTCAGTTAATTCCATCAAACTAGATGGGCGTTAAATTCACGAATTTTCTTCCATGAATTTCAGTGCCATGTTTTTTTTTCGATCGGTCAAATCAGATCGAGGTCAAGTCAACCTGAAGTTGGATGGGTTGTGCCGGATTGATTTGAGTTTGCCGGCACGTACGGACATTCTTGCAATCGTACATTGAATTCGTAATTCTGAAGTTTATTTTGGCGCAGTATGCGGTCTCAATCGGTGTTTGAGGGTAATCGGTTTCGAATGTTTGATATGTAGTTAGATACATAGCTGTTATTTCCGTTGTTAAGCGCTCTTTGTCAGTGTGTTTGCCGACAAATGAGTTTGTGAGTCAATCGTCCAGTCTGTCATTTAAACAGTCAGTCAGTCAGTCAGACTGTCACTCGGTCAACCAGTCAGTCATTCAATCAGCCAGTCGTCTACCGTAACCGGCGTACTCTACATAGGTACAACACAGCTGTACTCTACCTTAACCCAATGTTCATTGCCTCGCTAACTTACTTACATACTTAACTTCTATCGTTATGTTTTACACTTGATTCAAATGAACTTGGGTATATGTTTTCAGTGGATGCTTGTTTGTTTTTATAGCAGCTACTAAGGAAGTCGGATGTTTTCTCGCCCGTAATTGGAAAGTGTAATTCAGCTTACGGTAGAGATGTAGTGATCGTAACGTACCTTGATAAGCGCGCTACTGTATTCCTCTAAAAAGTGTTGACTGTTGCAGAAAACTTTGACCGAATCATTGAACATGACAAACTGTTCCATGATATAATCATAATATTCCATTTTAAAACTTTGTGATCCTTCGTGATTATACGAAAAACTACTCATATTGGAATCTTCTCCTAAAACTCTGGCAGCTCATTATTGGCTTATTAGTCTCATCAAGTGGTTATATACCACATGTGCCTTTATATTATAACCACTGTTGACCACAATAAGCCATTTTCCAAGGTGCTATGGCCACCACATTTTGGCTTTTGACCGGCAATTTCGTTTCGACGTGCGCTAATATCGCGCAATAAATGACGTTGGCGTTTGGCTGGACTGGCGGCCGGGAATAAGATTATACGATCAACAAAAGGACTTATTCTTAATTCCACTAGATATCGACTTGGGGTGTAACTTAAAATAACTGACTTCCTAACTCAGTGTTCTCTAAAACAGTGCATTCCGTCCGTAGCTGTACCAGGATCAACTAGGTGAACAAAAATCATGACACCACGAGCCGGTCTATAGCTGACCGGATGTGCCACTGCGCTCAACGTGTGCCATTGATGCAACGTGCCCCGATGCCCCCACACAACTTATGATCATTACTTGGCACCTTATTGGGTACGTTCACTATTTGTCGGGGGTGAAACATGTTTCAAAACAAATTTAAGTGTCGACCTTGATGAAGATACAGTTTGAAGATTCAGGTTTCCGAGAAATGAAGCAATAAGGCTGTTATTTTGCACAATGTCGGATACTGTTGTCTACATTTATCATAAATATATTAATTTCGCATTAATTTCAACTGAATTTCCACTGTCTTTCATGGGCATAGTCACTGTTTTTCATTAAATAAAACAAGAAAATGTGAACGTAAATGGGGCATTGAACACAAGTAAATAGTGGCTTTTGGTCGCACATGTGCTGCGATGATCATTGGTCCAAAGCACGCCACTCATTTGCTAACCGTCCATACAAAATGTAGGGGGGCGGGGCTCCGATCACATCTGATCTCAATGTCTGTTGTTTCGGGAGTACCATCCAAACCAGGTATTTACAACAGCAGTGTTTCTTTGATACGTGTAGTTAAAAATGTTTGTTTTGAACTTTATACCTCGATTATTGTTTACCACCTCATCAACTTTTAGTTCCGTATTTACGATCCAAACGTCACGAGTCTCCACAATTATCATTCATATTCACCTAAGTTGTTACTGAAAATAGTCGTCTGTGTTTTCAACGGCGTCTTATCAGTGGAAATAGGCTGAATGGCAGAATATTTACATATAGAAGTTGGGTTGTGCGTTGGTAGAGTGGGCATGTTTCATGACTTACTTGGTTTTTGCATGGCCATCCATCCAAGTTTGCCATTTACGTTAACCGTGATAACCGCACCCTTTGTTTCGTATGTATCGTTTTGTCATGTGGACTACATGGCTACGAGTATTGGTTCTTTGTACGTGCAACGTTGTCACGACCAAGCTTCATGGCAAGCTTCCTTTGTTGTTCAACATACCTCAACCTGAGTTCTGAGTCAGCAGGTTACATACCAGCCATACTTACATACCTATTTACTTGCCCTAGGTTACCATCCTGGCTACCTAACCGACTAAAGTGCATCATCTTTGCATTGATTCAGTTGCGATCATTGTACAATGCCGCACCAACTTTGTCAGCCATCATCATCTCATGATCATGAAAAATACACGCGCATTAGCTGCATTTTATTTCCCCCAATAAAATGCCCGATATGCGATTTGAATTTGTCTCAAAAATAATCTCCGAAATTGGATTGAGTGTGCGGTCACGTCATACATGCAACCTTTTACTACCTCAATATCTACTATCAAGCTTAGTTCCAAAATACGACGCCGACTCTGCCCCTCCCCAAAGTACTCGATATATAAGGAGGGGTCATGTATATAATCTTAACAATCAGAGTCAATCGATAAGTAATCGTGGTCGTGACGCCGAACCAACCGAAAGCGCAAGTCAACTGCTGCATGATTCTCATTTGAGTATGTAGAGGAGTGAGCACGCGCGTGTCAGTCCGTGTAACTGAGTGAGCAGTCAAGCCAGCCAGTCCAGCCGATCGTGCTGCGTCGTGAGCACGCAACCTTGGCGCGTGCTTCTC
Source organism: Daptonema setosum (assembly GCA_964036265.1). Classification (NCBI taxonomy): domain Eukaryota; kingdom Metazoa; phylum Nematoda; class Chromadorea; order Monhysterida; family Xyalidae; genus Daptonema; species Daptonema setosum. The sequence continues at coordinate 17,892,138 of OZ038446.1, forward strand.
TCTGTCAGCCATTCATCATGTGAGTAGATGAGTGAGTGAGTGAGTGAGTGAGTGAGTGAGTGAGTGAGTGAGTGAGTGAGTGAGTGAGTGAGTGAGTGAGTGAGTGAGTGAGTGATTGAGTGAGTGAGTGAGTGAGTGAGTGAGTGAGTGAGTGAGTGAGTGAGTGAGTGAGTGAGTGAGTGAGTGAGTGAGTGAGTGAGTGAGTGAGTGAGTGAGTGAGTGAGTGAGTGAGTGAGTGAGTGAGTGAGTGAGTGAGTGAGTGAGTGAGTGAGTGAGCGAGCGAGTGAGTGAGTGAGTGAGTGAGTGAGTGAGTGAGTGAGTGAGTGAGTGAGTGAGTGAGTGAGTGAGTGAGTGAGTGAGTGAGTGAGTGAGTGAGTGAGTGAGTGAGTGAGTGAGTGAGTGAGTGAGTGAGTGAGTGAGTGAGTGAGTGAGTGAGTGAGTGAGTGAGTGAGTGAGTGAGTGAGTGAGTGAGTGAGTGAGTGAGTGAGTGAGTGAGTGAGTGAAGGAAAGTGTTGCACACTATGATCGCGTCACTCTGCCGCTACCTTAGCTCTTGTTGCGTCCAGATGCGCAACAATCGTTGATTCTACCTTATAGACTCCACCTTATAGGAGGGGGCTACCCCAATAGTGCGTCAAGGTCTCCAGTACAATTAGCCCTTTGGTTATTAGGGGGGTAGGGTCGTACTCTTCATTATTATCATCGTCTTGATCGTTATTTGCACTCGAGTTCATGATCGTTCTCCAGTGGCGGGTGAAAAGGCTAATAACAGGTGAAGAAGAATTGCCATATGAGTGGGTATGATTGAGCCACATATCTCGTCATTAATAAGACAATCCCTTGAAATAACGGTTAAAAAGGCAAATCCGTTTGTTTAGCTCCATCCACGACACATGATCATGATGATCAAAGGTGTAGGTATCAGGGGGAAGCCACCAACGCCTGATTCAGGGGTGTCTTCTCCATTCCATCGGTGTCATCGCGTGAAAGTCAAGTCATCAACTGCCGCACAACACAGCCAATTGTTTAGCGGTCATTATCCGGCTATTGCAACAACAACTCGGCATCATCATTTACTGTTGTTGTTGTTGTTGCAGTGGCCGGCTGGTTGCTGGAGAGGATATGATGTTGTTGTTGCTGTTGTTGAGGAGATCACTGATTGTTCATCCCTTTCTTTGTGCACACTTCATGGCACTGTTGTTGTTGAGATCCACCTTATTAATTTCTCCAATTTATATCTCATAAAAACTATTATTTCCTTACGTGACTCACCACATCCTCCTTACTTTATTCTTGTTTTTCACTCGTTACTGTTCGTTGATTCAGCAAAAAACACATATAAACACCGGACGTTCTGTTTTTGCTCCTTCTCAATCGATTCAGACGGTTTGCATTGAATACGATGACGACGGCGATTCATTCAATGAACAATCATGTATTGAATTGTATTATATTCTGAAGAATGATGCGGATGAATGTAGGAGGCAAACGAACCAATATTGTCCAAAAGCATCAAGGAAATAACTGATACCTGTACCATAAGTTTATCTTCAAAATCATATCAAAATTAGTTTTGAAGTCCCTAACCAAAAGAACAACTTTTAGCCCACAGTTATCCTGTAATCCGCCATTACTTGAACACTCGTCATCACTCCGTTATTCATCGATTCAGACGAAAAAGCTCCATTCGAAAAAAACTGTTCGAATTACATAAAAACTGTCTGTGTTGGTATAAATATGAGCCGAGTACTGCAGCTACGATTCGCCGAGAGCCATGTATTGTGTTTAGTACGAAATTAGGTGCCGTCAATTACGGGTTACGGTAGGAGGACAGTACTCATAAGATTACGGTACTCCCAACATCTGTTGGACTGTACAACATTGCATTATTCATTGAATATGCACATGTATAATGCGATTCATAGTTTCTTATAAATATGATGGTCGATGTTTGATGATCATCCATTACGATTGTATAATTTCATGAGTAGTCAGGTGTTTTTACAGTCTCTGCCCAGGTACTTATATGTTTGTAATTCACTTCACATAATGATCAGAAACCTGTTAACAAGTTATCTTTATCGTTGTGGATGTATTCTATTATTATGTTTAACCAATTATCATTGCAATAAATATCGTCAAAATAATCGTCTTACCACGCACTCAAACCTGACACTATTTCCAGACACGTCTATTCTGCCGCTGACTCCGGGAACCAAAGGTACTATCGCGGAATCATTGACTGCCAGTTTTGTTACGTTCGACAAATACAGAGAGAAGAAGAGCATACCTTCTGGTAAGTGACTCACTCACTCACTCACTCTCAGTCACTCACTCACTCACTCACTCACTCATTAACTCACTCACTCCCTCCCTCATTCACTCACTCACTCACTCACTCACTCACTCACTCACTCACTCACTCACTCACTCACTCACTCACTCACTCACTCACTCACTCACTCACTCACTCACTCACTCACTCACTCACTCACTCACTCACTCACTCACTCACTCACTCACTCACTCACTCACTCACTCACTCACTCACTCACTCACTCACTCACTCACTCACTCACTCACTCACTCACTCACTCACTCACTCACTCACCTACTCACTCACTCACTCACTCACTCACTCACTCACTCACTCACTCACTTACTCACTTGTAGATCCGTACAAGTGGACACCACAACACGTCAGTTTTTGGCTCAAGTGGATCTCAGACGAGTTCAACCTCAGAAAAGAAGCCACTGACAGTCGACTGAGTCAACTCAACGGCAATCAACTCTGTCAGGTACGTACGGTTGATTTGTATAAGTTAAAGATTTAAATTGGTGTGATTCTAAAGAACTTCGACCATAGTTTACTGAATGAACTGAACCCATTTGCAGCTCAGCAAATCCGAGCTAATCGATAAATCCCGCCCTGTGCTCGGTGAAATCTACTGGGCACATCTTGAGATGATGAAGAAAGGTGAGTTATACAGTAGGAGTGAGTGTGAATGTGAAAGTGAGTCAGTCAGTTTGTTAGCAGTTAAGTAATATACATTCGCTCTTGAATAACCAATTAACTCAATACCAGAAAACACACCTCACCTGGTAAGTTCAACTTGATCTTGTCTTGACCTTTTATCGTATCTTAATTGAATACGGTAGATCTGGTTCAGTCTACAACGTATTCTGGTTTACACGTCTGTGAATAGTGGTTGTGTTATTATTTTCCCCTATAGTTTTGCTGAAACTTGTGAACATCACAACATGTTCAACATCCCAACATGTTCAGCGTCACAACACGTTCAACATGTTCAGCATCAAAACATGTTCAACCTGTTCAACATGACATGAGAACATGTTTTCTGATTCAGACTACGAACCGCAGTGCTCTGCCTGGCCGCAGCAATCGCAGTACTCGCCTGACTCGGGTCGTGGATCCACCGGCGAACCATCGCTCAGCTTTGTTACCGATCTCAAGGCAGATCTCGGTGAGTGAGTGAGTGAGTGAGTGAGTGAGTGAGTGAGTGAGTGAGTGAGTGAGTGAGTGAGTGAATGAGCAAGTTTTCACGTTATCCAGTCAACAACCCATTACGACAAGTCCTGTTGGGCAGCGATACGTTCAGCGATGGATGTGCCTCAGATGCGCATTCAGGTCAGTGGATGACGTTGTTTCGGACATCAACTTACTCACCCACTCACTCACTCACTCACTCACTCACTCACTCACTCACTCACTCACTCACTCACTCACTCACTCACTCAATCACTCACTCACTCACTCACTCACTCACTCACTCACTCACTCACTCACTCAATCACTCACTCACTCACTCACTCACTCACTCACTCACTCACTCTCACGCTTTTTATTTTACAGACGGCAGTATCGCGGACAACTTCTTTAACAACCTCAGTTATCCGATGGACCCGTTTGCTCAACCCCATTCCAACGGCATGTACGCTCACAATAATATGACTGCCGCTGCACCCTTTTCGTCCACCACCGGTAAGGGACTGACTGACTGACTGACTGACTGACTGACTGACTGACTGACTGACTAACTGACTGACTGACTGATTAACAAACTGACTGACTGGCTGACTGTCTGACTATGTATTTCAGGTTGCAAGATGTCCCCTTCGTCAGCCGATATGCCCCTGTTTGCACAGTCGTCTCACATGCCGTATGGATTGCCCTCCAGTACCGTATACCCGACACCTACGTACATTACCAACACATTCAGTCAACAATCACCTGACAGACCACAGCAGGCCAGCATGTATCCGTCGATGAACCAGTTAGTCAGTCATTACGTATTTGGTCAATCAGCCAGTCAGTCAGCCAGTCAGTCAGTCAGGCTGTTGGTCAGTCAGTTATATATGTATGTAGTCAGTCAATCAAACGAGTCCCACCAGGAAGCTGAATTTTTTCAGCTATTCTGGTGACGAACTGTCTATCAATCAGTCGGTCAGTCAATCTGGCAGTCAATAACATGATATTACTTGCAGGTACGATACGCTGACTTCGGTGACTCCGCGTGTGCCTCCGCTGCAATACAACGGTCATTTGACGCAACCACAGAACACTGTCACTAGTAACAACACCCATAACCAAAACCAAAACACATCGAGGAGTAATGATATCGGTCATCATAACAACAACCACAACCACAACAACTCAACTATTCGTCTCAACAACAACAATAACATCATCAACAACAGTAACATTGTCAACAACAACAACAACAACAACAACAATGCCAATCGCAACGCTTGCAACAGTCCGTTTGTAAATAGCAGGACATTCGACAACACTTCTTTACCGTTGCATAATCCTTTACAACATGTGAACTCGCTGTCGTCGCCTGGAACTCCAGAGATGAC
>OZ038446.1:17897771-17905271 GCA_964036265.1 Daptonema setosum
ATTATGTGTTCTAACCTCTCCCAATCTCGCCAAGTATGCCACAGCCACTAAAACTTGCAACCAAACGAAACGCATGATGAGTCGATGGCAAAATGTTTCGCTTCCAGATGGATTGACGGTGAGGTTCTGACGGCGACGTTAAGTATGATTTGAATTGATTGTATAGATCGAAATCAGTATATCATGTTCATGGTTGTTTTGGGCTGGCAAGATTGTTGCACTCCGAACTGCAACAATTCACAACGTAAAAATAAAACTCGGAAAACAGGAGAAACACTAATTTGATCATACAGAAAATGATATGAAAACATTGAAAAATGTAAACAAGTGCTTGTATACTTTTAAACCCTCAAAAGTAGTGTGAGAATGAACTCCCGAACAAGTTACCGTAATAACGATTGACCGGGTTTCGGTGTTTTCTTGCAACCTCCCTATTAACATATGTACTTTAGGATTGTAATTAATGATCAAACATTAGTCGCACCAATCGACATTTTTCACTTTACTTATTAAAAAATTTATTTGAGACACCTATCAAGTGCATACTACGCGTTTATCGGGTTAAGCCGTTTTTTTCGTGAGCATTTCATGTAAAACCTTTCCCTCTCAACACACCCGAATACGTCTGGGATGAACAAATTATGGAATGAATCGTTCGATGGGATAAATTAAATGACCCTAAACTAAAACTGCCTAGTCGATCTGACTCTTCGGCTCCTCTGATCATCAAGGTGCATCAAAAACATCTTCAAATGTGCAGTGAGGAAAGGTTTTACGAAAAAATGCCTCAGAAAATGGTTTCTATTTTTAAATACACAGAGTATACGTATGGTCACGTCATAATTGCACTCACACGCTTCCGTTGGTTATACACGTTTATAAACACTGAATAAAACGGTGTTGTTGTTCTTTGTGTAATTCTACCAATAGTTTAGTGTGATATACAGTAAATTACAGTCTATCAATCAGAAATAGAATTTTATTCATGAATTGAAAAAGGTTATTGATGATCATCTATTAAGCAAAGTTATGGTAAATCTATTGGGGTGGCCAAAACCTCGCAAGACTTGTTGACATCATCATCGGTTTATTGGTAAACAGACTGGATACATGTGAAAACAAAATGACTTGCGATGAGTACATGATAAATTTGACGGCCAGTTACGTTAAAAAATCGTCTGTGCCACATTTTTGAAAAAGCTGATTTGCCTTGAATTGAAACCGACAGAGAAATCTTAGTCTAGAGTGTTTTAATAGGAACAGAGATTGTCAGATTCAATGAAAAGTGAAAAGAACTGAGAATGAAAGGCGTTTTTCTTAAATAATGACTAATGATTGTCTTAAATAAAACTCAATTGATATGTTCATATTGGTTTCTACTTATTGAGTCAGGTAGTTAGGTAGTCAGGTACTTATCTTTTTACAAAACTCTTCAATTTAAATTTTATGACTAGTTATTAGAGGGTTGTATGAAATATAATACGTAATACATAAGTTGACTTTTGGCGAGAAACTATTAACCTATGTAAGAAGATGGTCTTTTATTCAATGAAAAATATACATGTAATAATGTTTACTGGTGGAAAATAAAACAAAGCTAGGCTTACTGTAATCAACATTTGATTTATTCACGATAACTAATGACGATCAAAATTTTTAATACCGATCTTGAAACGTTAAAAACGTTTTTATATTTTTTCGTGTTATTTATTGTTGCTGTTGCGTGTTGCAATCCAGTATCATATCAGTTATAACCCTTGAATTAACTATTCCAAATGAGTGAAGCGTAGTTACCGTTTTTACATGATGAATAACTAGTCCCAATGAGAACAAAAGACAATAACAATAATAAATCAACTGAAACGTATATCGAAAACTAAAGTTTGAAACCTAAAGCAAGATGAAGAGAACCTGGGCGGTAAAAAACATTCACGTGACTTCTGGCGGAAGGGCAAAGCTGCCACCGTACTGAACTGTAAGAATTATACGAAAACTTATAAAATTGAATGTATTCGGGATTTTGAAAAAATTATGAAACAAAGAATAAGTTTATTTAGCAAAATATCTCAAATGGTTAGTTGTTTATTCGCTGTTGACTTACGTTAACTACGGTGGTAATTGAGGCATTAATATAGAGTGTCGCCAAATAGTGACACATGACTAAACGTCACATAGTGGTTAATTGAAACAAACAAATTGCACTGCTACACATTTAGAGCAAGACCGGTTTCTTGTATCTGATACATTGAAACCTGTGTTCGTTCATCTGAACTTATTGATATCAGGTATAAAGAAACAGTTTTATAACTCGTAAAACAAATATGTAGAAGTAAGACCATGAAGTAGACGCATGATCTTTCGAAATAAGTCTTCCTAATGTCGAGTTTTGATTACAGGTTGTAAACATGTACAGGACAACTACATAAATGAAGCCTAAAGAACGAAATTCTTCAATAAACATAAATTTATCCATTATTGGAAATGCACCGCTAAGAAGTTGAGCAAGGATGAAAGCAGAAAACCAATGCCAATTTCTATACAGGCAATTTAGCGGTGGGCTGTGGTTGTTTGACAATGAGTACGCTGTTCTCAAGGTGAAATAATGGCGGATTAGTAGATTAGAAGATTAGTTAGAGATACAGTGGAATCAGTTGGTTGAAGCGAACACTCGTTTCATGACTTCGATACTTATTCTTCAAATTTCCTGAGACACATGTACAGTACAGATGAGAGCTGGCATGGTATCCGCTACCAGCGATGTATGGCATGGCAGCGCAATAGACGATTTGCCGCCGAAATACTTGTAGAATATTGACACTATTTAATTTCAATACTACTGTGCAAGCATGAAAGTCTTTGTTTAGAAGTCAAACATCGGAAATAGACTTAAAAACTGAATATTTGAACCAGAAAAAATATAGATAATATGGTTCGGAAAACGGTTTGTCAAAAAAACGGTTGAGAAACTGCTACAAACAAATCAAAGTGTTACCGAAAATCATGGTGACAGATTTTGGTCGACGGTTAACTATCTGTAATTTATTAGGGTCTGTTAACTAAACTTGTGTTTTTTAATCTGCTTGCTCTAAATACGATTGCTATCGTTGCAACATACAGTTGCAATATCAACACTTTTTTGTTCCGAAAGCGTTCATGTGTGAACGGTAAAAATGGACGTTTCTGAGTTTCTGGAGACATTTTACATACACTTTCATTATTCATCAGGTTTATATAAAAAAAATAGCTTTGTTTTGTGCGGGCTAAATTTGGGTTGCTGATATTTATTAATTCTGTGATCACCGAACTCAACGTCAATCCCACATCTATTTAGGCTTTGTGACATTTATAGTGATGACACCAATATAAAATATCCGAGTGAAAATATGATGAAAATAATAAAATACCACAGTTGAAAGTTCACAGAACATGAGAGTGGAGTGGCGGCTGGATGTATAGAATTCGGTACTCAGCTACACGATAATCAATCATCAATCACCTTAAAAACAACCATAAAATAAAAAATAATAATAACCAACCAATTTAGCAAAAAATGCGAAAGGAACGCGATAAAATCCCTGGTAAATGTAACGCACCCAGTATCACATTGGCACGCTTAACAAAACATGTTATATAGCTTAGTAATATTTATCAGGTAAAAGATAGTAGTAACTGGTTCTTGTTAAAATGCTGAAAATAATGAATTTACTACTATCAAAGCTGAAATATGGATATTTTTTTATATTGAATGCAATCTGCGGAAAACGTATTGACTACTTGAAGATTTTGGCACCTCACATCAACAGAGTAAAAACAGAATACTGGAGACAATTTTAAAAATAATAATGAATTGTATATGAGAAACAAATTTACATTAATATTCTAATATTGGCATAAACACACTAGCAACAATAACGACGGAAGAGAGTTTGGGCGTGAATCAAATTTCGCAACACACATAAATATAATTTATGGAAGCAGAATGGACTTGAAAGTTGGCATGAGAGAACCGTGTTGAAAGTTTTGGCAACAACATTATGTTATGAAAGGATAAAAAAAAATAAAAAAACAACGAAGAAAATGAGAAAATTCAAAAACATAAACCGACAGATGGCGAAAGGGACAGACACAAATACCATTGGGAACAACACTGGAAAGGCTAATGGGGAAAATGTTAGTGGGAAAAACGAAATACTCAGAAATTACTATAGATTACTACAAATATAACAGAATAGAGAATATAAAAGGTGACAACTTTATGTAAAAAAACATGGAAGATAAAAATAAAATAAAACAATCCTTATACAGTGAGGAAAATGAAGAAACATACAACTTTGAACTCACTTCCACAATGACATGGTTTTATCGGTAGAATCATATGAAACAGTCGAAATCTCTACAATATACATAACAAAATTATACAAGACTTCATTAAATAAGTAATAAGTATGACAATAACAAAATACAATAATATAAAACATTTTTAACAACATACAATAAAACAACCAAATATAGCAGATCACAACGGGCACAATTGGAATGTGATTGACACCATTGAGAGAGTTGACAAGCATTCATATATTTTTATGTATGTAGCTTTGTCATTTAGTTACGAATCTAACACTACAAAATCATTTCCGACACGGTTTCTTTGTTTCAGTTTCTAAACTTGTTGAAATTATTTTCTATTTCTGCGAGTTCATCATTGTCAGAGAAGTTCATCTGCAGAACTCTTTTGTGGGAATAATGCAACAAAAATTACACAAGATTCTTCTTTTCGGCTGTCTTCATACAAAGCTTTTTGAGAGCTTTGTTATATTTACTTCAACGATTGTGTGACCCAATCATAGCCGTATTTAATTGGTGGTAACTGTAGTTTGAGCAGCGGCCTGTTTGAGCACTTGATCCATGAGTGCCTGCATGTCCTTGACCGGGCCGGCGCTTATTGGGGTCACAGCAGGGCTGTCCGAGCTGCTTGTTGTTGATACTGAAAACATCAAACAAATGAGCTTTCAATTTTCTACGACTCACTCACTCACTCACTCACTCACTCACTCACTCACTCAAGAAATGATTGGCATCATTATTAGCCGCATTCTAGTATACTTACCGTATCATGTCGGGACCAACCTATAACATCCTTTATAATGTCTTTATACAAACATTAGCTTATGTTGGACTTCCTATACCTTAGTGTTATACCTATACCTACGTGTTATAACTTACATACATATATCATATGCTATTCTTATACATGATCATTCGGTCATTCATAGTCATTGATAGTCATTCGGTCATTCTGTCGGTTGATGCAGCGAGTCTGGTTCAGTGTGGCAAACTAAATGAAGATGTAACTTGAGTAATGAGGCTAGGCGTGGGACTTGGTTGACATATCAGTAGCTCATATAACCTACATATAAACCGTTGAAACATCCTAATACAATTAACAAGTCTTGTATTCTTTACTGACACCCGACGTGTGTCTTGTACGCTTTACTGGCGCCCGACGTCTGTCTAAAATAGATACTGATATGTAGCCAAGGTCCAGTAGGTTATTTTTTCAGATGATTTTGTGAATTGTTGAATGATATAGTGAATTGGACTGAAATATTGGATTCTCGCCTATTGCGACATATTGAATCCCTATTCGTGATGATGACGCTGTGTGCGCTGACTACAAACGGTGGAGCTGTGAAATCAGGTTTGAATTTTGATGGAGTGGGACTCCATGATCACTGTGTGAATAATGAGTCGTGTGTTGAGCCTAACATCGGACTGCCTGTGGGCGTCAAGAAGATGGTTGAATCAGAAATGGTTCAAGCCATAGGCAGACTTGGTCTGGCCATGAACACGGGGTGTTCAGAGATGTTTGGGCGGGTGGAGCCAGACGGATTTGGCCGCCAAAAATGTTTTCACGATTCAAGTTTTGTTGTTGAAAAAGACTCGGTGATTGGCAAACATGTGTTGTTTGGCCGTAATGAATTTTTTGAAGTTGTCGATAAAATTTTCGTCAGTGATAATGAGTGGTATTTGGATGTGTTGATCATGGTTGTGGAGCGTACCATCGGTGTGAAATTTATCGGTAATGACGATGTTAAACCAGATTTTCTTGGTAAATTTTGTTGGGTTTGTAAAATGGGCCAGTCTATTTTCGATCAGTCAGTGGGTGAAAAATCGAAAGTGTGTGATGCTGAGTCTGGGATTTTTTCTAGTGTGGGTGACAGTGAAAGTGAGTCAAGTTCTGATGTTGCTTTTGAGTCAGATGGTGAAACTGAGTTTTGTAGTAAAGTCCCATGTACCAGTGCTGTTAGTGAAACATCAGGTCTTGTTGTGGATGGTTGTGTACCTGAAACGAAGTGTGATATGATTGATGATCTGTCTGAATTGAAAGGGGAGGGAGTTGTCAAGGTCGGACAACATTTTTCGAGTGATAAAGTGGTACAATCGGTTTGTAGTCACAATAATGATAAGTTGTTGAATGCGATTGAAAGCGTATCGGTTCGTAATACTGAAGCTTTGTTGTTAACGAGTAAGTTCGACACGTTCAACGGTAATGACGTGAGTAAGTTTTCTTCGTGGTTCCGTTTGTTGAAAACGCGTGTTGACGTGTTGGAGGTGTCTGATGATGCAAAAGTCGTGCATTTGTTCAGTTGTTTGTCGGGTAAAGCACGCATTGAGTTTGATGAGCGTAATAGTGAGTTAAACTGGGATTCTGCAGTGAAATATCTGTGTGATAAGTATCTGGATCCATTTGAGGATTGTAAAAAGATGGATAGGTTTCGGAGCAGAGTACAGGGTGTACATGAATGTGTGAACGATTTTGTTTGGAGTCTGAAAAGTTTGTGTCCGTTTAGACCAAACGTGCGTCTGTATGAGGAGAGCCTGATGAGTCAGTTGGTTATCGGTCTGCGTAGTGAAGAGTTTAGAGTAATTGTGGCTGAGAACATGCGCAGTGGTGAGTTCACGTTTGAGTGTTTGGTTTTGAAGTTGCGAGCTAATGAGGACGTGCAGAATGAGTTGTATGGTTTGAACGTTGGGACTGTGAAACATGTTCAGCCAAAGAAACGGGCGAAGTTGTTTTGCACTTGGTGTAAACGATTGGGTGACCATAAGGTGGACAATTGTTCACGTCGACCCAAAGTCAATTACACGCAAGTTGGTAATTTTTCTATATATGGTAAATTATATAATGAGAAGAGCAATTGTGGTCAGAATCGGTATACGTATAGACTGTGTTATTCATGTAGAGAAAGTGGTCATTTGGCCGCTCTGTGTCCGTACACTGATAGATACAGTAAAGGCAGTGGTTGTCGTAAGGGTTAACAGTGGTTATCGTTTACCCGTCCAGTGGTTATCTGTTGTCGTTACGTTTTTTAAAAGTGGGTTTTTGATATGGTGTCCCCTTTTTGAAGAAAGGGACAACAGATTGGCTGACAAAACATTATTAACGTCAACATTAAAGTGTGTGAGAAAAGGTTTCCAAACACGAGTTTACTGTTTTTC
>OZ038446.1:17910271-17920271 GCA_964036265.1 Daptonema setosum
TCACTCACTCACTCACTCACTCACTCACTCACTCACTCACTCACTCACTCACTCACTCACTCACTCACTCACTCACTCACTCACTCACTCACCTCCACATCGAACGATGTTGCTTCCCTCGCCACCACTTGGAATGTCAACTTGTCAGCGGGTACAGTATCGAATTCAGCCAGGAGCCGCTGACTGACAGGCAAGACTTCAGTGTCAGTCTCGGTGTCAGCGGCATCCACAATACTTGATTCAGTGGCCGTCGCTGTTTCATCATTCTCACTTGTAGTCGAAGCCACTGCCTTTTGCAGAACGTCTAGAGCTTCCGAGATTCGAGATTCGTCAAAATTTCGTTCCACCAATTCAGTCAGCTCAGATTTGTCGAATTTCGAATGGTAGTGTTCGAGGAAACACAGCAGATCATTGTGAACGGATGCTGTGCTCGGCTGTAATGAGTGAGTGAGTGAGTGAGTGAGTGAGTGAGTGAGTGAGTGAGTGAGTGAGTGAGTGAGTGAGTGAGTGAGTGAGTGAGTGAGTGAGTGAGTGAGTGAGTGAGTGAGTGAGTGAGTGAGTGAGTGAGTGAGTGAGTGAGTGAGTGAGTGAGTGAGTGAGTGAGTGAGTGAGTGAGTGAGTGAGTGAGTGAGTGAGTGAGTGAGTGAGTGAGTGAGTGAGTGAGTGAGTGAGTGAGTGAGTGAGTGAGTGAGTGAGTGAGTGAGTGAGTGAGTGAGTGAGTGAGTGAGTGAGTTAGTGAGTCGGTGATTTCCGTACCTTGCTAGCATTGTCTTCAGTTTCAGCTGGTGACGGAGACGAGCTCATGTTTAGATCAGTATCTTCATTTTCCTGGTCCGTCTTAACTTCCATGGCCACCGAAGGCGTCGGTTCGGCACAAGTGATCAGAGCCGGTTGTACGTCAGTCATTTCTTAGGATTATTATGGTTTGATAGCCAGATTATCCGCTATCAACCAGTAAACAGGTATTTACTGTTACTTCTCTGGAAATGAAAGTTATGTTATGTTGAAATGAAGTGCAGATACGAATAAGAATAATTTGAATCATAAAACGCAATGGGAGCCATGGCACATGTGAACAGCCAATGAGCTCTGGACTCAACCGAGCATGGCACATGCCTTATATACCAGCATCTACCGTAACCCAATACGGTAGCCTCATGTATGCATGTGCCTCATGCGCCCCCTCATCACACTGTATTGAGTGGCTAGAGATGGTTTGTTACTTCAACTGTCAGCATAATTTTTTTGCGAAGAACTGTTAAACATTATATGGACTCAACTAGGAAAGGTTTTAAATACTTAAATAAACACAAAAATGCATTCAGTGGTACAATTTCATCAGATTCATCCGCGCTTGTGCTGGAGCGTGCCTTTCCAAGTCCCTAATGGCAGGGAAATGTTGTTTCGTAGGAAAAAAGAAGGTGGTGGACAAAGACGCCTGTATTCGTTCGGACTTATCAGTAAGGGCATTTCACCTACTACATTTGGGCCAGCGTGATGTCTCATTAGGGACAAGAGTGACCGTCATAACAATATAAAAGTTGTTCAGTAAACCTCAGTGGCAAGCCATCAAAAAAATTTTAATTTTGAAATTCCCGCTAGTTGCTGAAAGATTCATCTTTATTTGTATGCTCTTATGACGGAAGGAAAAGGCCAATAATCAAAAAGGGTGAAATGTACAAAACCTGAGTGGTAAATTCATACAGAATGCGGTTTGCCGCCTTGACTGAAGGTTTGACACGATGTATCTGTATTTCAGATCAGTGGTCAGTCAGTCAGTTAGACTTGTGTTTTAGACCGGGTCTCAGTTATGTTTGACATGAAAGGGGTCAGGCAGGACAGGGACAGGAGCGCTTTGAGGGTACCCGGGACAAGAGATGCTCATTATCTGATGTGTCCACTAAACATTTTGACTTCTGACACATTTTTCAAAGGAATCCATGGGGAAAGCTGACATGCAAAACATTTAGCGAAAACCTCGGTTTCAAGTACAGTGCATATGCACAATTGTATACCACTTGACGGGTGCGACTGTCAGTTTAGGAAGGACAATAACTTCAATAGTAATATTCAAGAAGACACAATGGCATAAATAACTTCATATATAGGTTTGATAGATTTTGTAACTAATGATAGTTTGCAACACATGTATTTTCAAACAAAATTCAGTGAGTCATGAAATATAGACTCGAAGTACGGTAGCCAAGTGCGTCAAGCATGATCGGTGAATCATTATACTGGCCTCCAAACGCACAGTTTTGTAAGTTTCAACGGATGTGTTTTTTCGTTAACTGACCAGTCGGCCGACTGGCTGACTGACTGACTGACTGACTGACTAACTGACTGACTGATGTACTAACTGAAAGCTCAAACATGGAAACAACCCCTCCTATTGCACGACCGTATACCGTATTGGGAAACGTACTCGTTTATGAGTGGGTTGGATGTATCGGTAGCGCAGCCACCTAGCCAGAATACCATCTACATACTCCCGTGCAGTCACTTGACTGGCTACCTGTATATAACCGCTGTTGTACAACACTCAAATGTGGTGCAACGTTAGTACGATGTACTATAATACATGATGTGTACAGTGGCAGGGCTATAGTCATGAATACCATTTATACCATCACAGATGCTCATGGATTTGCCTTGCTTTACCCCACTCACTAGCTCGTAATACAACCGAGTTGCGGATGAGTACCAGTCATGTCAATTCCATGTTGATGATGATTTATTAAATTATGCTATTGGTTTAAGTTTAGGAAGAAGATACAACAATATAACAACGTATTTCCGGAATTGGGCATATTGCCATTTTTACTACTTTTCGCCGCCTGCAACCAACATCTGTACGACCTTTCTGCACCACCAAAATGAGCTGTGAGATTGTACCTGCATGCTCACATGTACATACATACAATGCACATAACGCATTACATCGAATCTATCCGAGAGTCTGAATGTGACCAGATTGGTCGAACATCGGTAAAAATGGACCAGAACAATCTCAGACCGACGGGTATCTTCTGTGAAATCAGATGTCTGGAGACGTTCGACTTCACTGCCATCATTGTACATGTGTTCAGGTACTACGGTACTTTACAGGTGATGATGAGCCAATCAGCAAGCAGCCCCCTAATTCAGTTCGATGTTGTTGTGTTGCAAAGTACAAGTGCTCGGTGTATAACACTCAATCAATGACCTGTTCACAATGATACAAGTGACTGACATATAACAACTGTTGATTGAACGAAACCCAGATATCTTGGTTTTTCGAAATCATGAGCTATGAAATGAATATTAGAAATTTTTTATAATCAACCTGACTTACTAAACAGATGAAGGACTACAATTTGGGTGCGGCCCATGAGATGAACGAACTGACTGACTGACTGTATTATTTTACATCAATACCAGGCTTACAGTACGATAGAGAGAGACCATTTACCTGAGTGCATTATAAAAACATATTACGTAGTACAAATCAATTACACATACATATAAAACGAAAGATTATTATACTACGTTTTTGAGTAAATTGTACATAAAAAGCGACCCGGAAGTGAACAGCTTTTTACTGTAAATAAATAATCATACTGAATTGGAAAGTTGAGTCGATTTTGTACCATAAGCAACCGATTGATATAACTGAATGCTATAATCGAATGCTATTACTGAATGCTATAATGGAATGCTGTAAATAAATGTTATAACCGAATACGGGAATGCTCTTCCCATTCAACACTCAGTGCTCGTTCCAACGTGAAATAAGGCTGCTGAGATCTGGAACACAACAATCGAACAATACTAAACCAATGTTATAGATCATTGCCTTCACAACTGTTTTGGTTGTGTGGATGTGGCACGAAACACATGCTTACATAATCAACAACAACAACAACAACAACAACAACAACAACAACAACAACAACAACAACAACAACAACAACAACAACAACAACAACAACAACAACAACAACAACAACAACAACAACAACAACAACAACAACAACATGAGGAATAAAATTAGGCGGGTGGTAGACACGTGCAAGAGCGCATTATGCGGTAAATTATTATTGTTTGCACACCTGACACCATCAGCAAGTAATATAGAGGCATGGAGGTATGTACAGTGTACGGTATATGACTGGTTAGGCGCTGACAGCTGAGGCAACTGACTGACTGACTGACTGACTGACTGACTGACTGACTGACTGACTGACTGACTGACTGACTGACTGAATATCTGTTTGAATGAATGAATAAATTAATGAATGAAAGCTTGAACCAGTGAATGATCCATTGATTGCTGAAACATAATATCAAGCACAAGTCGATAACAAGAGTCGAGCATTAACTCGACTGTGGAATGACCTGTCAGGGGATCCCTTCCGAAAATACAGTCGCTAGGAAAGAATGGCTGATAAATGATTATGCCCATGTTTGAGTGTATGTGAGTGGATATAAAGCAAATCAGTCACTTAGTCAGTCAGCAAGTCAGTCAGTCACCGTGACACGCATAACTGGCTGACTGGCTGGGTTGGGGCGTTGAGTGCATGCATTTGTCAAAAGTGCGTCTCTGAAAATGGGCTGAATCTTCGAATAACCTCATTTTCAGGGAATAGAATGACGTGACTGAGTGATCGTTTGTTATGCGGCTAATTGACTAACGATTTATGGGAGTATGATTGTGCCACTGAACGTCGGGGATTAGATTAATGGGGAGGAGGTGCTAAGGAGCAGATTGCGGCAAGAGAATGCGCTGAGATACATATGAAGGTATGGGTGCGTTCGAGCTTGCTTTGAATTCGAACAAGTCGGTAACCAGTCAGATATTGTGCAATATTACCAGTCAACCAACACCTCACTTGAGGTAAAAACAGATTGCATGATTTATTGACACACCCTGTACATACTCGATGCAGTGGAGCACGGCCGAGCGTGAGTCAACTCCTCTCAGCGCAGTTAACTGTCTGGCAATGGGCTACAAAAAATGTTGGTTGAGTGTATCCAAATAAATACTGACTGCAATATATACAAGGCTGGATGTTTTCATAAAGTTGCACAAACAGACGCACACACTGGCAAATATGCAAAATAGTGGTCTACTCACTCGGACTATAAGAAACGAGTGTTTGATAAGGTGTTACATATTTGGTAGAGTTATGTAGTGGATACTGCTGAGTCAAGATGGCAATACCATGCTGACTGGCCGTGGGATTCGGGTCGTTGGCTGAGTGAGTGAGTGAGTGAGTGAGTGAGTGAGTGAGTGAGTGAGTGAGTGAGTGAGTGAGTGAGTGAGTGAGTGAGTGAGTGAGTGAGTGAGTGAGTGAGTGAGTGAGTGAGTGAGTGAGTGAGTGAGTGAGTGAGTGAGTGAGTGAGTGAGTGAGTGAGTGAGTGAGTGAGTGAGTGAGTGAGTGAGTGAGTGAGTGAGTGAGTGAGTGAGTGAGTGAGTGAGTGAGTGAGTGAGTGAGTGAGTGAGTGAGTGAGTGAGTGAGTGAGTGAGTGAGTGAGTGAGTGAGTGAGTGAGTGAGTGAGTGAGTGAGTGAGTGAGTGGCTGACTGAGCAACCGCAGAGACATAACAACCACAAATGATTTGTCTAATTATAAATTGAGCACAAAATGACACTCTGAACAAGTATACCACAGCTATTTATGTCGATTACCTCGAATCAATACAAATCCAAACGAGGAATGTCTGATTTCAGCTAATTTAGATGATAGTGATATTGTTCATGTGATATGCTGTTGATGACGATGTTGTTGCTGTTGTTGTTGTGATCGTGGTTGTTGTTGTTGTGATCGTGGTTGTTGTTGTTGTGATCGTGGTTGTTGTTGTTGTGTAGCCAGTGTTTATGGTACAAGTACCTACGCAAATTAGATACCTCGGTCTCGGATACTGAGGGGCGGACTACCCAATCTACATTTACGATCGTAACAACTGTGTCAACCTGCTATTCAGCAGCGGATGGTCGAAGGGTCGTGTATTTTGGATCTAATCTCCACGTAAAATTCCCCCTTCTCTAGCTAGATAACAAAATATATTCATACTCTATATACTTGATACCATAAATGTGAATACATCACATCACTGATCATCCGCCATAGACGTGTACCTGCGCCACGCGCAATATCTCAAAATTGGCAATAATGTTATCGTGCCACCAACTGTCATTGTATGGTAAGGGTGGCTCCACGGAGCGGATAGAGATTTTCCTTACATCTCAAATTTTTTGTCAATGGGAAGTGGGAAAAGATATCCGCCCAATGGAGAATGTTCCAGGTGGAATCGCACATAAATATACACCAAAGTCGGTGAGTTTACCCCATCCGCCGCATACTGGGGTGGTGTAGAGTGGTTTATTAGGTTCATGACAGTGACATTCGTCAGACTCCAGCCGTGATTCAAGTGCGAACACACCAGCGGACCGAGAGATTAGATTGGGCGAGATTAGATGAGATTGGTGGTATTGGTGTCGTTGAGAGGTGCATTTACATACAGATATTTAGGGTGTTATGTGATTAAATGTATGTTTGTTGGTTATTGATAAGGTTACTGTTAACCGCGATGTAAGCCACCTATTTGGGTCAAGTGATGATCGACGTCGAGAACACATAAGACATATCCAATGGGAAAGTATAGTTCGATAAAAAAAGAAAGCAGCAGTAAACCGAATCTGTTTTACAGATACGTGAACATGGGTGATACACAAGCAACAATGGGGGCAATATCAAGCAATTCAGCAATGCCAAATGACAACAAGTTTCCTCACCTTCCAACCACTTAAATCAAAAGACCAACCGCCAAATCAACACACTCTGATTACTGATGGTCAACTTACCTAATCGACACACGCCAACTGATACAGTCATTTACTGTCGGTGGTCTAACATCGTGAATCGCATTTAACTCAAGCAAATTTGTTGACTGATTGACTCGTAGACTGACAGACAGACTGACTGACATACGAACTATTGTATGTAACGGAAAAAATTGACTGACTAACTGACTGACTGACTGACTGACTGACTGACTGACTGACTGACTGACTGACTGACTGACTGACTGACTGACTGACTGACTGACTGACTGACTGACTGACTGACTAACTGACTGACTGACTGACTATACATGTAGCACAGCCAGGTATGCTCGATGGCCAATACCGCTGAGCAAACATTCGGCCCCGAAGTATGGTAGGCCAGTTAGGTAAGCCCTCACCACCCGTCCTGTTAGAGCTTCGGGTGTCTCTTTCAATTGAGTGGGGCTTATCGTTTAGTCCCCAGCCCATGCCCCTCTATGTACGTATACCCTTAAATGGTACCGAGTAAATCCACCTGCAATATGTACACAATTTACCGCATTACTCATAATAGGCGGCGGCATATGTATCGCAAGCCGCGGGTGAAACGGTACAAAAATCGTGAATACATATCTGATAAGATTCCTGTTGATTGAAGTAACTAATCGTGAATCATCCCGTTTTGGTACCGGTTCACCTATCGAGGATACGTTACTTATTCATGTGATCAAACGGAGATTCATTCATCAGTGTCTGCATTCGGGTATTTTATGGGTCGTAATTCACGCCGACACGACCTCCGTTATTGTGTGTTTGCATTGGATGGTGGGGTGGTGGCACCACCGGTATCTCGACGCAGACTCCTCTTACCGTACCACCCTGCCAGGTTCGGACACTCGGCCAATGTCACGGCACTAGTGTCTACTAGCGGGCAAAAGAAGAACGGAAACGTGGAATTCCCACTTTCTTTGGCAGGTCTAAGAGGTGGATTTTGTTTCCTAAGGAGTAGGTAAAATGGTCTCAAAACTACTGATTCTCCTTTTTTAAGAATTTAACCTCCAATTTGGAGGATCGGCTCTCCCAGCTGTGCTTGTGTCTCAGAATCACGAGGCAAAACACGTGTTTCAGTGAAACGGAAACTGCCGAGTCATTGGTTACGATCTTGCCTGACCTGAGAAACATCGTTGGTACTTGGCCAGTCGAGTACATTGATGATGGGATGGGATCGCAGTGAGTGTCAATGACTGACTGATAAGACGCACTCATTTTGATGACTGACTCGACTGGTGACTGACTGTACTTGATTATTATATGAGGACGAGTGTACTTGGCGATCGACCGGTAATGATTGGTCGATAATGAAATCGGGTAACAACCAGCAATTCTGCACACAAGTGTGGAATCCTACTCATTAATCATCATGTACGATCATATTTTTTATAATTTTAATTTAACAAAAGGCATTTCCCATCCGCCCGCTACCTGAAGTTGAGTAGTTGGGAGCGCGTCAACAGTTGTAAAAGTGTAGTGTACAAGCGGGAACGGGTGACGAAAAAAATTTGAGTGACTGGACTGATATGACGGTGATATTGTACTGTAGTACGCATGAACTCATCTATACAAGATAGTGAGTGAGTGAGTGAGTGAGTGAGTGAGTGAGTGAGTGAGTGAGTGAGTGAGTGAGTGAGTGAGTGAGTGAGTGAGTGAGTGAGTGAGTGAGTGAGTGAGTGAGTGAGTGAGTGAGTGAGTGAGTGAGTGAGTGAGTGAGTGAGTGAGTGAGTGAGTGAGTGAGTGAGTGAGTGAGTGAGTGAGTGAGTGAGTGAGTGAGTGAGTGAGTGAGTGAGTGAGTGAGTGAGTGAGTGAGTGAGTGAGTGAGTGAGTGAGTGAGTGAGTGAGTGAGTGAGTGAGTGAGTGAGTGAGTGAGTGAGTGAGTGAGTGAGTGAGTGAGTGAGTGAGTGAGTGACCTTAGTGAGTGAGTGAGTGAGTGAATGAGCCACAAAATGGGTAATGAAAGACTGGAATAGAGGAAACGAGTGTCAGGGAATCAGTGAAACAAGTTTGCTCAAAAACTTATGTTTGTATACTTAGAAGGGGTTTTTGACAGAGCTAACTTTGGAATAAAGATGAATTCCACTTTATTGATTGTTTATGATAACCCATGACCGAGTTATCAACAAGTTAGAACTTTTTTATTGTCCCTCTGACATTACAATTAATGAGTCCTGCTTGGATGGTGACTATGTATATTATACAACCGGTTAAATTGATGTGAAATTACAAATAAAAAAGTTTCACTGAGTTTCTGTGTGAAAATTCAGGATGGACCTATTAAACCAGAAAAATAACTGAGAAATAAGTAGTTTCTAACATAAAGCTAAAGAGTAAGATGAGAGTGCGCAATGATGACATGCTGTCCATAACTAAACCCGTTTCATAGCCAATAACTGAGTTTTGAGTATCAAAAAAACAGAACTTTACTCGTGTATAATTAGGTCAGGAGTTGTTATTTAGGGAACCTCAGATTTGTAGGATAGTAGCGCGCAAAATCATTAAACTGTTTGACTGGTTTCAAAAATTGGTTGAGTAAAATCAGGGATTCAATTTATTTGTTTATTCGTTTTAATTTATTTTAAATTAATTTGAGGTTTTAAATTTATATAATAAAAAAGGCGACCGCCCCTGACCCTCAGATTGGCGGGGCGGGCCCACTGACTGATCGACTGTTTTCAGTAGCGATTTCAACGCGGCAGCGCACTGTTTCTACACTTGTAGATAATTTATCATGAGTTAGTCGGTGGCGTTGCTTCTGATGATTCACACTTATAACGAGCGGTTCGAGTAAATTTTAATATTATACTCATTTCAAGTATGGGGTGGGATGAAGAAAGAAAAGTGTTGAAATGGTTGCAAAAGAAGTAAGTCATGAAATAAGCAGCCGTGGCGAACTGATAGAACTGAAATTGTACTAGCATAACATTCCTTACAACACAAAAAAATATGATATCGAAAGACACTCATTCTGACTTTGGTCCGCAAGATATTAACACTCTAAACATATCTGTAACTGACTGACTGACTGACTAACTAACTGACTGTCACTGACTGTATGCTGAGGTCGTTGCCTCGTTGCCCGATTGCCGCTTAACCTGAAACAGTCACCGCGTGTCTGTCATTAAGTGACAGACTGTTTTAA
>OZ038446.1:17922771-17927821 GCA_964036265.1 Daptonema setosum
AGTACAACATTAATTGATTAGAAGACTGAATATGAATATTCGCCATTTTCCCGATCATAAGTTATAAACCCATTCGTTCGAATGTACGCTGATTCAATCACTGAATGTGCCTGAGTAAAAAGCATATGCGTGCCTGAAAATTTTTCAGTTCGGTACAATAACGGCGGGTTTTAGTTCATGCACATAACCAGTTGATGAAACAACCAATCCAAAAGCAAATAGGAAAAAAACTTCTATGGACAGAAAGTAAATAAATAATAACTAAGTTTCAGCTTCTTAGCAGCAAAAACAGTAATATCACGTAGTAATGAACTTTTTATGTCATACAGCGACAGTAAGTCTGCTAGTTCAAACCAGTTGCAGTAAGTGAGTACATGTGCATAGCAGTTGCATGTTGCATATTGCTCGGTCACTCCTCCTCACCCGATCACCTTGAGTGTTGTTTGCATCGCTATAAACTCATGAAAGAAAATTTATTAATCAAATAAAATAACAATTTTATTACTGTTTGATTTTATTTTAAAAAAAATCGTGTATTCCATGTAAGTATAAGTTCAAAAGTCCAGGTAAGTAGGTTTTATTTTTTTAGCGTTTTTTTCAGTTCTAACTTGACTTGACTCACTCAGGGACAAACTGAATGGCAGTATGGCTGACTGCGACACACCGACTGATTAATTGTCTGGCATTGCCTGATTGACTCAAACAAGATGATATCATGAACCTCTGCGTCAAGTCGATAATCTATAAAAACTTACAAACTTATCTGCAATTTTATCGGTAAACACAACACTACACGCAATCACTATTTGAGTTAGTTAATGTACGTATGCAAGTCGACCGGTTCACTAATTGACTGACTGGTTGACTGTTTTGATGGACTGACCGACTGAGTGACTGTTTGTCGCCAGACGACTGGTCAGTCAATCAGTCAGTCAGTATCGAATAACAACCTGTAGATATCCATGCACACACACTTACCTGCATATCCGCAAAGTTCATGAGGCTGGTACTGAGTAACTCGGACTGACTGACTGACGCGCGATTGACAGTAACGGATTGACAGACTCCCGCTTGCACTTGACTGACTGACTGACTGATTGTATTCAATCAATTCGGGAATCGCTCGTTCGCTCGCTCGTGCAAAGTAGAAACAAACGCGTTGAGATGAAATGGAGGGCGAGCGACAGATCTACAGTCAATTTACAGAGGTTACGACAACGTTGAGATAATACCCAGATTGTTATGCTGGTTGCGTTGACTCTGTTGATTAACTGTCATTGCATTGCGTCCCGTTATAACTCATAACATAACATGGTAACTTAAATAAAATAACATGGTAAACACAACATATGTAACATGGTAACATAACGCAACCTAGCGTGGTAACATAACACAACATAACAGGGTTATACAAACTCACAACCAACTCATGTAGTAAACGTATCTTATTTTAAGCAGTTTGTCAAACTGGGTTGAAACATTAACAGGTGGCCGTCGAAGTTGATTCAATAGCAAGTCATGATCGTTCGCTAGTAAATGCAGTAATACCTCATATGTATCTAACTGGATATATTCAGCAGGGTATAAAATAGTTTGAGCAGCCATTAACAGATGCTGATTGACATGTTCTAGTTATTGTCTTCATGTTCTTCGACGGACTCACTCCAGGATATGATGTACTGACGCTGGTACCGCCTTTTTATATAGAACATGGATCTCCACCGATTTCGCTGAATAATTAAGGACTGCGGAAGACAATCAGTCAGTTCGACTGTCAATCAGTTACATAACTCGGCATATTCTACACAGTACAACACGGTGATTACCGTAATCCAGCCACGCGTCCGTTCGTCTTATCATCGGTGAAAATCGTGAGTTTCAATGTCGCCATGAGGGTTGCTGTTGTTGTTGTTGTTGTTGTCGTTGTTGTTGTTGTGGTTGTTGTTGTTGTTGTTGTTATTGTTGTTGTTGTTGTTGTTGTTGTTGTTGTTGTTGTTGTTGTTGTTGTTGTTGTTGTTGTTGTTGTTGTTGTTGTTGTTGTTGTTGTTGTTGTTGTTGTTGTTGTTGTTGTTGTTGTTGTTGTTGTTGTTGTTGCTGTTGTTGTTGTTGTTGTTGTTGTTGTTGTTGTTGTTGTTGTTGTTGTTGTTGTTGTTGTTGTTGTTGTTGTTGTTGTTGTTGTTATTGTTGTTGTTGTTGTTGTTGTTGTTGTTGTTGTTGTTGTTGTTGTTGTTGTTGTTGTTGTTGTTGTTGTTGTTGTTGTTGTTGTTGTTGTTGTTGTTGTTGTTGTTGTTGTTGTTGTTGTTGTTGTTGTTGTTGTTGTTGTTGTTGTTGTTGTTGTTGTTGTTGTTGTTGTTGTTGTTGTTGTTGTTGTTGCTGTTGTTGTTGTTGTTGTTGTTGTTGTTGTTGTTGTTGTTGTTGTTGTTGTTGTTGTTGTTGTTGTTGCTGTTGTTGTTGTTGTTGTTGTTGTTGTTGTTGTTGTTGTTGTTGTTGTTGTTGTTGTTGTTGTTGTTATTGTTGTTGTTGTTGTTGTTGTTGTTGTTGTTGTTGTTGTTGTTGTTGTTGTTGTTGTTGTTGTTGTTGTTGTTGTTGTTGTTGTTGTTGTTGTTGTTGTTGTTGTTGTTGTTGTTGTTGTTATTGTTGTTGTTGTTGTTGTTATTGTTGTTGTTGTTGTTGTTATTGTTGTTGTTGTTGTTGTTTTTGTTGTTGTTGTTGTTGTTGTTGTTGTTGATAATAATGATAATGGTGATGATGCCTACCGCAAAGTTCTAACCCAACCCATTTATGCGCGAGTCTTCAACTCAGCATGAGCGACAAACTATAGAACGACCTCGTCATTAGTGCTGCAAGTGTTGTTGTAATAATGCGAGTGCTTTTGGCAGAGGTGAACATGAAATTTATATCTTAGACGGTGGTTCTTTATTTTCGTAGCTTATATAATATGTATGAAAGAACTTTCGGAATTGACGTGAACCTAAGCTTTTATCGACAGTACCCGTAAGTAAAGTGTTAGAATAATAAAACTATCTACCAAATAAAGTTTTCAGAATAATAAAACTATCTACCAAATTACATATATATCTATCGACTGTTAATACAGGACAATACCTTCTTCTAATAATACCTGCATACCACTATGCACAGTTTGTAACCGATTGCTCTCTACTTTCCCCCATACCTTCCATCCCCCCGATCGGTTACGCGCGCGCATTCAAACGGTTTGTCTTTGAACTCAGTCATAACGGACTCAATGCGCCCCGGGTCGATCGGGGGAGGAGTTTCGGACGACGAAGAACTTGGATGAGTACAACGACGGGGCAATTACATCAAGGTGAATCATTCACTTGCACTTGTTGATTAGCGGATCAGGCAGTAAAATACGAAAACGTCCTTAATTACGAGTGACTTTGTGCAAGGGATTATGACATACCCTTTTGATAAACCTTTCGAAAAACTGAATAAAACCTTATCACTTACATTTCCGTTTTTATCCCACTCGTTTTCGGATAGTTTACTATAAACGGACAGAGGGAAGGACGAAAGTCGGAGTATCTAACTAAACGAGTTTAAGTATAAAACTGTACTACAAGTCGGAGTGGAGGTGGTATTTTTGGTCGGGGCTGTATTTCGAACAAGTGACGAGGTATCGGGTATGACGATTATCATCACTATCTACATACTGAACTGGGCTCGGACAGATGTTGGGTGGGGAACCGAACAGTTCAGAACAGTTGATATTGTCGAAAACAGTTTAGATAGAAACATTTTTTTACGTATGCAACTATTTATAATCATGCAATAAAGTTTCGGAGGACAGTAAAATATGGTTATCAGGTGATTGAGAAAAAGTTTCGTAATTGATAGAAATTAATTGCCAAAGTAGTCTCTTTTGCAAGATACAAGTATGGTTCTACATAAATATCCAATAGTGTGATCAAATGTTAGGAAATAATGATCTCTATGCGAATGATTATTATTTAATTTACCTCTTCCGCATTACCTGTAAACCACTCCAGTTCAGAGTTATTGCTCCTCATTGGCTATCGGTCATGCTTTAAGTGAGTGTGTAGTGCGTTAGGTGGTTTAGCACGGTTAATCGTTAATTTCTAAACTTTTTTACATTCCACACTTTTTTGGTTTGGGACAGCTACATATGGACTATGAAACGTGAACTGACTGGATAAATAGTGCAGTGATAGTCTTCGGGAATGGAATGACTGACTGACTGACTGACTGACTGACTGACTCAACAGTGCAAGTGACAGACTTAGGCAATGACTGACTGACTCACTGCCCAGCACTCAAAGAAGCACAACAGTTCACTGATTGACTAGCGAAAACGAGTTTCGGTAATGGATAGGTGAGTATTACTGTTGGTCATGAAAGTTATAGGACACGTCAAAGAGGTTACCACGTCAGGGTTGGGCAGATGTTTAACTCAACTTAACTAAAAAAACATACTGTTTCTCAATTTATTACGAGAGTGAATTTGACTTCAATTGAACCTGAATAAAACTTTCCCGTGCATAAAAATATACAGATTTTGCGGCAGAAATACATACGAGGAAAGTATCTTGAACGTGGTTTTCAAGAACAATTTTGCGAAAAAACTATAAAAAATAATTTGGAGAACAAGAAAATTCATAACTTTTTCGGTATTGAGTATGCTCAGATTCCGTTGTTTTTTTATACTCAGCAAACACGAGTTGTTATCTGTACAGAATTCGCCAACACTCAATTCCACCTTTTTTCGACATATTTACATGTTATGGCAGTTATGCGATTGGGTGGGAATGCGTTCGGACTGTTGAATTCTGGAACAAAAACCCGCCCCACCTGAAAAAGATTCTCATTACTCATTAAAGTTAACCTAAAGACTGTTCACATATCACGATTAAAATGATTATGCTCAGCAAGTATATGGATACTTGTTCAAATGCGAAAATGTGTGGACGTTTTTTTCTCAACGTAGTCTTCTGCAAGTTATGCACTCATAAGATGCATCCTTATTTACAGTAGGAAACCGAACTTGAGAGACAGTCGTTTTTTATTT
>OZ038446.1:17928021-18099551 GCA_964036265.1 Daptonema setosum
TATGATTTAGACTATTGCCCAACCTGAAATCATGTTTTATTTACGCGGACTCCAATAAGCCATTCCAATTTAGTTGTTTCTAAATCATGAAGGTGAAAAGAACGAAGGTATTACGATCACGAAGGCATCTAATAATTTAACATTCTTAACATGATTCAGGTACATTGACAACAACCCAGACAATCTGCTCCATTTCAAGAAGAAACTAATCGCCTTGTTTGAAGACCCTCCACATCAATCAATGCGTTAGTGACAGATTTTAAATAATCGAGCTTGAGGAGCATTTTTATAACGTTTTCATTTCTGTAGTTAGGCACGATAAAGAATCGATATAATTACGTCACATCGTTCTAATAGAATGAATTCAGCTCCATAGTAATTTTTGCGACACTTGTAAAAAATTCCTTTAAACGTGAATAATTCTACAGATTAAATTTTCGTATAAAATTAGAAGACACTGATTCAGTATGTTTAGTTTAGTTACTGGTCTAGTTGACTGGCTGACGGATCGCTGATGATGAATTGAATGAAAACGATGAGTTGAATCATCAGATTATGGAAACATGCCACAGTTCTGAAGTGATCCCATCCAGTCAACATCGGAGGATAACTGTGTTACTACTTATTATAGCGCATGGCCGTCTGTTAATCTACGAACATTTAGTGTTGAGTGTATCAAATAGATGCAGACAGTATTCGATCAAATACAGTAATGTTTTGGTGGCGATACCTTGGTGTTTTCTCTACACTAAAAGACCACTACAATTTACGCATCAGCTTTACTTCTGATTGAGATTGCTTAACGTTTAGGTGATCGGGCCTGTGAAGTCCTCCCGGAATTGTACTCTGGGTCTCAGTTCGACCGCAAAAGAACGCTGTAAGGAAGCATTCACAAAAATAATGACCAATCTGGATATGGTACAGATGTATTACAATCCGAAGTACAGTGGACGGTACTTGGCCATGTGGTCTCAGGTTTGATCGACACAACTCTGGCAGTGACATAGTCCTAGAGACCGTTTCATGATTCTGTTAATAAACATACATTTCAGTTTTTCACACTGTGAAACATTACCTCATAGTGTTGCATGGTTCAAAAGTTTACTGTTCCAACAACGAACTCAACACATGAGAAGCTTTTTGTTGCGGATTATGGTGAACATAAAGATTTGTAGTTTCACACTCCGGCTGAATAACTGTGCGTTAACGTGCAATTTAGCTACAATACAGGTTCAATCGTATCCAGACGCCATGGAAGAACCATTGGTTGAGGGTATTGTGGCTAAGATTGAAGCCAAAGCAGACAATGAACGGCTGCAGGAAATCACGGAAATGGTTTCAAATCTATTGTTGGTTATTCGCTTGATCATGAACATCAACCCATAAACCAAAAATTATTTAAATAAAATATTAACCAAAATCATGTCTTCATCATTTCTTCATTTCATCATTCTCTCGCTCTTTTTAGCCTGCAAGCACATGCCAATAATGCAGCAACCAAGATGATCAACCGTTCGATGGAGCTTTGTGAATCGTTGCCCAAAGAAAAACAAGCAGTTGCTATCGGTCGACTGCACCTTCTATCGTCAGAGATTACTATGAAGGTATGTCGGTCGTCAGTCAGTGAGTCAGTCGGCTATTTAGTCAGTTAGTCAGACAGTCAGTCATTCAGTCAATCAGTCAGTCAGTCAGTCAGTCAGTCAGTCAGTCAGTCAGCCAGTCAGTCAGTCAGTCAGTCAGTCAGTCAGTCAGTCAGTCAGTCAGTCAGTCAGTCAGTCAGTCAGTCAGTCAGTCAGTCAGTCAGTCAGTCAGTCAGTCAGTCAGTCAGTCAGTCAGTCAGTCAGTCAGTCAGTCAGTCAGTCAGTCAGTCAGTCAGTCAGTCAGTCAGTCAGTCAGTCAGTCAGTCCGTAGTTGGTTAGCGCGTCAGCAGCTAGAGCTGAAGGTCGTGGGTTCGAGTCCCACCAGGAAGCTGAATTTTTTCAGCTATTCTGGTGACGAACTGTCTATCAGTCAGCCAGTCTGACAGTCAGTCAAACAGTCAGTCAGCGAGTGAGTGAGTGAGTGAATGAGTGAGTGAGTGAGTCAGTCAGTCATAGTCAGTCAGTGAGTCAATGAGTAAGTCAGTCAGTCAGTCAGTACGTCAGTTAGTATGCGGAAACCTACTTGCAGACAATCGTTACGGACAATGAGCTCTTTACGTGGGTGTCATCGGATGACGTGAATCGACTTCCATTCGTGATTTCTCAGCTGGACAATGCTCTGGAGAAGGTACAGGCAGTTGACAAGCAGTACGTCAACACGGATGTCAAGGTAAGCAACTTAATAATACCTGATTCATACAATTTTCATGCGACAAAAAAGCTAACCATATTACCCATTAACTTAATGCAGTTTTAGAGAGCCATGTTGTGATTTTATTACAGAGAAGTACCGACAGTAAACAAGAGTTATATTGGTTATATTGCCTGAGAAAACCGACGAGAAAACCAGTTAGGCTTCGACGAAAAAAAATTTAGCTCTGAGAGATTTTAGAAGGCGGGTATTAATCGGGCAAGTTTGTACATTTTCTTTTGGAGATATCCAACCGCCAAAGAAAAAAATTATCAAGAGACAATGTCAACAACTTAGTTCCTTTTCGATCATTGTCAATTAGCCGTAAATTTTTTCTCAATCAATTCAGCAGCTTTCCAAAATTTTCAGAGTTTTTAGTCCACCTGTACTTTACCTACATAGTTGAATATGGTGAAAATGAGCAAACTTCTGCAAATGACGGCTAACAAAGGTAAAAAATAAATTTATGTTCGTACGTCACGAGCGAAGCTACTGAGTGCTCCCCTTCCCCGGCTGGGGCTAACGCCCAATAGGATGTAGTTTGAAAATCGTATTCATTAACCATTGACCCCTTTGAAACATAAACGAAATTTTAAAACTTTTCGAAAAAAAGAAATGGGTGGTTGTCGTTGGTTTAAAAAATTGACGACAGCTTCGCTGCCTTGAAAAAGGAATCTTTGTTCGTTAAACTCAACAAGATGAAACGTGAAAGAATTTTCCACCAAACAGTTTAGTCAACAGCGTGTACGAACGTCGAAGGTTTGGGCGTCGACGAAAACAATTTTGAGCTCTTAGCAGTTTTGAACTACTATTTGGTGTGTAGTAATCGACCCTAGTATTAGGGTCCACAAATGTTTCAAACTCGAGAACGGGCACTTTGAAATTTGGAAAACGAAATAACGAAGTTTCATATATAATTTGTTTATCGAATAATCACTTAAATACAGAAAAATTTAAAAAATTTGAAAATCTATGAAACTCAGTTTCCCAAATTTTAAAGTGGCCGCTTTCGAGATTGAAACATTTGTGGACCCAAATTCTACTATGGTCGATTACTTTACTACCCACTATATAGTGGTTCTAAAACCACCAAAAGCTAAATTTTTTCCGACAATGTCTACCTCCATACAAACCGCAGGTTTTCTCAGGCAATCCGATTTTAAAATTTTTTTAATTGAACTGATACACATCACAAACTTCATAAATTTTCAGCTAGTGTATGTGAAAATACGGCTGGCCCTCGCTGCCGCGTATTTATACCAAGATGAGCACAGTTCGAGCAATTCACAGGTTAATTATAAAATATACATTAGTTAAAGTATTATACAGTGTAATGATCGAACTTTTTGAATAACTTCCACAGTGTGTTAGATAACGACCTAAAATTTCACAGGTTAATAAAACAGTTTTCCGCTAATACGCTGAATTTTAAAAAGTTGGATTTGGTTCAGTACCACGTGTTTTACGGCCGATCCAGCAACATGCCTGTTTATGTTCTTAACGCGACCGCATTTTAGAGATTTTCACCGAAAATATAAAGTGATACAAAAGAACGAATTTTTGTTTAAATTTGTGTTAAATAACAGGAAGAGGTATATTTCGAAAGTCAAAGTACATTTTTCATTCAAATAATTGCTTTTTTCAAACTTTTTTTATCCGCAACTTTTCGTCAACATTTGCTAGAAATTGCGATTCTGTTTTCAATATCCAATAGAAGGTGGAATAATTGATCAAATCGAAAACTGTTTCCAGTACTTCAAATTTATGGTATTAGCTATCAGTGTTTGTTGCATGTTTCAAGCCATATAGTTTAACTATCAGAAAGTTATTCAATGTTTCATGCGACATACATACTTGGCTATAAAGTGTAATTTTGACGCATGTTGCTGGATCGGCCGTAAAAAACGCAAGATTGAACGAAATCAATTTTTTTTAAATTCAGCGTAATGGCGGAAAACTGTTTTATTAACCTGTGAAATTTTAGGTCGTTGTCTAGAACACTGTGAAAGTTATTCGAAAAATGCAATCATTACACCTCACTGGGCTGGGACACCCTGTATCAACAATTAACTTTGTATCCTAGTTAGAATTTTTTAATGAATCATTTGTTCATAGAATTTTTTCATTGAAGATCAAGCTGGAAGGTTCCATCAGTTCGGCCACTGAATCCAGTCGACGTCACATGTCAACTGCTGGTTAGTTTACTCACTCACTCACTCACTCACTCACTCACTCACTCACTCATTCACTAACTCACTCACTCACTCACTCACTCACTCACTCACTCACTCACTCACTCACTCACTCACTCACTCACGCACTCACTCACTCACTCACTCACTCACTCACTCACTCACTCACTCACTCACTCACTCACTCACTCACTCACTCACTCACTCACTCACTCACTCACTCACTCACTCACTCACTCACTCACTCACTCACTCACGCACTCACTCATTCACTCACTCACTCACTCACTCACTCACTCACTCACTCACTCACTCACTCACTCACTCACTCACTCACTCACTCACTCACTCACTCACTCACTCACTCACTCACTCACTCACTCACTCACTCACTCACTCACTCACTCACTCACTCACTCACTCACTCACTCACTCACTCACTCACTCACTCACTCACAGGATCGACGCGGAGCAACCAGTCTTCCGTAGCGGCTCTGACGCATTGCAAAGAAGCCATCCAGACTCTGGAACACATTTCCGAACCAGAACTGCAGTTGCTCGTTAACCAATTGAAGGCAAAGGCTGAACTGATCAGAGCGCAATGTCACAGCACCAGTGAAACAATCATTGATGTGTGTTTGTTGTTGTTGTTGTTGTTGTTGTTGTTGTTGTTGTTGTTGTTGTTGTTGTTGTTGTTGTTGTTGTTGTTGTTGTTGTTGTTGTTGTTGTTGTTGTTGTTGTTGTTGTTGTTGTTGTTGTTGTTGCTGTTGTTGTTGCTGTTGTTGTTGTTGTTTTTGTTGTTGTTGTTGTTGTTGTTGTTGTTGTTGTTGTTGTTGTTGTTGTTGTTGTTGTTGTTGTTGTTGTTGTTGTTGTTGTTGTTGTTGTTGTTGTTGTTGTTGTTGTTTTCGTTGATGATGAGGATGTTGTTATTTCAGCATGCAAACCGCGTTCGACAGCTTGTGCCCATACACGATCCATTGACCATGCGTGCATGTGCCTATGTACTAAAAACGATCAAGGATCTACTTCCTCATGTCTGTCAATCAGTCAGTCAAAAAACCAGTCCAACATTTAGTTAATCAAACCATTAGTCAGTCTGTTATTAAGTCAGTCAATAAATCAGCCAGTCAGTCAGTCAGTCAGTCAGTCAGTCAATCAGTCAGTCAGTCAGTAAGTCAGTCAATCAATCAGTCAGTCAATGAGTCAGTCAGTCAGTCAGTCAATCTATCATTTATTTTTTCATTTTGGTCAATGTTCATACAGGATGATCTAGAGGACTACCTCGGCACCACTCTACTCTGCACCCAAATGCTCCATAAACGACTATCGCCTGCTGTTCACATGCAAATTACGGAACTCGTAGCCGATCTGAAACGTTGGTGCTAAATGTCTGCTACATACATGTGTAAGTCGCTAATTTTCAATACCCAGACTTATGAGTGGGTAAATCACTGGAAGGCAATCTGTTCGCTAAAGTAATAAAGTTGCTGACTGAAAAACCGAAAAATATATTCCAACTCACTCACTGACTCATATCACAGTTTGCCTTATTACCATTTTAGTGAAAGGTGTGAGTCCGGAAGTGGCCATTGAGAAGGTGCAGCGCAAGTTGAGTCGTCCCGCCTCTCGTATTGACACCCGCAGTCGTCCTGTGACGGCTGTGCGACCGGCGACCTCGAGCAGTCGACCGGGCACGGCACTGAAACCCAAGGAACAGCTGAGTATTGAGGATGAAACACAGGTCGGATAGCATCAATGTCACCTACTTTAGCCCATCCAGGTTTTCTTGTCACCCAAAAACTTGTTGGCGTTGACATCAAAACTGATGTAGGCGCTAGTTGAGATTTTCGAGCAGAATTTTTTTTCATACGACAGAAAGTCCCTGCGCGCATGTGAAACATTGTTAAAAACTTTGTCTCACTGATCCTACCCATTGCAGTTCCCGCCAGTCGTTACGTCACCCGAGGAATCCGAGGCCAACGAGATTTCAAAAACAGAGCAAGAACCGAATCAATCGAAAGAGACCAAAGTTCACTCAAAGCCTAAAAAGGTGAAAGCTAAGTCAAAGGTGGGTGTAAACAAAAATCCACCGTGCAATCTGCCCAATATCTCATGGAGTATTTTCGAAATGGAAAGCAATTATAACAGCAAGTCAGTTTTTTTGGTACGCATGGTTGGACAACTTTTATAAAGTTGATAATTTTAGAAGACTAAATCAAAGCCGAAGAAAGAGATGAAAAAAGACGAGAGCGAAGACGAAGATGATGAAAAGAAAGACTCAACACCGGCAGATGGAATCGACACTTTGACTGATCTGGTGTAAATCATATTCTAGCATTCTCAATTGATTAGGCGATTGAATTTGAATGCGCATTTGTATTTACTCATCTCATCATTCACTCACCTGTGATGCATGCAAAATTCTTACTCAGTAAAAAACTGAAAATTTTCTAATTTAGTTTCCTAAACATTTGAGAATGCCATATTTGTCACCAAACATTTTTTACTGACATAATCTGTGAAAACTCATATATATTTTTAATGGAATGAAAACTCACTTATTTTTTAAATAAGAAAACACCAGTTTCAATTATACTCTGCCTTGTCTGCTTTTAACCATATTTTTATCCCAAGATTTATATTTTGCCCGTATTTTGATTTACCACAATACTTCTGATAAACTTTATACTTAGCGCCATTATGTAATCCATACTCTGTGGTCTTACATAAATTTTGCGGTTCAACACAATGGTATTATATACAGAGATATTTTTACATTGGTATTACATAACGTTCTGCCAAAAGTCAAACTTATAGTTAATTCAAAATGTGTGTGCAACAAATCAAGAGGTGGAAATGAAAACAAAGCAGTGAAACGAATCGTGATTCCATAAAAAACGGAACTGAGAATGAAAAGTGAAACAGAGAGTCGATCAAAATTTTTTTAGCCTGACTGATGATTGACTGACTTTCTGTCTGTCTGTCTGTCTGTCTGTCTGTCTGTCTGTCTGTCTGTCTA
The DNA here is from genome assembly GCA_964036265.1 of Daptonema setosum. Lineage (NCBI taxonomy): Eukaryota > Metazoa > Nematoda > Chromadorea > Monhysterida > Xyalidae > Daptonema > Daptonema setosum. The sequence continues at coordinate 17,935,564 of OZ038446.1, forward strand.
TCTGTCTGTCTGTCTGTCTGTCTGTCTGTCTGTCTGTCTGTCTGTCATTTTCATACTAAGAAATTTTTTACAATAGGTGTTGATAACTTGTGCGGCAGTGCGGTGTTTTTTTTTAATCGGAAGCAAGAATAAAAATTTCCGTTAAAAATATACTGAGGGTGCCTTCATAGTCTGTCTGCAGAAAAGTTGCAGAATTGTTCGACAACTTTTTTGACGTTCGTTTCGAAATTTTCTTCTCTCCCTCTTAGCACAGTGCACATTTTAATGCAAGTTTTGTGTAAACCAGTGCGATCAAATCTTAATCAAAATTAAATATCGAGGCGTATTTATGTAGTATAACTTTAAAATGAGTAAAAAACAATAAAATAGAGAATCAAGGCAGTTACATTGATTAGAAAACTAAACTACATATATACGCCTCGATATTGGATTGAAATTACGATTTTATCGCACTGGTTTACACAAAACTTGCACCAAATTGCGCACTGTGCTAAGACGGTCTCTTTGAAGTTCCGAAACATTTCGAAACGTCAAAAAAGTTGTCGAACAATTCTGCAACTTTTCTGCAGACAGACTATGAAGGCACCCTGACTACTGTCATATATAATGATTCTGTCATATATAATAGGATCCTGAATCCCGTCTTGCAGTGCGGCACAAAAAATATAAAATTAAAATGATGAGTGGAAAATTAACTACAGTATAATTTTTTAATGATGACATGAACTTAGTTTGAATTGTAAGCTGTTTATTTCCAGGGCTACTGAGTGAGCTCTTGAGTTTATGAGAAATTGAGTGAGTGGGTGAGTGAGTAACTGAGAGAGTGAGTGAGTGAATGAGTGAGTGAGTGAACGATTGAGTGAGTCAGGGAGTCAGTGAGTGAATGATTGAGTGAGTGATCGAGTGAGTGAGGGAGTGAGTTAGCCAGTGAGTAAATGATCGAGTGATTGAGTGAGTGAGTGAGTGAGTGAGTGAGTGAGTGAGTGAGTGAGTGAGTGAGTGAGTTAGTGAGTGAGTGAGTAACTGAGAGAGTGAGTGAGTGATGAGAGAGTGAGTGAGTGAAAGAGTAAATGATCGAGTGAGTGAGTGAGTGAATTAGCCAGTGAGTAAATGATCGAGTGAGTGATAGAGTGAGTGAGTGATTGAGTGAGAGTGAGTGAGTTATGGAGTGAGCGAATGAGTGAATCAGTGAGTGAGCAAGTCAGTCAGTCAGTCATTCATTCAGTCAGTCAGTTATTCAATGAGTGAGTGAATGATTGAATGAGTTAGTCAGTGAGTGAATGATTGAGTGAGTGATCGAGTGAGTGAGGGAGTGAGTTAGCCAGTGAGTTAATGATCGAGTGAGTGATAGAGTGAGTGAGTGAGTTAGTGAGTGAAATAATGAGTGAGTGAATGAGTGAGTAAGTGAGTGAGTGAGTGAGTGAGTGAGTGAGTGAGTCAGTGAGTGAGTGAGTTATGCAGTGAGCGAATGAGTGAATCAGTGAGTGAGCAAGTCAGTCAGTCAGTCAATCATTCAGTCAGTCAGTCAGTCAGTCAGTTAGTCAATGAGTGAGTGAATGATTGAATGAATTAGTCAGTGAGTGAATGATTGAGTGAGTGATCCAGTGAGTGAGGGAGTCAGTTAGCCAGTGAGTAAATGATCGAGTGAGTGAAAGAGTGAGTGAGTGAATGGGTGAGTAAGTGAGTGAGTGAGTGAGTGAGTGATTGAGTGAGTAAGTGAGTCCGTGAGTTAGTGAGTTAGGGAGTGAGCGAATGAGTGATTCAGTGAGTGAGCAAGTCAGTGACTCAATGAGTGAGAAAGATAGTGAGTCAGTTAGTGAGTATATAATAACTTTGTACAAATTAGTTCAATTTGTCTTCTTTGTTTGTAACATTCCTGTCCCACCCACCTATTTCCGATATCTTTATAACCATAAACCGCATAAAAGCTAATGTTTCAAATTCAAAATGTTTACAAATGATTATTATTTGGGTGCTACTAAAACACCCGCTGCCCGGGCCGGGAAACAGCATTTCTAAAACACCCACACAGGCCGGGAAAATTTCTAAAACACCCACACCCGGGCACAACAAAAAAAATTTTTTTACTTAAACACCGGCCCGGGACCGGGAAAATTTCTAAAACACCCACTGTTCCTTTAAGATCAGGGTAAAAGTATGACGTCACCCGGGGTTTTCATGACGTCATTACTAAAACACCCACACTGGATTGGCCGGGATTATTATTTTACGTTGCTAGGCTGGGTTTTTCCCGGGCAGGGTTGGAAAAAAAGTGGGGGTTTTTTTTACTAAAGCCCCGGGCCGGGGGCCGGGGTGGGTGTTTTAGTAATGTTGTTTTCGAGTTTTCCCGGCCCGGCCCGGGAAAATTACTAAAACACCCACATTTGAAATTTTCAAAAAAAACAAGATGTTTCAAATAAAAACCTAATGTTTCAAAACTTTTTGTAATGTTTCAAAAAGACAAACTAACGTGTTTGTATTAACTCGCGGTCGGTAATTTTTTCTTTTTTAAAAATTAAGCCAATAATGTTCTATTTTATGGCTTTTTAACCACATTTGGTTAGAATTAGATGTTTCAATGCAGTTATCAGACATGCAGCAGCGTCTGCAGTGTTCTTGTAAACAAATTTTCTGCATGTTTAATTAAACGGAACCACGAGCGCAACCATTGATGTTTAATGTGTATTTTGAGTTTTCCCGGCTTGGCCCGGGAAAATTACTAAAACACCCACAGTTAAAATCTTTCGAAAAAAACAGGTGTTTCAAAATGGAAATCTAATGTTTCAAAACGGTTTGTAATGTTTCAAAAAGACCAACTAACGTGTTTGTATTGAATCGCGGTCGGTAAATTTTTTTTTCAAAAATTAAGCCGTTAATAATTTGTTTTATGACTTTTTAACCATATTTTGTTAGAATTAGATGTTTCAATGCACTTATCAGACATGCAGAAGCGTCTGCAGTGTTCTTGTAAACGAATTTTCAGCATGTTAAATTAAGTTGAACCACGAACGCAATCATGGATGTTTCACGTGTATTTTCAGAACGTAACGTCCCCCCATACTTCGTATGCTTCTAATGCTATTTTTATCGATTCAAATTTATTTTTTGCCGCCAAATGGGGTTATGTAAAACAGGTTGACGCGAATTTTATTGTTGCGTGGACTAGCAATAGATTAATGTGGGGAAAACTTTTATTTGCTCCAAGTTTTGTGAAAAATTATTATGTAAACTACATTTCTGCTTAAAATTGTTTTTTCTAACGTTTCTTTTATTTGAACAGTTAAGTTTATTGTACATAGTTTAAAACCCAATCGGGCTGTGTAAGACAGTTCGCTGAAGCATAAACTGCGTTTCTTCTTGCAATTGTGTTTTAAACTGCTGAATCTTAAGAGTGTTCCAGTCCGTATGTTGTTTCTGCATGCAAAAATATTGCCTAAAACGTCGGATAATGAATCATCGCTAGCCTCAACTCCACTCGGTTGACACCATAATTTGTTACAGCATAAAGTCTGGCCTGAGTTTCTCGTTGCTCCAAATTTTTTACCGTAATCATTTTGGCGCGCATTTGAATTTCGGCACGCATTCAAATTTATTTAAGTCCCATGATCCCGAAGCTAACCTTTTTAGTGCATGAGACAAAGTAAAGATAAAAATGACGAATTGGTGAAAGAGTGGGTGATTAACTCAGTGAGTGAGTGAGTGAGTGAGTGAGTGTTTAACTCAGCGAGTGAATGAGTGAGTGAGTGAGTGAGTAAGTAAGTGAGTGAGTGAGTGAGTGAGTGAGTGAGTGAGTGAGTGAGTGAGTGAGCGAGCGAGTGATTGAGTGAGTAAGTGAGTGAGTGAGTGAGTGAGTGAGTGAGTGAGTGAGTGAGTGAGTGAGTGAGTGAGCGAGCGAGTGATTGAGTGAGTGAGTGAGTGAGTGAGTGAGTGAGTGAGTGAGTGAGTGAGTGAGTGAGTGAGTGAGTGAGTGAGTGAGTGAGTGAGAGACCGAGTGAATTTCGAAAACATTTTGCATTTTTTTAGCTTCCATCTATGATTTACTTTGTCATGTGTCAAACATTTGTTTCGCCTTTTTTCAGTACGTATTTCTATGGGAAAGTACGTTTTTTCTTTTCGCATGTTCAGTACGTATTTCTCGGGTTGGACAAGTTATCGTGTCATTTGTTCACTTCAATCTCGAGAAGCTTTTTACTATCACGCAAATGGATAATATAAATATATTGCTGGACAAATATTTACAAGTGATAATATAATTATATAAAATTAATCACATACTGTAGTAATGTTGGAAGCAATGAGTGAATATTTGGTTGTACAAATAATGAACATAGCTATTTCAGTGTTTCTTGTTGCCAAAATATTTTTCAAATAAAATTTTTACCAAAAAAAGAATGAATTACGCCCGTTTATTAGTAGTTGTACCTTGTAAAATAAGGTGCTGCTGTAAATTTCTCTTAAGTTTGAACGCGCGCTGAAATTATTAAGGATTGAAAAAATATTGAAGCAACAAGAAACTATGAGAGCAATTGTTTGTATCGCAATAATGGTTAATTGCATTAAAATTTAAGGTTGCTAAGGAGTCCATTCCAGCATATAGATCGCCCTGCTCACAATGTAACCCGGATTCTGTTCCAAGGCGAAGTCCAGACATTCAAGCCGTGTTCGTTTCCAACAACGCTATTCATGAAGACGCATTCCATCGTACCAGCACCACTGCTCTCCATGCGCAATTATAGACGTGAAGTGTCCCCTGGACCCGAGTGTGATCGATCGCAGATGAAAACTGAAACCTCACTCTCTCACTCACTCACTCACTCACTCACTCACTCACTCACTCACTCACTAACTCACTCACTCACTCACTCAATCACTCACTCACTCACTCGTTCACTCACTCACTCACTCACTCACTCACTCACTCACTCACTCACTCACTCACTCACTCGCTCACTCACTCACTCACTCACTCACTCACTCACTCACTCACTCACTCACTCATTCACTCACTCACTCACTCACTCATTCACTCACTCACTCGTTCGCTTGAATTGACGCACTGAAAAAAATGAGGCTGCTTTACACAAGCATATTCCGACATTCTTTAGTTTCAGAAGTGTGTGAAACACAATTGCAAGAAGAAACTCAGTTTATGATTCTACAAACTGTTTTACACAGCCCAATTTGGTGCCACACTATGTACGATTAAACTTAACTATTCAAATAAGAGAACTTCAACTTTTTTTTTAGCAAGAATTAAGTTTACGTAATTTTTTTTTTACAAAATTTGCAGCAAATAATTTGTTCCCATTATGTTTAAGAAATGTTTTGAAATTATTTACCCACATTAATCTGTTGCTAGTCCACGCAACAATGAAAACCGCGTCAAGCTGTTTTACATAACCCCATTTGGCGGCAAAAAATAAATATGAATCGATAAAAATAGCATTAGAAGCATACGAAGTATGGGGGGACGTTACGTTCTGGAAATACACGTGAAACATCCATGATTGCGTTCGTGGTTCCATTTAATTTAACATGCTGAAAATTTGTTTACAAGAACACTGCAGACGCTTCTGCATGTCTGATAAGTGCATTGAAACATCTAATTCTAACAAAATATGTTTATAAAGCCATAAAGCAAACTATTAATGGCTTAATTTTTGAAAAAGAAAAAAATTACCGACCGCGAGTTAATACAAACACGTTAGGTGGTCTTTTGAAACATTACAAACAGTTTTGAAACATTAGATTTCCATTTTGAAACACCTGTTTTTTTCGAAAGATTTCAACTGTGGGTATTTTAGTAATTTTCCCGGGCCAAGACGGGAAAACTCAAAATACACTTTATACATCAATGGTTGCGCTCGTGGTTCCATTTAATTAAACATGCAGAAAATTTGTTTACAAGAACACTGCAGACGCTGCTGCATGTCTGATAACTGCATTGAAACATCTAATTCTAACCAAATGTGGTTAAAAGCCATAAAATGAAACATTATTGGCTTAATTTAAAAAAAAAGAATAAATTACCGACCGCGAGTTAATACAAACACGTTAGTTGGTCTTTTTGAAACATTACAAAAAGTTTTGAAACATTAGGTTTTCATTTTGAAACATCTTGTTTTTTTCGAAAATTTTCAATTGTGGGTGTTTTAGTAATTTTCCCGGGCCGGGCCGGGAAAACTCGAAAACAACATTACTAAAACACCCACCCCGGCCCCCGGCCCGTGGTTTTAGCAAAAAAAACCCCCACTTTTTTTTCAACCCTGCCCGGGAAAAACCCGGCCTAGCAACGTAAAATAATAGTCCCGGCCTATCCAGTGTGGGTGTTTTAGAAATGACGTCATGAAAACCCCGGGTGACGTCATACTTTTACCCTGATCTTAAAGGAACAGTGGGTGTTTTAGAAATTTTCCCCACACTTTTTGATCGACTGTGGGTGTTTTAGTAATTTTCCCGGCCCGGGGTGTGGGTGTTTTAGAAATTTTTCCGGCCTGTGCGGGTGTTTTAGAAATGATGTTTCCCGGCCCGGGCAGTGGGTGTTTTAGTAGCACCCTTATTATTTTTGTGCGGGATAGTCAATATATAGCTAATCAAAAATTTCAAATAAAAATTTCTTTTTGGGTTATAAATATAAACTCAAAAAAGATTCAAGTGCACGATGAGTGGTGTGAACGAGTGGGCAGCGATCATGGGCGGCAGCTCCTCTGGCATGATCTTACCGCCGTCAATTGAAGTGAAAACTGATGGTGTGGCCGGCGACGAAGGAATAATGCGTGAAGTATGTTCGCTCTGCAAGGTTACATTTATTGGTTTGACATCGTTTAAAAGTGTAACAATAGGGTTATCTCTGCCGAACCATGTGTATGTGCTGCGGTAGGATATTTTGGTATTCGAGACCCGTTGACCGGTCGGAGGGTCAGCAAGTTTGAGACACCCGTTCAACACGTGCCATGCCCCTTCAACTATGTAGGAAATCCCTTAACAAACTTTAAAGCTGTGCCTGTGAGGTCGCAATTATTATAAAAGTCTATGCATAATCTTTAAACTTAGGTTTCTGTGCAAGCTTAGCCATATTCTTTTATATTGTCCCATCTTCTGATGATATCTATGTCTGCTTTCCAACATGTCTACCGTTGCAGGCCACACTCACATTCCTGCAACACAGTCAGACTCGGCTGCTCGAGGACCATGCCCGATATCACATCAAATATTCGGGTGCCTATATTTGCCAGGTTGAGGACTGCATCAGTCGACACAAGTCACTCAATCGCTTCAGAAAACACATGGAAAAAGTTGGTTACTACTTCTTCTATCATTCATCTCAGATAGATCACGAATAAACCAATAAAAAGCTGTCACTTGTTAGTAACCAAGTACAGCTGAATAATGAACTCATTGATCAAATTCGCGATTATGAAAACACGACAATGAAGGAAATTTCGCTAGTTTTATGCTGACTTGAATGGATATACGTTGCTTGGTGTCAATCAGAAGATTTTGCTCTATTCCTAGGACCAATAAAAATCTGAAGTTTTTTCACTGCCAACCTATTCATATTTTAACCTACCAGGATCACCGAGAGACCTACCGCAACCTATTAACCGCGCACAAGAGCAACCCCAATCAGCTCGGTAACAATGAGACCCTTGACGTTGGTTTGAGCGATTATTATAAACTGGACGATCATCCTCTCCAACAACGAGCGTACGAAGCATGTTTTCCCCACACGCTGAACTACAAGCCCAACACAAACCGGAGACTACCGGACGTCATTATGGTCGATGCCAATGAGATGTTCGCCAGTCAGGCTTCGGTCAGCCGATCGCAGTGCGCCGTTTGTAAGGTTGGGTTTTGGTTGGATTACAAGATATGATCCGGGATATGATTACAGTGTTTGAGACTGGGCGATCCTACATCTGGTTTTGGAATGACTGACATATCTGATGAGTGATGATAAACGGTTTGTGTGTTTCAGGCGACCATGTCTTTCACGCCCGAGAACGTGGAGTTTGTGATAATGGAACACGTTCGAAAGATGCATGGCTTGGACGGGCGGGGTGACTATCAATGCATATACGCTGGCCAAACAAAGAAAAATGGCGATGGTTGGCATAAAAGATTTATTCATACAGACTCAGAAACGTAATGGTAAGACCAAGCAAGAGAAATATTGAATGATGAACTTTAACTTTCAGGTGAATTCGATGAGGTCAGAACTAGGCCACCGTGCAATCAACGATTCTCTAACAAAACGGCTTTATACAAGCACATGACAGAGGTTATTTTATACGCAATGATGTGGTATTCCACAGCTGAGTTTAGAGCGGGGTCGAAAAATGCATCATTGAATCAAGATCAAAAATAGTTTTTTAAACATCTTAGATTTTTTGATCAGGTTGTTCTCCACACTTAAAAACATTACGTAATACGTATAGTCAGGAGGGGTCCACTTTTCAGGGCAAGCGGGCATGGATTGCCAAAAAAAAAAATTAAAAAAAAAAAAAAATGAAAAAAAAAAAATTTGGTCATTTTTTTTTCATTTTTTTTACAAAGTTTTGAAAATGTCTCTGTAATACGTTAATAAACGTTAATAAACACCTCTAAAGTGTAATATAAAATGTCAGAAGTGTGAGAAAAGTTCTAAAAACACATTGCCCACTAAACGAGGAACACATTTTGTCCCCATTTCATAAATGGGGACAAAATGCCGTCTCCTCCAGTCAATATGCTAAGCCGCCAAATGAATTAATTTTTATATTCAGTCATGGCCAGCGCTCACACGTGTCACACCTACACGTGTCAGACATGATGGTGCAAGCCTACGGTGATCTGCTCAATCGCCAGCCCGAGCTAAAGAGCTTCTTCAGATTCAAGTGAAAAAATGACACTTTAACTTGTCCAACCCGGGTAACACCCACTGAACATGATGATTGCATGTTATAGCATACAGCTGTTGGGTTGAGTTGAGTCGCACAGTCGACTACTGTGCATCACCTTCTCTTACATTTGATGCAGCTATGTAACGATTCACAAGTTGGAGTAGTTAACACTACAACTTTTCACTTGAATTCCAGGCAGTTCTTTACCTTACTTTAATCAATTATTCCTTACGAGTTTGGGCTCAAAACTGTTATCTAAGTCATCAGAATCATTAAATAAATCTAAATGAGTACCCTACTGATGATTTGGGACATGTATGGTCGATCCTGGATAAATACCAAAAATTTGTAAAAAAAAAAAAATGAATAATAAAAAAAAAAAAATGTGTGAATTTTTTTTTTGGCAATCCATGCGGGCGGGTAGCCTACCACCCCTCCCCCGAGACAAAAGTTTGGGATGCCCACCCCGTCGCCCGACTCGAAATTTTTTAAAAAATCGGCCTCAAAACCCGGTTTTGAGACTCAACCCCCAAAGAAAACGCGAAAAAAACCGGCCCACCCCTGCGTATAGTGTTCTCCCTCTGAGTTTAGTTTGCAAACTGCAAGTGTTGAATACTTGTTTTTATTTGGGTCTCTTGCAGGCTCATGAGATCATCAGAGCCGTAGACCGAGATACCTACAGCGTGTTAGACAATAGCCCACACACCATGAACACATTGGCAATGGCATTTCCCAACTTCGACCAAATCAAGAGTCAGTGTGTCGAAGGCGTGGCTGAAGACTTCACACCTGCTCATGTTAAAACGGTAGGATTATCCTATTTTTGTTTCATGTTTTTTTAAACTTTTTTCGATACTTTGTTTGTGTGGACTAATTCATGGATCGTTTTTGATTTAGAATAATCCTGGTTATGGCGGCAGCACTGGTCGTAAAGACAGAGGTGGTCGCGGTCGTGGTGGTGGTAGCAATGATTATGGACAAAGTCGTGGTTCGGTTTGGTTTGGTTGATCATGGTGTGTGAAGTGTCGCGTATTAAATGAGTTTTGTAGGAAACTATGATTGCGTCTTGATACAATCATGGTTACGTCGATTCAGTATTTGTCGTTCATTATACTTATTGTACATTATTTAGGTCGCGGTGGTGGGCGTGATCGTGGCGGAGGCTTTGGTGGAAGAGGAAGTGGTGGCAACAGCGGAATGTCATCAGATTACTATAATTCCGGTTCGTCTTCGGGTCGTGCTGGTGGTCGCGGTGCAGGTTTCGACATTTTTCTTTGTACAGCTTTTACGTTTTTACTTAATTCTATATCTTTAGGAAATTTGATTCATCGAAAGTAGCGCGTAAATATTTTCTTCAGAGTATGTAAAATATATGAAAAAGGGATGAAAACAAACAAATGAGCCTCATTGTTCAACTTTTCTCTGTGAGGAGAAAATTTTTCTTGGTATTCTATTACGCTTTACATTTATACAAAATCTATGTCAATGATACACGGATATAACTCCCATATATTGATAGGCGGTCGTGGTGAAGATCGTGGCGGTGGCCGAGGCCGAGGTGGGGGTCGTGGTGGAGGCCGCGGTGGCAAACCCGACTCGTTTGCTGACGATAATCCGAACAGTATGCCGATAGGACAGCGACGTGGTTGGTACGATATGATTATACCTTGCTGATTTGATCTGGTGCAACTCTATGCAAACTGTTTCATGAGGCTTGACACAACGCGCAATTTTGTTAAAGCTAATTTAAGGGGGTCCGGCTAAACTTTTGAAACCCCATGTATGAGGGACATGACACGAGCTACATCCACCTCCATAACTTGACATTGTTTGACTTCAGTCGTCCCGTCGTAATCGTAATTAAGTCGAGTTGTTAGCATTTTAATTTATTGATTGCACAGTTTAACAATGGCTTATTTGTTGAGGTATGCGCGGTGGCCGTGACCGTGAGTCGTACGGTGACCCATTCGGACCGAATTCGTCATATTCACGTTCGAATGTGCAAAGAAAACAAAACTACGCTGATGATAATGATGATGATTACGGTGGTTACGGTCATAGTCGGCAATCCAATTCCAGTTATGGTGGTCCTGCCAGGCCCAGACAAACGTTTGTATTTATAAAATTAAGTATCGATGTTCGCCGCCGAGATGGCGGATTCCATGTTCCCTCACCTTTTCTTGTCTGTAGTGAGTTTTACATTGATGCGATGTTAATGCTTTGAGAATTACAACATTTCATTTTTTGTGTTCAGGTACGAGGATGACTTCAGTGGGTACGGTGATACACAGTCGTGGAGTGCTGCGATCAACAACTACGATTACACGTCCGACTTCTCTTTGACACCTTCGGCCGCCCCCAGCTACCAGCGACTACCTGCTCCCTCATCCAGTCAACATCCTCGTCAAGTGTTTGGATCTTATCCAGGTCTGTTTCTGATTGTGATGTGATCACTCGTTGTCCTACGAGAACTAATGCTTTCTTTCAAAAAAATTTCGGAACGAAGCCTTTCCTCTTCCTGTGATAGATAGCTGTTGTTGCAATAATCCCTCCATGTTGTGGAATAGTATACTATTTATTTCTTTGATATCAATGCGTTCAGTCCTATGAACTTCATAACTGATGTTACAGTCAAGCTGAGTCATCTGGTTTGAAATTCGTTGTTTGGCAATTTTTTATGAAAAAATTTCATACTCCGATTGATTCAGATCATTCAAAGCAACCGATGGGTCGCGCTTCGTTACTGGACTACGAAGCGCCGGCCAAACGATCTAGATACGACTATCCGGCCAGTTCGGCACGTGAAGAAGTGCACGATTTGTTGGATGGACTACGAGCCACGCTCAATTCGTTCACGAGCAGTATAGCACAACAGGTGTGCATTGCAATTATTAACCATGGTCCATGATCCTATTCATTCACGACACCATGTCAGATTTTTCATCGATAGGACTACAATAAGGGAAAGTCACCTACTACCTTTGAGGAAATTTATCCGACGAAATTCTCATCGACGAAAAATTCGACATCGTAAATTATTAGGAATTTTATCGATTTTGATCACTGTAAGTTGTGTTTTCCGCGTTGAAAGTATTTGCGCTGAGCGATGTTTATTTCAGCCCCCACAACCAGTACAACCGCCTACGCACTACGGTCGACCTGCGCCACCACCCGCTGAGTCAGACGAAATGGCCAGTGTTGCCGCCGAGATGAAGTCGTTGATTACTGTTGGTTTTGTGGTCTGTGGGATTTTGATAAAATAATTAGCAAGTTATAAGCAGTGCTACAATTTATATCACTACATCAGATCAATTATATTTAACCGTTATTTGCTGATTTATTGAGAAAACGAAATTTCGAAAATGAATGCTGAGATTTGTTACCGGTTGTATCTTATTTCAGAGTTGAATCATTTATGATGAGTCATTTATCTTGCATTTATACAGTGACTTTTTGAGTAAATTCGGTAAGCTGCAGAACAAAACACAATTTATTGTGTTCTCCAGGGGTGGGCCGGGTTTTTCGGCGTTTCGCAGGGGGGGGGGGGGGTAGAATTTTGAAATCTCTGATTACCCCCCTCACCCCCGAAAAGTGGGGGGAATAAATTCGGGTAGGGCAGGGTTGGGGTAGAAAAAAAATTTCGCAAAAAAAAAATTCTTATTATAAGGTATAAACATCTCATGAACCGGTTTTTTTCAGGTTTTAACCAAGAAAACTGACCCAGAAAACGTGTTTGTTCGAAAAAAAAATCTCACAGCCAAATCTTTTTGAAAAATGAACCTCAAAATCGAGGTTTTGAGGCCGATTTTCTCAAAAATTTCGAGTGGGGGAGGGGTAGGCGGCCTAAATTTTTGTCTAGGGGGGAGGGGGTAGGCTACCTGCCGACCCTGAAAAGTGGGGGTACCCTCCCCCCAGTGGCCCGCCTCTGGTGTTCTCCAAACAGAATGTGTGGGTCATTCGATTGAAATTCCCATTTTTAGATAATGAAGAGCGAGATTGATCGATCGCAGCGGTCTGGCGGTACGCTCAATGAAGATGCAGGTTGGAGCAACTTTCGCGCCTATTTAACATGTGTTCTGGTCATGAACAGTTTCCGACTACAAGACCTTTTTGTTGAAAATTAATATATTCGAAAACATTTTCCGACGATACATTTATCGACAAAAAGTCGACCCTGTGAATCATTCTTACGTTTATCGAGAAGTAACACATCTTTTGGTACAGTTTTTTGGTACTTATGGTACACTCTAAATTATATCTCAGGTGCATCAACATCCAATCCAAAGGACCGTCTGTCCGCCCTGATGAGCATCGCCGAGTCACTCGTATCCAAAGTCTCGCAATGATCTGTAATACTGATATTTGTATTTGTTTCTTGTTACACGTTTCTTTTCATGAAATTTTAATGCACACTTACGGAACTGTTTACTCTCGACGATATCACTGTTGTTGGGGAGAACTGAATTGTACTGGAATGAAAAAACTGCATTCCTGAGAAAAGAATATATTCTACAAAAATAAATGTGTTGTGTATAAAAAATATATTCTGTATTTGTATTGAATGAATTTTGGGTACACCTTTTTACGGCATGTGTTGTGCCGATGGATATTGATTTAGTGAAGACTTTTAGTTATATATTGCTTAACTTTACTTTCTTTAAAAGTTTCTGTTACTTACAAAATGTTTTATTTCTCTCTGACTTCGTACCGCAGTCGATTTCACCTGTTTGTTCGGTCACTAGTGTTCTCTTTCCATTTATATGATATGACGGAATAAAAGCTTTTATGGAATGATTGGGTTTATTGAACTCGAGCTGTCGTTACATCCACCCTGTTGCTCATCATCTGAAACAGGCTACTGTGTCTAATCACACTGATCTTACATCTAATAACAACGGATTACTGCTGTCTGTTTGTATTTGGTTCCGAAATGTATTTCAAACCTATACAGAATGATTTCGTTCACCGATTTATGATGATAAAACTAGCTACAGTAGTGACATACGACCGTAATATGAAATACCAATCCATCATCATATCTCATATTCCAGATCTACATACGCCGACACCATGTTCGGACGTCCTTTACCAACCAGATCCGTATTCGACCCACCACCACCACGTCAGTCGGCTTACGGTAACAATCCATACCATCACCAGCAACAGGATCCATTAAACCATTTCATCGGACATCGCAACGAAGATGCCATGCGACGTCAACAGATGTACCATCCGGTACCACCGAGACCATTGATGAATGCCGAACCAGATTGTATTGACCTAACCGATGGTGACGAACAACGTCACGATGAGTTCAGAGGTGGACCGGCTGAGCGAAGATCATCGGGTCGCGGCCGACACGATCATCATGATGGAGATGCAGCGAGATCACGAGGTCGTAGTCAAGAGTTCCGTTCGTTCCCCGACGATGTGGACTATCATGAAAGACGATTGGGTGGCAAACAAACGAGATTGGGCGACGATGTAACTGGACATGAATACCATCAGGACATACGGAGAAAAGGCAGACCTGCGGAAGAGTTTGTTGGAGGACCGGGTCGGCATGCTTATGACAGAAAACGAAGACAGGACGATTGGCAAGATCCTTACCGTCATGATGACGATAGAGCATATGGTGGTGGTAGAGGTGGTTACGGTATGGAACATGACAGTGGACGAGGTGGTCAAGAATACCTTCATGAAAGTCGTAGGCCGAAACCGTTAATGGACATGCATGTTCATGGGGCCAAGGATTCAGGATTTGAATTACCTGATGATGATATTCGTTCAGGTCATGCTGGTCCTGCAGGTACGGGTTACGGTATCCGAGAAAGTCGTGGGCCTGGTCTGCTCGGTGATTACGGTAGGGTTGATGGTCGGAATCCTGGTTTCGGCGATTTTGGGACGAACGATCGACGGAATGCGGAATACAGATACACAAGAGATCCGTTTGGTGCGGTTGATCCTCCTACTCCTAGAAGAAACATGTATAATATGGAACAGAATTCACGTGGTATGGAAGAGAACATCGGAGGTCAGAGTTACGATCTGGCACGATTCCATGATGGCCGACGTCGGGAGGACGAGGAACAAATGAGGATGTCCGTGGAACAAACAAGACGACAAGTGGCATATGATGACAGCATTGCCTACATGAATATGGGTGCCGTAGATGATGACACACCCGATGGTTACATACTTTTTATGGAATCGGCAACCTTCACTTCTACTCACTAAAATCGGTATCAAGTTTCTGCCGAGTAAAATTTTCATAAAAGCTATTTTTTCTTCATTTGTATGTCGTGTGAAGAGTTGTGTTAATTTCCAAGTTTTGATCGCTGCCAGTTTTATGATTCAATATATCGCTTACGAATATTGCATTCAGTTCCCGAGGACGTCATGCCGCCCGTGAAGAAAAAGAAGAAAACCTCGAAGCGTGGCAATGCGGACAAGTTTCTCAAGGCCGGTGCCGTTGATGCCACTGATTCACAGCCGATCTCGCTGAAATGCCGTCAATGTCAGGTTGGGAAATTGAAGAAAGTTTGCTATTGATATGCTGGTTATTTTGAAATTGAAGATTCATTTTAATCGTAATCAAATCGGAAGTTATTCGTTTATTCTATCAGAAAAACAAATTTGGACACCAAATTACGTATCTATAGTGGAATAATGATAATTATATTTACGATTGATCACGGATAAGCTGTGTCTCTACCTGGGTTCTAAACAACGATCCCCATTTTGTGAGACTGCCGCCTTAATATGCAAGGAAGGGACCTGATAATCTCGTATGATGATGATAATCTATTTAAGTTATGTTTTGTTTGTGATTTAAAAAAATTCTGAATCGTAGGTGCTAATCGTCTACAGCCTGATGAACGCGCACGCCATAGTGGGTGATCACGTGCGCACCCATGCCACCGGTCCGGGCTCATACGTCTGCAAGCTGGCACTGCCCACAGCCAACAGGAGGTGCGATCAGAGATTCGTCACTTGCGTCGACGTGAAAAACCATCTTACCAAGGTTGATTTTGATGGAGTGCTTCGTTCGTTACTACCTCAACCTCTTCCCTGACTGACTAGCATGAACCAAATCGAAGTTATATGACGCTTAAATTGGCTGCGTTTTAAGAACTGAAATGTTGAATCAGGAAAGGGATCTGTGCTGGAAAATGTTGAACTTCGAGCAGCAAAGTCGTCTGGAGTATTTTTTGACGATTTATTGATCTTATGGGTCTCAGGTGCACCGTCAATCCAAGTGGATGGACTATTACACCGTGGATGATAGTCCGCAAGTAGCTGAACTGTTCAAGACGTGTTTCCCTGATTTCGAGGATTCACTGAAGGTGCCCGGCTTTGACGGATGTCCTGGTTTGTTCATTGTTCTGCTTCCTACCTTAATAATCATTGGTAAGTATTGATCATTAATTTCATTTCTCTGAATGATTAGATTTCAACGTTAACTTGTATAATTTTGCGCAAAGGTTTTTTTACTTGTATAAGAAATATAAGGTTGTATACTTTTGTAGTTATACAATTATCATGTTCAGGTGCCGTATTGGAATCGGATAGTGACGATGACATCGTAGTCCTGCCACAGTCATCAACACCCCAAGCGCAGCGGACACCGCATCCTCAGCAGCCCCCTGTTCCAGATAAACCATCAGGTTAGGGTTGATGATGGCATTGATGATTGATGCACACCACTAGCAGAAAACGAAAGAACGGTTAAATATATAATTTCAAAGACAGATTATAATTCTCCTCATTTTGAATAATTGGCTCGTCCGCCAGTGATGCATACCTATCGGTATCGCCTCATTCTAAATTATATATGAAAATAGAATACATAAAACTACTTCACATTAAACTTTGTATCCTTAAGATTTTTGTGTTAATGAGAATTGATAATTTCCCGTGTTTTTTTTTCAGATCCGAAAACCATTGATGCGTCAGGTAGCTTGAAGCTGAAGGCCGCGTTGGCTTCACTTCAGAAGTACATGGACAAAGCAAAGGAAAAACCAGGTTGAGGCGACGATCAAGTAGATTGGATATTGGTCTCGAAGATAATTTTCATCCCATTAAGACTAATATAAAATCTAAAAAGATAGAAGTTTCGTTGGCCATCGGCAAAAAAATCACATCATCCGGGATCGTGAGAACATATTGGATGCTATTCAGAAACTGCTTTCTAATATATTCGATTCGTAGTTTTTTTTTCAAAAAAATTTGAAGCAGTTTTCAAATGATATCGATGTCTCATGAAACTGGATATTTTGCAGCAGTCCGCAATGCACCCGATCCTGACCCGATTCGATCCTCCATACGTTCCGGGTTGTACGATCAGATGCGGCATCCAACATCTCGTGTGAACGATAACCAACCACTGCTTCCCCCGTCACCACCAATTATCGACGTCGATTCACCTGCAGACAGCCAAAGTTAGTCTGGTTCTGGTTATTAGTTTCAGTCAGATTCAGTCAGGGGATGGAGAGGCCTTATGAGGGAAGTATCAGTTTTCAAAGTGAAGGAAATAAATCAGTTTCCCTACAACTTGAGGAACTATTTTTTGGAACTGCCGGAGAGGGGGAAATTCTTTCCTCCCTTTTCCGCTAGTGGATTCAGTTACCAATGAGAATCAATCGTCTCAAGTTCATTGCAGGTTTTATTCAAATACGCTTTTGTAGATTATGATGATCTCATTTGTTCACAATAAATGCTAAACAAGGTCGTGTCCACGTTATCATCTTACTTTTTATGTTATGTTTATATATTTTATCCGATTATTTGTATTTAGGCAGCGTTACAATGCGAACATCGGTGGATTTCACCCGACCACCACCGCTCGTTGGACTGCAATCGGCACCGAATCACCAGTACTCGGGGTCGACACCCGGCATGATACCCCCTGATGCACCCATTCAGCGATCCATGGCATATTCGTCAGGTTGGCTTGGTTGCATCAATTTAATCAGGTTTTGCACCGTTTCTGCTCGTCTACTAGTTAAGTTAGGGTACGACGTTTGACTCATTTATTGTTATGGTTATCCGCGGAGGAGCCAACCTTCCGAATAAAAGAAATTTCTTCGAAGAGGAGGAATTCGTACTTTTCAAGCAATTTTTCTTACGCCTTAACGAACCTATAGTATGTTTTAAACCGCAAAAGAGAGGGGGACTTCCTCTTTTCCTTCTTGTTCTCGTCTGCTATTGATTGAGCTGAGTGAATGTTTTGACCTTGTTGTTTGGATTTTAATCAATCTGTATTGTTAGTTGACACGGTATGTTGTTTGTTTAGGCGGACGTCAAATGCAGTGTGGCACGGGTCTGCTACCGATGCCGATGCCGAATGTGGCGGCACCACCGCCCAACATGATGCCGGCCACATCCTACCCACCACCTGCTCATAACAATCTGGTTGGCTTTTGTTTGTTCTTTTTGTTGTAAAAAGTGATATTTACTTTGGTTAATATTTGAATATGTAAAAAAAGTATGGGTGTGTCTTGTCTTCATTATTACATCAAACCGTGAAATAGCTTTCTTTTTCCAGCCACCGCCACGACCAGTGCCCGATATACTAAATCTGCCAACGTCAGCGGCACCAAGTGATCGTGAAAAGTACCTGTTGAGCGTGGCACAGGCGGCCATCAAGGAACTGGCAGGTATCGGGCGTGGCGAGTCGTGGCGCGATGACGTCGGTTGGTGCAATTTACTCGAATAAGTCTAATTTTCTCAATTGATCGACTATGATTCGACTTTGATATGTAGAACTGGGGAAAATGGCTCGTTTTGGAAATTTCACCGTTTGCCCCTCCTGTCCACCTGGTACGCCCCTGTTTCGACTAAGTTTTATCCCCACGTCTAGCGTTCTTCCCTGCACGACTAAACCAGGCCCACCAATGTGTTCAAGTTTTTCCGCGGACCACTTTTCGAGTCTATTAATCACGGTACGCTAATGTTGTATCAGAATAATGTGTTTTGGTCAGAGAGAAACTTGAATAAACGGACGGGCAAGGGCGGAAACATGTACCTCACACTTTTGGTCATATGTACTTTCTTGAAATCAGTACCACCAGTGTTGCGTAACGACTTCAGGTATTGCCGCTGCCGGTTCAAGCACCATCGATCCCACTCCGAGTGAAGACACTCCGGCCGTCGTCCATAATGTGCCCAAAGTAGCACTCTGCCGTACGTGCTCGCGAAAGATCACCGCTGTCAAGTGGGTTTACTTTTAGCTGAATTCGTCATATTTCTCAATGCTACTATGAAATTAGGTTTTCAAATGACATAACTCACTGTGTTACTCTAGGGTGTCTTCGTAGTCGAAATCTTTTGAACTTTTCGGAAACTCAGAAACAGAAAAAACTGTCGAAACGAAATGTCACAAGAAGTTCCGAAAGAAAGATCTGCTGACTGTTAGCATTTTTGTATGGTACTTTTTTGTTTGTTTGTTTGGCCCTCTATTCACAACATCGGTGAACCACATACGGTGAGGGAGAGGTTGTTTGGGATTTGTCCTGCTCTCACCAGGATACGTCTCGCCACTCCAGCCTCAGAGTTGGCTCCAAACTCGAGCACGATTATCAGTGGTAATCGTATGTGTGCGTACCGGGCTATATCGAGTGTGTCTTCACCCGTACGCTGACCGCCACCACCCAACCCAGCAGCCGAGAGTCGAACCCGGGACCTGGCGGTCCAAAGTCTAACACTCAACCAACTAAGCTAGACGGCCGGTATTGTATGGTACTCAATCAATGGTTTTTTGGTTAATTACAGCGAGTGGAATCTGTCCGTGTTGGCCCGTGAGCACGTGTCCATAGAGCATGCAAAAGATCTACACTTTTCGTGCAAAGTCGGCGGATGTGGCAGAAAAGGTTGTTCAAATTCAAATTTATTCAGTTGTTATGCCATAATAACAAATCACAAATACAATGGAATAACGGTCACTTTATTCACGTATGACAATCACTGATCTTTAACAACGTTGTTGACGGTGTTTGAAATAAAACCTGATTTTGGCGTGCGTTCAAATTGAACAAAGTTTCTAACATTACACTTTGAACATCATATAAACGTCGCGCGTAAATCCTTGTTTATTTGGTACCCGATCCATGAAAAGAAATGAAAAAGGGAATTGTCCTAGCTAAAAGTGTGTGTTGATGCAGGTTTTTCGCTAACGGACATGAGGATGCACTACGAGCAGCACGGCATCGACGAGTACGACCCAATGCGTCGACCCGTCAAGGTGGCCGTCAACCAGCTACTCACCGTCTGCTTCCCCGCCCTGACCGACAACAACCCCAAGCTCACGGCTGAATTGGTGATGGGTTAGTTCGGTTTAGGTGTTGATGTGGATCAAGATTTAGGAGGATATATAAATTTCAAAAAGACAAATGAAAATCAAATCAAATTGTAAAATTTTTACAAATTAACAGGAACTGTCCAACCTAAATATTAAGTATTTCAGGCTTTGCTGAGTTTTACGTTTGGGTCGATCCGTGAAGTTTCTTTTTTATTGACCCGTTCACTGATCTACGACAATATTTTGCATGATTTTTATATTTCTAATGTTTACATGACTGTACTACATTAGTGTCATAAAAGATTATATGCACTTCAGACGCATCACTGGAGCCGAAAACACAGATCTTTGGTGGTGGTGGTCGTTATACGGGCACACAGTCATCGAGTACAACAACGACGACGACAAGCAGCTCAACCTTCACCACGAGTTCAGCCACCACCGAGGCAAAGTCCTCCGCATCCACGTCTTCAGTTGCGTCGAAAATAAGTGGGTTTTGATAATAATTTATGATATTGTTTGTTTCTGGTGCTTTGAAAAACTCTTTTGGACCCACAATATACAGTTTCAATTCAGCATATACATTTATAGAAAAAAAAATCGGTAGTGTATTTACAGCTCATGCATTTACAGAAATCATTTAGTTTCTAATATATTCAGAAAAATATATTGTGGTTTGTGTATTGATAAACATAGGAGACGGAGTCATATAATTGAAATCACGAACAAACAGTCCAGTATGTTACAACATGTGATTTATCTACTGTAAAATTAGGAACAATCTGCGTTGTAGGCTGCTGCAATGCAGGTGAGTGAGCGTTTCAAGAAAATCTTTCTTGAGAACAATTTTTAAATCAAAATGTGTTTTGCAGCTCAAAAGGCGACCTCAGCGGCCTACTTTCGTGGATCGGCGAGTGACGTATCGGCCATGACATCCAGGGACATCAGGAATCAGCAACTTAGCCTGCTTAAGAACACATCCGGCATTGTTGATGTTTCATCCGATGATACCGGGCCGGAGATTAGTTTTGAGACAGAAACCAAAAGGGAAATGACGATGGACCCGAAGAGAATTACGATGTCGGAGCTCGTCTCGGATGATGATGGTTGGGTGATTCGGTTGTTTTGTTGTTGTTGTTGTTGTTGTTGTTGTTGTTGTTGTTGTTGTTGTTGATATTGATTGATTTGATTGCAGAGTACCCTGACACGGAAGACCTTTACCGCGACACGTACATCTCCCGAATTGAGTGGCCATTAGTCTATGTAAAGTCAGTTACGTGGGCGGACATTGAGAACAGCCCAGAGCTGTACCACGGCTTTGGTCGGTCTCAACGCGGCGTGTACGTGCATACCTTAGACATCGCACAGATCCAGGCACCAAAGACCGGATGGGGCGCAGGTTAAAACCTTAATATTGTGCAAAACCTTGCTAAACTTTTAAAATTCTAATATTTATGTTTGTAATGGAGTCTTCATCGTTGATAAAAAAATCAAGTCTTTTTCCTCTTGCGAAACTTCCCACATCTCTCCAATTAGCTGTCTAATAGGAAATTTTTTTACCCGTATCAGTTATGAAATTGACGGTTTGTAATTGCAGCTCCCACGCGTGCCAAACCAACTGCTGTGGCTTCGAAAAGCAAACCCGGTCTGAAGCTGACCGCGGAGCCAGCACGTATAATGCAGAGACGCCAGTGGAGCCATGGCGCATTCTGGCATTGTCATTGTTGTGGGCACACTCTCAAACCATCTGGTTACTTTTATTTGGTTGACAAGTCATTTCCGTTACTTATGTTTTTTTCATTTTCGTTCGTTGTCTTTTTAGGTTTTTTGTATAACATCAATTTTCAACTTAACCTAATACGAACCAGTATTTTTATCTTCTGTGTAAGAGATATGACCTAACTAAATGACTGACTGATCGACTGAATGACTGACTGACTGACTGATGGATTGTTAACTTGCAGCCTCCACGGGCACAGTCGCTGCAGCACGACTTCACGCCATTAAGGAGCACGCTGGGGCACTCGTCGGAAGCAGCAGCTGCACGTCATGTATCAGTAATCAAGGTACAGATATTGTTTATATTCTCGGTATTTGAAGTTCATTCAATTTGCAGTCTCCTGATCAATGGTAAATCGAATGCTCCTCCTCCTCCTTTTGCCTCAAATACGTGCTCACTTTTAGAGTACGACATACCTGGCTGGATGGAGCACGTGCAGCGAGTGCATTCTCGTGACATTGACAACGTCATCATGTGGACCGACAAACTGAAAATGATGGCACTTTATTGTTTCCCCGGATTGCGCGATGAGGTACCCGCGTTGAAAGATGGTTAGTTGAATGCTGAGTAACTGGTGGATTGGCTGACTTTGACTTAGATTGTTTAGAGTTGATCGGGAAAACTTTGAGGTGATATTCAATCTTTTTTATTGTCTTGTGAAGATTTATATAAATATTTCTAGATTGACTCGACTCATTGACTAATAATTTGAAATGAAAACGGAAATAACTGTGTAAGGTATCAATTTACGATAAAATTTTTGTAGAAACATAATAATTCACATTTTGCAATTACAGAATCACTATGGATCGACCTACAGGACTGGTGCAAAGACTGGGAACTGCGATGAAGTGCCATTATCATGAGTTAACCAACAATATCGATGTTTGTAATAATAATAAGTGATATCTTGATTGTATTGCAGCCAGCACAACTTCATAATTCTATTTCCGTAAATTTATGTTCACCGTTATTGCCATGTTGGGAGATACTTGTCATTTTTTTTTCTTTTTCCTGGTTCTTTTCCCTGCTCATTAACGTGTTGCTTCTGTTTCCCCATTTCACTTTTACGGCTTATAAGATGGTTATTCTTTAGTTGTGATTAGGGCCGGTTATGTATCATTGGATTTCTAATGGATCGATGAATAAAGTATTCCAGTGATTTTGTTGATTGGCTGTCGTTCTGTGTTGTCTTGGTCTGACCGGCAACTGCTGTTGGCTTTGCTATACTAAAAGTATTCATACCATTCTTTTCATGGTATACATTTGCAGCTAGCCAATTTCATGCATAAATTTTTTTGTCACTCCTAATTTCTGCTACGGTATATAAACTGGAATGAATGATTTAAAAAATAATATTATTATTATTGTTACTAATGAATGAATCGTTATGATAAAAAAATATACGCAAAAATGTTTTAGTCAAAATGACCGACCACTCCTCACTTTCCACAATTACGGTAAAAACTGGCAGTTCCTTAGTCGGCGGCGGAGACGGTAAAACATCGGCCAAAAGCGGTGATTCCGCTGAATCTGCCTCGCCACCACCACCGATTCGCGTCATTCAGGAACTGTATCAGGTAATTGGGGAAATAAATGAAGATACCATGCAGTGGGGTGGGAACGTTTTCACTGTACAAATATAATATTGAATAATCTGATGTAGTCAAACAGATGCATTTCAAGCAACGAAAGTTGTTTGGTTGTTAGGTTACAACTAGGAATAATAGTACGTGTTGAACATTTGTCACCGCAAAAGGAGCAGGCGGATGCAGTGATCCAGAAATATGAGAAGCATGAGGTTAATAATGGAATACCTAACTTAAAAAGAGTGACGTAACTTGTGTCGCAGGACTACAACGACATCGGTTATAAGCAGGGCCTGGCCGAACTGGACCACGCGTTGACCAGTAGCTGTCAGTACATTGTCATTGAACCGGTCAGACTGGGTTGGCATTACTATGCTGCTATATATTCTTTAGATAGGCCTTGTGACAAGATGGCTTTGGTTCACAACCATTAATTCACGCTGAGTGAGTCGTCAAAATCATGAATAAAGATTTCTAGTTTAGAATCATCGCTAGACCAGTACTTGATTCTCATTTGAGAATCTGGTTCTGAATATGCCAGACCTTGCTTCTTAAGTTCAATGGTTTTCACAATTCATATTCATATTATGATCGATTATGAGGCATATAAACTAATCCACAAGTTCTCAAACATTGTTTTCAGGCGACGAAACAGTCCGTTGGATTCAGGTGGGCAACTTTCTGCACAAATCGACGGTGATAACGGGTGCCTTAACGTCCATATCGGTGGCACTATCCGCACATAAATGGCACTATTGGGCACCACTGGCTGCATCCACGGCACTCACTTTCACGTCGTACACATTGTTTTGGCAGAATGACCCATGTTGTCGATATCAGGTGGAACGCAATCAGGTTGCTATCCAATCAAGTATTCAATGGTCCAGAAAGTTCGCGCAACTGCTGCAACATTCCAGAAAACTTATACTCTATGTTTGCCACTGAAAATGTTCTAGATTGTTCTATGATAGAAGTTTTTCATGAACTCTCTAGAGTCTAGACAGCCAAATTCGATGTGTCGAATTCGATGGTTTTTAGTTACATAATGTGGACACGAATGTGTCAGTATAGACTTGAATTGTAGGACACATCACATCACCTGTTTCTATACTACTATACCAATCTTCTAAAATTGAACTTGAGGTAAGACTTCATGTCAAACTCTGTGAAATGGTTTACAGGACTGTTTTGAGTAACAGTAATTATAAATGAGCTATGTTAAATTTTTCAGGAAACTCTGGCCTGTCTTGACATCGGTTCGGTCTCAACGCACTCGGTGATCGTGCTGGCACATCGGGACGATCAGCGACGTCGAATACTGCATACATCGATTACGGTAATGGCCGCGTGCTCCGTACTGTTTGCCGCTTACAAGTTGTACTGGTGACATATTCAGTGATTACTTACACATTCAATACAATATACATACATCACGTACTATAGTTGTGTCTTCAATTTGTGAATTTTCTGTAATTTATGCGAATAATATAAGATTATCTTTACCATTACGTTGCCTAACCCACCACTAACAACTGTCTCGGGTATCTATTCTCATGCTCCTTATCCTAAGTATGTACACCATCTGTAACATTTAGCTTTCTCACACCCTCATAAACTTTTTAAATCAATTTGAATGAAAAATATTGCTCATTTGCTCAGGGTTACCTTTTTACATTACAGATCAGTCGGCCCTCAATAATATTACATAACTCTTTGTTATGAAAAAGGCGGCATGTATCACATTGATTAAAGGGTAAGAAAGGCATTACTATTCTATTATGGATTCACAAAGTGAACGGTAAAAGGCACAAACGTGATGTGAAAGCTTGAGATACTTGTTGCCGATACATACAGGACATGTTCAAATGGCAAATTGGCAGGATTAAATACAGGTCATACGAACGAATAGGTCGGCAGAAATTCTATAGAAAATCCTGGAATGAATGTCACGACAACATCTTCTAGAAAATTCTGGTGCGACTATTCTTGGTTGCAGAAAGTTCAATGTATTTAGAAGTCGGCTGGCAGGATACCGAAAAGGGCGTTGCCCTTGGCGGCTTTGTCGGTCGAGAAAAAGTAGTCATGCCAGAGGGTGTTGAACTGCTTCTTGTCAATCGTGACCAGCTTGCCCTTCTCTTGGCCCTGCAATCAGACATGCATCAAAGTTAATTGTTTCTTTATTGAGTCATCTTCATTACTGAACCCATCAAAGTACCTTATTTTAATACCACATAAGAACGGTGTGTTCGTAGTGGCCATAGAGTAACAAACCGACTACCAATGGCAGAAACCACAGAGCAACGCGTCAGGGTCTGTGTCTCAAGTAAGGACGCATTAGACAGGCGAAAATCATCAGGGCCAATTAACTACGTAGTGTTAAAAGTGTAATAATAATATAATAAATAAACGAACGGCGAAGGCATTGAATGCGGCGTGGGCCTCGGCATCTTCGTATCCGTAGCAGTGCATGCCATCGGCGTACTCGGCCGAGTCAAGCACATTATCCTCTGCAAATACATGCCTATTTACGGTATCTACATATACGAAATTTGATAAAATATTGGTATAGAAAAATGGGTCTTTAGCACTTTAAGATTTCTCGTTTCATGGAAATATGTTCGAATCTATAAACTTCAATTATAATAAGGAGTTACTACTACACAGCTAAATAACGGACACACAAACGAAGACTCGATGTACTGAAAATCAGTAAACCAACGGGACACATCGAACAGCTTGAACATGAACTCCTGGTAGTCATTGAACCAGCTCTGATCCTTGGCTTTGTCCGACAGCACGTTAACCCACTCTTCGATCGAGATCTTCTCGTCGTGGTTCTCGTCGCAGGTCTGAACATAGATTAGTTATTTAGTAACATTCAAAATTCAACAGCAAAATTCAACAACAACAAAAACATGTACAGTAGCGATAAACCAATGAACTTTAAAAAAAATTAAATACTTCTATTCCTCGCTATAGCATCATCAGGAACATTTTTGCATTCAGATTTTGTGTCATTATTAGTTTTAGTCATTAGTAGGTTCGTATTATTATATATGTTTTATAAGTTATTCATCATTTTGTAAAATGTAAAAATATGGCAATGTAGGTTCGAGTTAGCAACCTTCTGCAGACCCTCCCACAGCTTGGTCATGGCCGTACGGGCGAACTTGGCCTGTTCCGATGAGGCACCGTAGATGTTGCGGGCTTGCTGCAAATATAACCATATTACCATCCCATATTCGTTGTTACTCAGTTGAAATGAAGTTGAGTTTCCTTGGTTCGAATTATGTTAAACTTTTAAAATTTGAACCTAATCGAACTGACAGAGTTTCTGAATCAAAACGTCCCTTTATTATTTTGCGATATGATCATGTTTGTTATAAGATTTGAATGAGCTTCATGCGGCATGAATAAACGGGTATAGGTTTTTATAGCTTGTTAAGTTTATTAGCGGACTATGTTCGCCATTTTTCATCCCTTAGTGAGAATTTCTAGACATACTACATGCATGTAGCAGTGAGACAATTATTCTGTGTGCAGGAATCCCTCGCGGAATTGTTCAATAAAGTCAACGAAAAATGGCATGCATTCAAATCCATTGTTCTATGTTTAGCGAAGGATGTAATATTGGCTAACTCGCAGAACGACGAAGAAGTCGGCGTTGGTCAGATCGTGAGAGGCGTTACGGTCTGAATAATTAGTCGAATAATTGATCTTCCATTTTTTCAGTCAGTAAAAACTATTTTTGATTTATTCAGTCAGTCAAGCATTCGATCTTTTAGTTATTTAGTCAGACGATCAATCACCTATTTGTTCAGTCAATCAGTTCTTCGTTTATAGAGTCAATCAACAAATCTGACTGGCAATCAGCAATTCTCTCATTTATTCAGTTCAGTCAGTAAAATTCAAACAGTAAATCAAACAATCCCACCATTATTCAGCCAGTAGAACAACCAATCTCTTATTTATTCAGTCATCCATCTTTAAATGGTTCACTCAGTCTTTACTTTTTTCACATAAACCCAGTCAGTATTCGAAAAGTCAGTCAATAATAGTTTGTACTAAAACATACTTTTATAGTTTAAAAGAATCAATGACCAACCGAAGAAGATGCCGAAAAGACGATCCCATTTCTTGAGCAAGAACGGGTCAACCTTGGGGTACTTGGCCTTGAGCTCGTCGAATGTCTGAAGTCAGTCCGATCATTCATGCCAAACATCAGTTGAACAAGTCCGTTACTTTTGATTATCCCAGTTTATAAAGATTATTTATTTATAAATTATGTTTCACGTTCATTTATTATTTTATATAAATAAACTTACAAAGGAAAGAAAACGAAAAAAAATGAACGACCAACCTTAGCCATGATTGGAAACTGGGTGGTGTTGGTTGGTAGTGTAGTGGTAATGGTGGTATCTGGATAAAGAAACTCATAAATAGGAAATAACTTAGGCATGAAATGCAGCCGATATAAAAACAAAACATAAAAGAGAGAAAATAATATGCGTAAATTTATGCAAAGTAGTGAAGTTAAAAACCATAAAGACTGAAATGAGGCGAGTTGTGCGGCAAGTGCGATTATATAGGAACATGTGGTAACTACCGTAGTTGTGTACATATTCTATATATCAGTCTCTATTGACCTTTAACGTTATAGGGTTTGGTATTTGAATCGTGAAATAGTAAACTTCCCGGACACATAACGCAAATGCCAAACCGATTGCATCGCATCGCGCATTCAGTGAGAATCGTTAATCAAGGTGTAAACGATTGTTTTAATAGTACACTATACTGGCATTTCAATGAGCACGAACAAGTCGACTTATCCGATGAATCGAATCCGTAACAGCTCATAGAGGGTTTCTTGTTATTTTTCACTCAGAAAGATTAGGCACGACATTTGTATTGAAGTACGTTTTAGCACGTGTTAAACATTTTGATGCAAACATCCTTTCTCGTATGACATTTCAATTTCGGCAAAATCATTGTAAATGTGCGTAACGGGTTCTGATGACGATACCTTGACCAAGCTATACTATTTAGTATAGCATTCACTACTCAGTAAGATATGCGTGCCATTTTTCTCTGCGATTTTGAAGACCATTCAGTGTATGATTTTCTGCGTGAAAGGAGTACAAATTTCCACCGATATGATTACGTTTATTCTTTGCATGCATGGAAAAGTCTTATGAAGGGTCTAATACTACATATAGAAAACACAAACATTAAATCCTGGGTATCTTGTTAGCCAACACCTTTTTTTCTCACAGTTTGAATTCAAGTCAGTAGTTTATGTTCAAATGAGATGCACAGAATGTTGAAAAGTTTAAAAAATTTTTATCGAGCATCCGATGGGATTCGAAAGTTTAGATGTGCGACCGACGAAGCTTACGACGAAATCCTAACAAAGTTCACCTAAAACTTAAACTTCGTTCCACGACCGCTTTCGGCTCTCATACAACAGAATCACTATCTCCAGCAGGTTTCCTCCGTGAATGTTGTTTTGTGAACGATGATGAGTGGTTGTCAATCAACGTTTCGCGGCAGACTTGAAACAACTTAACTGAACCTATGTATATGCATCCACCTGAAAAACGTTAAAAGCAACAATCTAATGAGTCATAGTTATATGTAATCATTTAAGAAACGGAAAAAAAGCTAAGAAGAAGACGTTCGAAATGACAGGTTCACTGGACAAACATCCCAAGACTAAACGTCCAGTGGTTTAACAAGAGTTCCAGTCCAGGAGACTCTACATATAAGACCGAATCAAGTCATCCAATGACATTTGTTGTCCATATGGTTGGTTATACCAAAAACATGTAGAATCCAAGCCACAACCAGATAACTAAGCGATGTACATACATTATAAAAATATCGCCCGTCAATGACAAACATAACGGTAATTCATTCAGAGATACGATACATTCATAAATCTGAAATGTCTTAACAACCAATTTCACATAATGTGCCATGAAGGTTATTAAGACGGGCGCCATCAAATGTCACCACCGTTCAAATGGCACGTTACAAAGCGGGCCATAACACAAAACTAATCACACAAGTGCATAAACTCAGGCAAACACATTACATTCTGTTCCACTGAAGTTGACCACCAACGCTGGATGGTGTTGTTGTTCGGGGTTACTGCCGCAGTAAAATATGGATAACACGACACGAACGGTGATGGCCTATGGTATGTATGTAGTATCTTACTGTGGCACACTTAGCGGACCAGCCGATCCACCAAAGGGAGTGGAGTTTCGTCAAAGAGTGTGAAATCAGCAGTTTTGAGCTGATTTTATCTACACTGTAAGGAACAAATTTAACTTATAAGAGGGGGGATTTCCACTTTTGTTTTTCCCTCGTCCGTCATTGCTGTGGCAATGGCTTACTTGTTCGGAGGGTATCATCGACTACCGTTATTCCAAATACCAACGGTATATATATATGGTAGGGTCAGCCAGCCGGCGATTCTTCTCGGCCCGTATAACGTTGGTTGTATTATTACATCGTGTGATTATCACACTGCAGACTCACATCATCGCAGTGTTCCACTATAAGCCGTTACATGTTGGTGCCAGTGCCGTACACAAAGGCATCCATCCCACGCGCGTGCTCACAAACACAAAAACAATCTCCAGTCAACAACAAGCAGTTGCACCGACTCAATGGTATTAATTTCCATTGTTCCATCGGTGCGGGTGGTAAATTGGGTTGGTTTCGGTGAATAGATTCAGAAATGAATGAGATTTCGGGTTTGTGCCCGAACAGGTGTGGCAGACATTTGGAAAGCGGAAGTAACCTAAGTTGAAATTTGATTTATTGTGGAACTGAAGCCCATTACTCGAACCGTGTGAAATTGTGAAGTTTTGCCTCAGCTGCTGAACTTGTCATCCCGAGAAGGTATTCGGTGCAGCTGGTCGCTCTGTTGAGCGATCCTACATATCTATTTTACGTCAACACGTCAAGGGTTACGGTAATTACACGGAGGTTATTTTGGAAATTTCGGTACATACGCGGAGGTTATTTCGGACGGCGCAAAAACTTTGTTTTTTTTTGCGCTGACTCGCTTGAAAACAACAAGTACGTAAACAAATAACAGACTTTTCACGTCATTCAGTCAACGACAGTTGTCCAAGTAGAGTTGTTTAATGAAAGCCGTGAGACATTCTACGTATTGATGATGATATCACAATAAGAATAAATGAGCTATATTGTCAACATAATATGTAACTTCAATCTTTATCACTTTCAATCGATAAACCTTTTATAACAAATCACTTACTCGTGACTGTCCCGGATTAATGAGAAGCAGACGCGCACTATAAAACTGAAATGGAGTGGTTGATTAACCAAAAAACAACCACCAAACCTATAAAACTTTGTTTCATTTCTCTGGTCTAAAACATTGACACACGTGTTTCCTGTTTCTCCGAAGACCGACCAGATGTGCAACATGATTTATTGTGATATATGTAAGGTGTTGTTGCAGGGTACAGCCTTGTGATCACTAACGAACCTCACCGAAACTTTCGAAACGAACCATCCAATCGAAAACAGCTGTTTCGATTTGGAGTATTCGAAACTAATTTTTATAGGAATGCTTCGTAATATATCAAAGTGAAAATTACC
The DNA here is from genome assembly GCA_964036265.1 of Daptonema setosum. Classification (NCBI taxonomy): domain Eukaryota; kingdom Metazoa; phylum Nematoda; class Chromadorea; order Monhysterida; family Xyalidae; genus Daptonema; species Daptonema setosum. The sequence goes on from OZ038446.1 coordinate 17,966,752, forward strand.
ACTGAAAACCGATGAAGATCTCTGGCTCATCTGTTCGATACCACCTAAATCCGGTAGACACTGAACTTGGCAGGTTTCATATTTGGTCGATCGGTTTGAATAACTCGAAACTCGCAGATAAAAATTAGTGGTGTGTAATAAATCAATCAATCAATATATTTGAACAAAAGTAAACTTTCTACAACTCATATTTAAGCAAGTTCTATCCTTCCCATTCAGGATTCAATTCTTTTATCATTTATCAAAATTTTTGCAACTGTGAAATATACATGAGGAAAAAATTTGCTCATAAGGTATAATGTATATTGCTCATAGTTATTCTTTATAGGTCCGCCGTTTACTTCTAGTTTGATGAAAAAAACATTGGCGCCCTTCGAAATAGTCTGTATCAAGTACTTGATAAACTAACAAACAAACTGCTGTATATAAATAAAAACCTACTCTTAGTTTCAGTATTTCTTATTATAAGTTATTATCAGTATTTCTTTCTTATTTTAAGTTTTTATCCCATTCATCTTGTTTTAATCAACAAAGTGCCACGTGAATGGCACACACTCTCTCTCCGCATCTCATAATGGGCACGTTTAGAGTCGGATTGAGAATGTCAAACTTTTCTCTTCTTGGTCCTGGAATCAGTTTGAAAATTTTAGAGTTGTGGACGTAAATTTTTCACGGGTTCCGAAAGTTTTTACTACAATATAAAAAAAGTTAACGATTTTCTCAAGACGATTACAAACGCCTGCAAGTTACAACAACCTGGTATTATTTATTACTCGAACCAAAGTCCATCGGTAATCAGGTGGCCAGATAGTTAATGAGGTTACGATGGCTTAGTGTTGAGACTGATTTATCCATGCGGTTGGCCATGAAATTAAATGCCGTCTTGCCTTGATCGATTATCGGGAAAAACACTTCACTCAATCACATCACTACTAGTTTCAACTTTCAACTGCGCAGGTAAAAAGAAAAATTATACGTTTCTGTGCTGATTTTTCCGTTTGTGACCCGATTTCATATGTTTCTGTACCAACTTAACATGTACACATCGGTATCAACGATATCTAAGTTGTAATAATGATCCTCGTACTAATCCCAACATATTCAAGTCAAGTCACATTAATCTTAGGACTTTTTTACTACAACAAGTGAGTGATTCTTTTGCTTCTCATCGGTGTTCCGGGTAGAGAGTTCATTTGCAACGTGAACGTTTTTTGTGCAACAATTTTACCCGCAACAATTAGCATAGGCACCTACAACGAACCCAAAATTATCTTTCTAAACTCATCAAGATAGACTTCGGTCTGACTTATTCATTCAGCGCTGTTCAAGATAAACAGAGAAAGGTTAACTAAGAATGATAAAAAGAAGGCTTTTGGATGTTTGCACAGATGTCGTGGCATTTTGAAAAATGGGAAAGTTCAGTATATCTGATTTGAAGCATCGATAACGAACTGAAAAGTTTTTCTTTAAAAACAAACAAAAAATTCTGAAAGTTAAGATTTCGCCAGAATAATAGTTAACTGTTCACGCTATCACCACCATGGGCATTTGATAATCCAAATAATCTGGGCACAGTTACATATACAAACCAACCGCTACTCAAAACATTACAACTTAAAACGATTTAACTTCTGCTTGTTTTGCTCAAATGAAAACAAAAATCGAAAACCAGCCGTTTTGATTGGATACGATAACTTCATTGAAATTATAATAATACATGAAACACACAGTCAGCGATAAATATATGACCCGCGACTGTTTTATATACAACCGTAGTTCGAACCAGCAGTTTGTTTAGCATTGATGCCAAAAGAACCATTATATGAGAGCTACAACATAAAAAGGCTGATATCACCCATGGAACATGCACTGACAGCAACATAACAAAAAGTTTAACTGATTTATAACGAGTGTCTACTGAAAATGTTTCAAACCTCCAAACAACGTAATGGGTGGGCCGAAGAGTGAAGCTTACTCATAAAGAGAGTGTTCCACATTCATAAATTATGGGAATATCAATTTAACTCTTTCATTCAATATAATTTTATACATGCCACCTTCCTAGTTCCTAGGTAAAAACATACCGAGATACATAAATTGAATCTTGAACATAAACGGACTCACTGAAATGTTCTATTGTAAAATTTTTGAACCAGAAGTTGATAATACCCTCGTCAGATGCTTTTACGATCAAGCTATTTAACTCAACCAAGAAAGTATTATCATCCTAATCCAACGAACAATGTCACGCTAAATTAAAAGTAATACCTGTGTAATATTTGCCGAGTTGAGTTAACATAACATAATAATACAAGATCCACAAATATTTTACATGATCATGGGTTCGGGTTTTCCCGACGAATTCGTGGATGGTTCGGTGGCATCGAATACAAGTTCGAGTGGTCGTTTCAGTGGCCAGTGTTTGAGACGTACTTCAGCCAGAGTCAGGTCGGGTGACAGATCGATCAGCTGGTTCATGTCACCTATAATTAGTAAAAAAATTCAAATTCACATTTATTCAGTCGTTTTGGAACGGTAGCTGTTGGATAACAAACCACAAACATAGTGAGAAAACAGTCACCGTAATTACTTACATTCATGTATGGAACGCTCAACGCTGAATATGTGATGATAATTATATATAACTCTCTAACAAAACTGGCAATCGGTGTAGCAAGAGCATACTGGGATTCAAGTCATAACTTCATATGTTAGCTTTTTCAAGTATGAATAATTAGCTAAATCAAATGTAAGGAAAGGATATGCCTAACAAAAAACGACAATCGATGGCAAGCAATAAACCTTGATTGGCGACGGCCACCTTGAACGTGAGGGCGGGACTGTCATGAGCCACTTCGGCCAGAGTCAGTGGTTGGGCCGGTGCTCGCTCACCTGAATCAAATGATTTCACTTATATTTTGCATCATCTTATAAACATAACATAATATTGATCAACTTTTACTTCGTTCTCGAAATCTGAACATCACGTGTCGAACTTTCGAAATCGGTAATTCTCATAAGTACAAAAAATGAATAAGATGATATACAAAATCCGGTTGTCCAGGATAATGTAACCAACCATTTTCATCATCAATGGACGTGTGTATTGGTTCATTGGTGGATGCGTTGGTGGTGGTGGGTAGGTGATCGAGTTGGGATCGGATACAGAGGTACTTGCACAAGTGCTCAACTGAAAAACAACGCAATAAGTACATTTGAAACTAAACTCTTTTTTACCCAAACTCCAGTTCTTGATGAGTGTTCGGAGAATAAGGTTCCGTACAAAATTTATATCCTATTTCTACAGTAACACTCACAGAAACCATATGGAATTGGAGATTTATTCGCTACATCAGAACGCCATTCCAAAGAAATAATAACCAGCTGAATAAAAAATTTCTGCTGCCATGAAGTTATCAAAGCGAATGGTAAAACTAAAATGACGAACCGGATGCATTCAAACATGTCTTCAAATAGCGGGTTTGGTTGACGTTCTCCCGATGCGCCAGGTGTTCCGACGGTTTGAGTATGAGCTCGATCTCGCTGCTGCTCGTGCCTGAATCACAATTTATGTTATCATTTATTTATAAAAGTAATACTTTGTTTATTTATCTAAGAAACAAAAAAATAATAACCAGCCGCGGCAGCACCGTCATTGATGTTGGCGGCGGAGGCAGCCGATTGCGATACCTCCGATCCGGCACGTTCCGGGCTCGAATCACGATCAGAATGACTGGGCACCGGTTGCGCCGTTTTCTTCTTGCGCGTACGCTCTAAAATAATTACCATGATTTATCAAGGTTGAAAAAATCATTATATTTCGCAAATCAAATGCAAAACTTAGCAGATAATTAAAATCTATATTTACAACAGTCAGCCGATATATGGCATAAAATCATTAATTTCATACCCATTCCGAGTTGCATTTTATGATGTCTCACAACATATGACTGCAGAGTGCAGAAGGTCACACACAGACACAGGTCACCTTCTCTGTGCTCAACTCTGGCCGAAATATGATGCTTTATTTCCTCAGCCAAAATGCAATGCTTATTTCACCAGAAAAAATATATTGCTAATGTAATGTAAGTCAATAACCAACTTTCATAATCATAACTGCCGGCAACGCGTTGTCGTCTGGTAGCTGCCTGCTCGTTCATGCCCTGCTCAATGGTTCGTTGTAGGACTTGATTATTGAACTGCCGGTTGAATCGTTGCAGTGCGCGTTCTTGGATTGCTTCGTACTCGTCGCGGTCGGGGTAGATCTGTTAACGAATATTTGCTGTTTTACATTGTGTTTCAGAAATAACATTATTTTTATGGGGAGTTCCTCTCTAGAAACTCTATTTCTTCGACGTTGGACAAAAAAATCGCTGTCGAAAATGAATATGAGAACGACTCAAGTTTTGCTGCATTTGAGGTTCTGACTCAAGGCCATCAGATTTGTCAAACAAAATCTATGCATTAATCAGTGTGAGAGGGCACAAAAATCTAACAAGTTAGTCGTAACTTAGAGTGCGAGATGCAAACGAAAGTGAAAACTAAAAAATTATAATTTGAGATAATAATTCCAAAATAGACTATGAAATGGACGCACTTTTGCGATGAGGGCATCGAAGTTGGGATCCTGACGTAGACTGCGCTTGGATACGAGCTTCTTGCGACAAGTGGGGCACTCCTTGTTGCCCCTCATCAGCGCTGTTGTGATACAGTCGTGGCAGAAACGGTGTAGACATTCCTGTTATCAACGCAAATATTAAAAAGTCTTTATATCATATAATCTATAAAATTATATAATTGTTTAGACGCATGAATTTTGAAACTTTCTGCCAACCGCGACTACTATCCCACTTACCGAAAATTTTAATTATTGATTGACTGACACCAAACGCCAGAATAGAACAGTCGGTGTATTGAAAATATCGAAACAACCATTTAAGAACCATCGTTAAGCCGAAATTAGTTATTTGACTTTTAAGGAAGCCATTTCCGGAATCCGCCTTGAAGTTCATATTACTACTCGTCGAGACGACTTTCTCTATACTTCGTTAGTGAAAAAACAAAAACCTCGTATTATGCACAACATGGCTGAGTAACCTTCATCTTCACTCACAAAATTACTCGAATTTAGAATCCGTTGAATCAAAAAGTGCCATTACCGATGGTAAACGAGTTTTTACCTTGGTGGTCATGGTCGTCTTTAATAGATCCAAACATATGGGACAGCACAGCTCCGAGTTCAGACTTCGAGGCGATATGACAACTTCGGTGTTGTCGGTGATAGCGATGTGAGGCTTTCGGTGCTCGTCATACAAAGACAGCTTCATGCCTGCAATATCATAGCATTACTCATACAAAGACAGCTTCATGCCTGCAATATCATAGCATTACTCATACAAAGACAGCTTCATGCCTGCAATATCATAGCATTACTCGGCCGAAACTCCAGCCATGTCACCAACTTGTTGTTACAGTATTTTAGATACAGATTCCATGAGTCTTTTTACATAATTTTGTTGTACATCAAATTTTACCATATGAACTTCAAGACAACTTTGCATGTAGTATTTCAATTTAACCCGCTTAATTATTATATTTTTTTTTACTTATGTAATTTCAATTCAAACTGGAAAAATTTTGAATAATGATAATACATTTTGTTAATCAAACTATTCATTTTCTATAAAAGTGATCAACCTTTGCCGACGGGCGGCACAGATTCGGTGGCGGCACTCATTCGTCCAGGTTTATCTGAAGTTTCATGTCAAATAAAATACCATAACCGTTCCCCAACTTTCACTGCTAAAGAAGCGGAGTTTTTCCCAATAACTTTTAATGACAGTTGACCGTCGTGTTAATCATTTTCAACCACTTTAATTATGAAGGCACCACAGTTACGATATAAAAACTTTGCCACCCGGTTAGAATAAGCACAATTCACGTCTCCAAATAACCCATCACATGTATAGCATTTGCATCCTAATACTGTGATAGTAATAGCATTCCTGCCATAATAATGAGTAATAGCATTTGCATCCTGATATGTAAATACAATAATGTAAATAGCATCATCTCGTGTTCGGTTTATGTTCGCACAAACAACCTTTCTCTCGTCGCAACAAATAACAAACAACAAAACAAGGTTTCATTAACTTCACTATTGTTTATTGGTATTCATCACATGATGGGCCATGGTTATATGTATATTATCGTTATCAATATTATTATTATCGTGAAACAACGTTATCGCAATAATTGCAGTTATATAATTTGTTGTTGGAAAACTGCACTTGCCTGGATAACTGCTTATGATCTCTCAGAAATTTCAGAACAGCACCTGGAGAAATCCAAAACAGTTATTCATCATTTTTTCTAATGTATAACCAAAAATTATAGCTGGTATCTGGTATACCTTTACTAGCTGTAAACGATACCCATACACTACAGTACTCAGTAAGTGTATGGAACAATTACGAACAAGTAAAAATATAGCATCATACAACTTGTCTATGCATGAAAAATAATATGGAATCACGAATGATATATAACGGATTAACACGCAGATCAACAAATAATCAGTATATCAGTATGAAAATTACGGGGGCATTTGTGCACATGTAGAAACAGTGTTAGTAGAAGTCGAAAACTATCCAACGTATGACAAATCATGGAATCCAACCACTACACAATAAAATTAAAAACAATGAAATTTCTGTCATATGCGACCGTATTAGTTACATGTAGTGTAATGTCAAATTATATTATTATTATTATAGCAACACTGTAAATGACAGACAACAAATTATGGGCAAAACGGGATGAACATGATAAAGATATACTCGGGAGACAAGAGAATCGTTCCAAAATAGCATAAGATTGGGTTCATATTTCAATTCACAATAATTTACTCACCACATGAGAAAGTTTGATTTGTTTGTGAGATAATGTTTATAACTTTGCGTTTTTGGGTAATGGTGGCGATATGCCACAGGTACAACGAAACAATTGCAAAAAAGCGCACATCTTACTGAGTAATTTTTCCAACAATAAAACCAGAATAAATTCAAGGTCATTTCGTTGCACACAGACACGTATGCGCCCCTAAATTTCTCAATGTTATCAATTCTTCGCTCAAATGAAATAAAAAGCCGAAAAGAGTAATAACGGTAAAAATAAAGTAAAAAGTTATGCGTTAGTATGATGATGATGATGAACAAGGGTTATTGTAAAATTGATCCGCACTTTAGTTGTGTAATAGTTGGGATCACCAGAAAAGTATGAAGTCATAAAACAAGTCCTTACCCAAAACGCATCGTGTCACGGTTTCAAATGTTATGAAACATTATTCTTGCACAATATTTTGCCTAACACAACTAAAAAAACATGAAACGATGTGAACGTTAACAACAAAAAACATAGAAGTGTGAAGCAAAAAGGATGGGCAAGTGGCATAAAAACGTACTCGGATGATTATTCGTATTGAAACAAGGTAGTACAAAAGCAAGTGTATAACAGGGGAGCTGATCTCAAGCACAATAATGTCAGAAGTAACACATGCTTACAAAAAATAATGTCTTTATACGTACACTGAATGTATATGAACCGTACAGTTTGAAACGAATATGCGTCATCATGGGTAACAATACAAATGGTTAGTAATATATCTCGCCGGGAACAACGACAAAAAAGCCAAAAAGCTCAGTATTGTATTTCAACAACGTAATTAAGAATGGATGGAGTGGAAGGGTTCTCCGGATCACAGAAAACCCAACCACAACAAACGTTCCGTGATTATAATAGATGGAGCAGCATAACTGAGATAAGCATAACCGGTGTTTGCGACACAGTTGCGGTTCGGTCAACTTGTACCGTAGTACTCGCTACTCGACGGTAAGTTTCTGCGGAATCGTATAAACTTGTAGCGACTACGGCACAATATCGACCACTGTGTTTTGACCAGAGTACCAAACAAGAAAAGTGAATATGAGGCTCTAAGTGGGTATGTGACTGATCGTGTCTTTGCCTGTTCAGGTTCATGATAGTGTCTGATGAACAGACTCGTTCAGTGGCACACCCACGGCTGGCCCGTTACAAAAAGCTGAATACAGCAAGACATGCTTACATTATTACATAAGGAATGTGTAATCCATAAACATAAAAAACCTAAAATAAGCCATTTGTATAATAACCGAACGTTGTAGAAGTTAACTAGTAGGATCAAATCACACTTGTTACAACAGATGTCACTTGCTAAATGATTATGTGGTGTAGTGTAGAACATCATGCGTCATAGAGTTTGCTTCTTCTCGTAAAATTTTACACTACTGATGAATAATTTTCCTATTATAACAACTATGCGATATATAATGGAAAGTGTTTACAACTAAACATTACATTCCTGATTCATACGAAATAATAAAATGTATCTTTTTGTGAGAATGAGAAGTGCAATAATATATTAAATCGCTGACATGTTCGTATTCAGTTGTTTGGGCAATATACCAGTCATTCCAGTTGAATATGGGTAATTATGTGATACAGTAAGATTTAACCATTGATACATACAAATACATGGGTGGGTGGTGCCTCGAGCCGAGACAGTCACGCCACAGTGCCCGCTTGACCATTGCTGATCGTGACGGGCGGCTGTTCACTGGTTGCGTTGGCGGCACCAGCACAATCATTGGACGTACTCGTGTCCACCACATTGTTCTCATCATTGCTCATATCAATATCTCCATTGGTCGTCGTCGTATTGCTGTCACCGCCAACCGTATCATTGACATTGCCCTGGTCGGCTTTGATACTGGCCAACTTGGACTCGATCGGTGTATTGTTCACGCTCGTGGCCACCACCGAACTGCCCACATCATCCGGCGCACTCGACGTGGGCGGGTCGAGCTTTTCCCGTTTGGTTGGCGGTTCTTCCATGGATTGATTAATCATATTGTTGTTGTTGTTGGGAGTGCCAGGTGTGGGTGTCACCGAAGTGGCTGCCACCATTCTACTCACTGACGGTGACTCGGCGGCCGCTGGTAAAGGCGTAGTCGACGATGATAGTCCGTTCATAACCGATGTCATTGCATTCTGTTGTTGTTGCTGTTGATGTTGTTGTTGTTGTTGCTGCTGTTGTTGTTGTTGTTGAGCAGCAGCAACGGCAGCTGCGAGAGCGGCTTGCTGGTTGTGTTGACTGCTGGACACGTTGGTTTGCAATGACGGTGTGGTCGGCTTAGATGATTGTTGTTGTTGTTGCGATAGATGCTGCTGCTGTTGTTGTTGTTGTTGGCTAGTGGCAGCTGCAGAGCTCATTGCCTGAAAAAAACATAACTTGATTAATAATACGACGGTAATTAGTATTGAAACAAGAGATTATACTTTTAAAACTGATGATAATCATGTAATTAAGTAAGAACTTAGAGAAATAAACTCATAGTATAACAGGAAACAGCAATTAACCTGCTGATACTGCTGTTGTGCTGCGGCCATGGATGAGAGGGCGGCGGCTGCATTAGTGGCCGTATTGCTGCAAAATACAATATATATATACAAATATAAATGTATACTATATTATATCTGATAAATAATTTACAACTTTTCTATCTTATAACAAACCAGCCAGCTCAATGAAGAAAACCAAAACGAGTACACTTTCCACTAAAGTCAGTTATAATCGATGAAAAAATTTGAAAAGTAATCGAGATAAAACCAACTTTGTGTTCTGCATTGAATTGGCCAAGGATGCGACGTTGGCTAGACTGGCCAATGATACGGTGGGCGTGTTGTTGGGCATCTGTAGGCCACTCAACGATGCTGGCAGACCGTGCATGCCGGCACCTGCCATGGCTGACAGAATGGACGACGGGTACGGGAAGGCCATCCCACCGCCGAATGCTGATACTGAAATATATCTTGATATATTTTTCATATCATATATTTTGACACAGAACGTTCCGGGCCACACTTTATACGGTGGATACAATACAAATCTCCAGACCTGTTAACGACCCAGCGACAATAATGCCTTGTAATGTAAACCATTAATAACCCAAAAATTCACCACCAAATAGACAAACAATTCATACCGTCCGTGACGGCGGGGAATCCGGGCAGGCCTCCGACACCAGCGAGCATGGCACTGGCCTGACTGGCAGCGGCTGATGGGAATGCAGCGTGCAACTGTTGTTGTTGTTGTTGCTGCTGTTGTTGTTGCTGTTGTCGTTGACTGTTGTGTAGTGAGTTGGAATGCGAAACAGTCGTGCCGAGAAGACCTGGAATGGATTTTCAGGTCAGGCAAAAGTTTAAATGTTTTAGATGAAAAGAAAGATAATGCAGGATAATAAAAACTATTCTAAAATATGAAACGTTATATAGTAAAAATAAATCAATTAAATATCAAACTGACCCTGAGCCGGACCAGCGGCGTTCATACCCGTTGACGTTTGTGCCGTCAGCAGTTCCGTCTTGTTGACGCAGTTACGAAGATCCTGCAAAATAGATTCATTATTGTGACAAAGGAATCACCTCAAGCATGATCCCAACCATATTAATATCAACCACCTCACAGATTCTCACATACACTGCAATGCGATGGGAAGAAACACCCAAAAAGTTAGATGCTATTGCGAACACCAAGAAGATAAAGAGCCTGATAAATTTAATTGATTCAGAAACAAAGTAAACATCAATTTGCCAGAATAATGAATGGCCATACAACAACATCAGTACAACAACAACATACCAACTACCACCAACAACATATTAACATGCCAACCTGCGGTATACGTCCGGCAATGCCACGTCGCACTTCTCTGGCAGCCACTTCTCTCAGCTCCTGACACGAAGCGTCCGAAAACCAAGATGAATGCGGCGTGCAAATCAGATTCTGTCCATCTCGGAGGCAGTCCTTGAGCGGGCCGTCCTTGGCCGAGAACGGTTCGTGTTCGTGGACGTCAAGCGCGGCCGCACGGATACCCTGATCCTGTACAAGGTGGATTACGGGAATACACACAACGCCCCTCGGCACTTAACTCACCTAACAACATGTTCAATTAACAATTGGAATCGAATGGAATTTTTTCCCTGTTCGTTACTGCCTAACCTTTCCAACTTGACTTGACTCAAATTTTTTTTCAGATTTGGTTGTACTAACTTAGATCTTTAGAAGCGCACATCATGGCGAAAAAAACTAGTTCTCAACAAAAAGATAAAATATCAATAATTGGTTCTCGAAGTTCAACCTTGTCTTTGAGAGCGCGCGCGAGTGCCTTCTCGTCGATCAGCGAACCGGACGCCGTGTTCACCAGAAACGCACCTGCAACAATAAGATGACCATGTAAACTAATGTTCCATCTTTTTGCTTTCTCTTTCATATTGAACTCCGCTTTTTGTAAACTCAGAATGAAACTCGCGTTGAAAAATCATTGGCTGAAAAACTAGATAGTATAGCGACAGCCGACAAAAACACGGAATGTGCTTGACTAACCGGGTCGCATCTGCTTGATGGTGACGTCATTGATGATGTGCCGTGTTTCGTCATTGGCCGTACAATGCAGCGTGACACAGTCGGCGTTGTACAACAGCTCCTGCAACATACAAGTCGCATTCAGGTTCATCAACGAAAATTTAGTTAAGTGAAAATAAAGGATATTCCGAAATTAAAGAAGACGAAAGTAGAGAATATCTCAATAATTATAGATGAAGAAACTGATTAGTGTCAGGTCAGATCTAACCTGCAGGGTCATGTATCGGGTCAGACCCAAGGACTTGTCAATGCCATCCGGCAGGTGCGGGTCGTAGAAGCACACGTTGAAGCCGAATGCCCGGGCGCGTACAGCAACTGCCGTCCCGATGCGACCTGCAGAGAACAAATGATCCATTAAATTAATACTACGATAAAAACAAATGTATTACTTATGATGTTTCATCGTCGATTATCTTCGACACTTGAAAGAACTAGCAGTGTTTAGACTAATAAATAAAATCAAGAGCGGGGATTTTCTACCATTCACGGCTCATGAGAAGTTGTAATCAAGGGAACAACGTCATGTGGGCAGAATACATAAAACGATTAACGAATATAGCAAAACTACAATATTTAGTACCTAGATGCGTACTTAATCTACCAAAAACACTTATAACCAACCCAATCCGACAATACCCAATGTATCGCCACGAATTCGGGCGCATCCGGTGGCCGCTTCTCTGATCTGTTCAGGTCCGACGAATTGTTTGCCGGACTCGACGGCTTTGCCAAGCCAGTACGTTCGACGGTAAAGATTGAGGATCATAGATAACGTCGAGTCGGCCGCTTCCTCAACGCCGTAGCCCGGGGTGTTGCACACGGCGATGCCTGCAACATGAACAAACATTATATTTCATTCTCTTTCAAAAAATAAGATAAACTTCCCGAATATTCTTTTACATAGCAATCGAATAAGAAACTGTAGTCTGGCAGCCCGGATGAGCTTGATGGAGCAGGGGGGAATGGTTGTATTAGATAAAATTACTGTCACTGATAATACTAGATAACTTATGAAACTACAACTCACCCATTTCAGCTGCCGCCTTCAAATCGATGTTGTCCACACCGCTGCCAATGCGCACAATCAGTCGTAATGCGCGGAACTTCTCTAAATCTGACCGATTCAGTGTGATCGAATGCCACATCAGGGCAGCGACCGCCTCGTTTAATACCTGAAATAATAAAGTGTCATCAAGGGACGGCCGTTAGGCCGTTCCCTTAATATGGTTCGATTAAGATAAGCTTTTTTGCGGGTATCTCGATCTAGCCTTATCGTATCGACTTCTAGTCTATTCCATCGGTTTTCTCGTGTGATTTTACCTATCCCTGGCTATTTTTTTCCTGTTAGGGATGAATTTTCATTTTTCAGGTCCAAAAACGATGAAAATGCGATTTTCCGTTTTTTTTTTCTCCACCCAAAACGCTGTCAGCAAGTTGGGCCGAACGGATAAAGCTGAAAATTGGTACATAGGTTAAAATCACGTCCAGGACACGGTTTCCGGAGTGTCCCGCAGATCGGATGAAGCTTTTCACTGTTTTTGAGGGATTTTATAAAAAAAATGTCAAAAATCGCAGGCAAAATGGAGAAAGAATTGTTGTATGAGCGATAGGGTGGTCCGATCAAACTAAAATTTTAACCGGGCGTGTATCACACATGTCGAAGTATGTTCCGTTATTCAATTTACCATTCTGCTCAAAAACACAAAAAAGCGCAGCGGGTCTATAAGGAAAAAAATAAAACAAAATTTTCACAAATGCTCAAATACTCGTGTTGAGGTAATTGAATCGTTATGAAAAACTGCCTATCATATGCGGAATCGAATTCCAATATGACCTCTGTCTGACACATTTTTCGATAAAATCATCGTACTTTGACAAAAACTTGAAGAAACTGATGTAGAATGTTTCAACGTTTTTGACGATTTTTGCTAGTTTGAAAATCAGATTATCTCAAGATGTAAAGCCTTGAGACCCTTTGTATTATCTGAATGTCTAGAATGATTGTAGTTGTATATAAAACAGAAAAGATGATTCTCTGCATATTTTCAAGGAATATTTATGAGCCGCCAAAAACCAGTGAAAGTTCAAGTTCACTTAATCACGCTGTTTCAGCCACATTGGATTTCAAAAATTTCATTTATAAAGAAACAGGAAAAAACTAATTTTAACAGGAGGTCTAGAGGGATTACAGTTCTAATAAACTGTATTTTTAAAACTCGATCAGTACCTTTAAATAAAGTTTTGTGGTCCGTCAAAATGTACAGAAATGAAGAAAAACGGGTCAAAATTTTTTTTCAAGTAAATTTTTTTTCACTTGTTGTAGATGTGTACCAATATCAATAAAACATCTCAAAACATCATTATAAGTAATCTGGAAGTAAGGAAAAAATTCAAGAGTCAAATGGTACATAGCGTACGCTGTTAAGTTCAGCTCGGCGCTAACCTAATACTAGTCAAGTTTTGAAGCAATTTTCACACTAGATATAATGATAAAATTATGATTTAAAACTAGGTTTGATGTAGCGAATCAACTTTTAAAATATTTTTCATCCAGGTAGTCAAGTGGATAGTGGTTTGCAAGTTAAACGGGTGGTGCTGGGTTCAAAACCCCTGAAAATCTAAAACAACGAAAATGTTACTTTGTTTTATTTTTGATATTATATACTTCTCCCGAAATTCAACTGTCTATTTAAGATATAATAAGACAGCTTTTAACTCACTATTTTACTAATTAGGAACTAATAATAACTTTTTTCATCTTTATGTCAATTATGTAATGACTCCTTTTACAAGGAAAAAATTGATGGGGCTCGCAAACGATCACTGTTCACAAATATCATGGTAATTCAATATTCAAAAATCTAAAGTTATAAAAAGACTGAAGTTCATGAATCTTATGAAAAAATTTCAACTCATATAGAATTTTTTGTTATAAGTATTTATTCGACATACTATACTTGTGATTTGTTCGCACATAAAAAAGTTATAGACAAGCAACTAAAAATGCCCTGAAGGCATGGGGAATAACGAATATGGTTCGATCCTGGCTAGTCCAATCGTGAAAAAGTATGAGACAAGAAATTTTGTTCTCATATTTTAAATAGTCTGATCGTGAAAAAGCAGGAAACAAGATTTGCGATGAATCACGAAAAAAAGTTTGTACTTTATCAAGTCAAGAATCAAACCAAATTACACGAAACATATTTGGGACTTTTCGGTGAAAATCAAATCCCCTTTATTTCGTTAAGCTCGTTGTGAGCATGGGTCATTTATCTTCGGTTTGTGTGACAAGTCTGCCACGATTTTTTTTTATTTTATTTTCATCCAATAATGATGGGATTTTTTATAAGATACGTAGGTTTTAAAATTGAATACCAGCATTTTGAATAAGGAATCTCAATGATAATGAATCTTACCACACCAATCGTGAAAAGTCCCAAATATGTTTCGTGTAATTTGGTTTGATTCTTGACTTGATAAAGTACAAACTTTTTTTCGTGATTCATCGCAAATCTTGTTTCCTGCTTTTTCACGATCAGACTATTTAAAATATGAGAACAAAATTTCTTGTCTCATACTTTTTCACGATTGGACTAGCCAGGATCGAACCATATTCGTTATTCCCCATGCCTTCAGGGCATTTTTAGTTGCTTGTGTCATGAATGCATGAAGTGTCAAATAACACAGAATGATAAAGGCATCTGTTTTTCTGAGACTCCTTAAATACTGATTCCAATTTAACAAGGTGAACGATGTATTAGAGGTTGCTTGTCATAATTTAGCGAAGGTTGAATAAACTGACGGGGGTCACCTTCGGATGCCCTAACTCCTCCAGGATATGGGAAGTGATTCAAAGAGGGTGGAATCAGAAGTTTGTTTTACCTACATCTTCTGTTCAGGAATAAAATCTGTAGCCTTCAAATTATGGGGGGTTCCACTTTTCCGTCCCCTTCTCAGTGGCAATGACAAATCGTACAGTACCTGACAGAATATTTTACAAACAAGTATTGTAATGAGAGATAATGATATGCAACCTTTTCATGTACTTCACTGGTGGACTGGGCATCGCAGAATGCCACGGTGGCCACGTCCTTGAGTATGGGCATCTCCACCGAACAATCACGTCCATCCAGAAGTGCCACCAGCGGTCGGCTCGCCGGCGCGCCGTTGCTCATTCGATTCACTGAAATAATAACCAATATAAACATCATGTTAAATATTTTTCCACCAACAAAAATTAATGAAAATCCTTTTAAAGCAGGATTATCATTTCAACTAAATTTTGAAAAAAACGGATAAAGGAGAATTCGGAATAAAAACACCACTTGGGTTGGGTAACAACAAGGTAGGTGGCTTTCAGATATTTTAGAAATATTATTTTTCGACTCGCACAACACAATCCCACCCCTATCATCAACCTAAAGGTTAAAAACATAACCAACGCTGTCAACCAACAACTATTACTACTACTACAAAGAGAGCGCCTCCATAAAAGAAAATTACACGTTACAGTTTGATAAACTGTCAGCGAAATTAGTCAAAACATTGTACTACTCATAAAAGCCATACAAGTCATTAACTATTCGCAGATAATAATTAATAATCGTTCGTTATGGGTGTCCGTCTTGTTTTAATACGTAGACTGGCATTCCTGACCGCACAGCAACAAAGTGTACTAATGAACGACTGTGCTAAAGTTTACAACAGCAAGAACAAGGCAAACTACTATCAATCTCATGAAAATGCACGTACTATTTTTCTGAAAAAAATACATGAAAAAAAAAAAAAAAAGATTAAATAGAATTATAATGAATACCAACTGTTAAGTGGTTGGCTTTGCACCTGGCTGTTGATTATATCCTGTCCGACCGAAGTATTGAACGAATCCGCGGCGGATAACACAAGTTGTTGTTGTTGTTGATCAACAAAATTCTGGCTGTCGTTGTTGTTGTTGTTGTTTTCGAACGGTTTTATATCGTTGTTGAGGTCGTTATTGGCATTGAGCACAAGCAGATCGACGCCATTCAAACACGAATTGGTGTTGAGGATCGGTGACTGGTTGCCGATCGAGCGGTTGGACGCCGAGGAAGACGGCGTTTGCGATTGACGGGGTGGTGGACCGACGTTTGAACCTGAATATAAACACTGATACAATAAATTTAATAATATATATGAATATATATAAACTATAATTCCGACGATGTACATAATTTACTAAACTCATTCGAGTACGTGGACAAAATTGAGCTTCCTACGCAAACATTGTACTGACCGAGAAGTCGATAACATTTTTAATCAATCATTTTATAATCATCACTTACTATTTTTTCAAAATACATGCATGCATTTACTACGATCCAATGTTTTCTCACATTTACGCTACAATCGATCGAAGGAAGGTGAGAGTGTTAGTGATGAAAAACTTAAGATGTTACATTAGATTATTTGTGTCCAGCTACAAAAAGCAACAACTGTAAAAATCATAACAAATCTGATAACTCCAGTTTCACTAACCAACAAACGAGGAGAGGAAATCGGCGGTGATTGAGTTTGTGTTGGTCTTGTGCGCGCGTTTTGGGTTCTTTACCGGTGTTGATGTGCCGTTGATATTGCTGTTACTGTTGCTGTTATCGTTGTTGTTGTTGTTGTTGTTGTTGTTGTTGCTACTATTACTCTTGTTATCGTTGGCCAACGCCCGGTTGTTGTTGTTGTTGGTTTTGTTGCCGCGACGACGATCGGATGACTTGCTCTCCTTGGGCGGCAATTCAATACGAACTTGCGCGTCGATCTGTAATCAATCAATAATACAAGCTGAGTTGGATATTTCATCACAATTATTTTTAAATGTTTGCTGTATTTTTTTTCAAAATCAATTATCTATGTAGTACCATGAAACTACATGACCTGAACGTTTTAATAACACGAACAAACAAGTTGTAGTAGGCATCAGGAGCACCTGACCAAACCAACAGAACAGCACAGTAGTCTAAAATAGCGGCCAATAAGTGTACTATAATTAATGGTAGTTGAGCATCTCCGCTTGATCGCTCGCATAACGCATGTCAGTCAGCTTCCTTCCATACATACACGCTCTCAAAATCTATCTGGTCGGTAAATTGTGTGTAAAATGGTAAAAATGTCGCGCACATGGTTATACGCAATACAAGAGCGGCCAGCCCGACCAGGCGGGGGGCGGATGGTTGCCTACATTGACGATCGCTGATTCCACCACATAACGTGAATCTGCCGGTGTTCAAGCACATTCTGACGGGCAACATGTTCCCAGAATCAAGTATCAAAGAAAAGGCATTGACGGTACTTGGCATAGTGAATCCGCCGCCAAACCGGCAGTGTCCAGAGAGCGAACACATTTGGCATTGAGAACAGAGCCCGAGTGAGTGAGTACTGCTGCGCGCAGTTGTCCACGCTGGCAGGCTTTCTCTACACTCTACTCACTCACTATTAGCGGATTACATAATTGGCAGATAATACACTATTGGGATCAGAATATCCATCAAAAGCAACCCTATGTTTGTGACCATGAAAATAAGACCTGGTTTTCGAACAGTGTCAACTTGTTTTTAATTAGATTAACCAGTTTCCCTCCCGCCAAAGTTAGCCACCACACAGTTTAATTTTTCACAGGTGGCGGATGCGGATGAATAAGACGATAAAAAGACCACATTACCGGTACTACAAAATAGGCAAACTTATCCACCAAACATCTCAATAAAATTGATCAAACCACACAATTTCTCGATAAGTAATATACTTTTTGAACTTGGGGTGGTGGTGGATGTGAAATGTTGAGTGGGATTGCGTGCACGCACACCGCAGTGATTGATCGCACATACATAACAAACCGAAATGTATAGACTCGATCGTGGGGTCTGCTGCATGCACTGGCGGAAGACTCAATCCTCCAAAGAGAGGCCAACTTTTCTAAATATGTGGAAATTAACTATTTTAAAGACCTAGCTTTAGCTGCCTATTTTACCTAGCTAAAACTCTGGAATCAAATTTCACGTTTGGAACAGTAATTGGTTGTTGCCTCGTCCGCTAGTGACTGCATGCATCCCAACCAGCCAGCCACACATATCGCACTGCAGGTCCACACGCGGGTGGACACCAATCAAAACACCTTTACTTCCATCACACCAACCACAATTACCCAACTACAAGAAATAGAACATACCAGTCAAAGTTACATGAGTAATTTCAGAGCTAGGAAACAATTGTCAAAAACACCTGACTGACTCGTGAATCCGCCGACTACCACCACAAATAACATATATCAATTTCCCTCCAAATCACGGTGCCTCCCTCTTCCCCCCACCACACGCTCTGCTTACAAACGAGTGAGCGGGTGTGAATGATAAGTTTTACAGATTGCATCATGAGAAAATGCTGTGATGTTTCATGTCAAATAAAGGTTCGACGACTTATGTAGTTCAAATATGTCCTTTTGCTGAGATTCAACTTAGAAGTACAATATAGTAATACTAGAATTTTTCATCTGGATTCTAGACACCGCATTGATCAAACGGTTCATTACGAACTTGAATCATCAAACGATCATGATCAAATCAAACAGATCAGTTCGACATCATCATACACGTTCGTACGTGATTCTCATTTAAAACTTCAAACTTCTCTTCCATATCAATTCCAGACCAGTCGCACCAATACCAACAGAACAGCTCATAAAACCAGAAACCCATCATCATGGAATCCAAGTGAATTTATTCCCGGCCTGGTGGTTTGGTAGTACTAAGACTGAGCTCATGATGTGTGGTATCTCGATGCTACGTGGGTGTTCGGATGCCATGGTATGGTCTATACAGTATAGTCTGTTCACAGTTAACACACAATCGACATAATTAAATCACTGACGTGATTAAAATTAGTCTGTTGTATTGTACTCGATCTGGATGGAATATTATCATTTTCAGTAATATGTTGGGTATTGTATTGTACTAGATTGTGAATGAATGTAGTGTGGGATGCATGTCTGAACGTCGGATATATTCACTCGTATCGTATACATAAACGATCGTGTACATGCATGTTTAGATTCATAGTCTTAGCACTCTCATGTTAAGACTTGATGAAAGAGCTCGTATGTTACAATGCAGCCAGCCAATAAGGTGTTGAATACAATCCCATCGCCAATTATTTTATACGACTTCCCAGCTTAGCCATTAGACTTATGTTATGAAAAAACTTGGAAGTAGCATTGTGGTTGAATGTGACAAGACTGTACGATGAATGTGCCACCATCAAACGAAGGGGACTAGTACCGAGCAACAAGCATCGTGAGGAGGGGGTCGTAATTGAAGCCTAAGCGCCTCACACTAACGGAAAGCCCGGGTGGAGGAATCATGCAACTGAACTGACACTTTTCTCTGGGATCTTTCTCAAAAAAACGTTGACATGCACTTTTTGAAAAAGGAAGAAAATAAGCATCATCCTGCCTGATGTCAGCGGTAAGTTAAAAGTTGCATGTGTTCTGTTTGGACAGTTAAGCTCTTCCGCCAGATAACCCATGGCGATGGCACACATCAACATACCACACGGATGTGCCACACACACATAACCATGCTATTTGTAGTGCACTGCTAATATATGCACACCTTTCCTGTACACAGAGAGACCCCACTAACAAGAAAATCAGAACAGTACATAAATCAGCAGAGGTCGTTGCATCTGAAAAGGACATTGACGTCATGTCATTGAATCATTAATAATGATTAAAGATTCAAGAAGCCCTAGAGACAGGCATTCTGATTAGCGACTTGCAGTAACTTCCAAACTAGGAAGTTTCGATTAAATTACATCCAGATTATATCAAGCTAAACAAACAATCTGACATAAACAATTGAACAAGACATGGCATAATCAAAGACTACAATAAAGGATGATTATAGCAGAGCCGAGCCATCAACACTGTAATTGAGCGTGTCAGCACATAACTTACAAACTGCCATCCCATCATCACTACATATACATGTGTGTGTTGTCCTGCCTTTGCGGCACACAACTTGCATCATTATGTATGGCACAAAATGGAACAGAGATCACACTTATAATAGCACGCTGATTGTCATGGTCCGTGTAGTGTACACTCAGGTTAATCGGATTAAATAAGAGATTAGATGAAGCGCGTAATTCATCATGCATCAATAACATCCTCACACGAAATTAGTGGACATTTAACTTGAGCCATCCGCCCTCACTGGACGGCCACAAATTAATGTGGCTACGGCGGCTAAGCCCACCGCGAAACAATCATTCTTGTAAGAGTGGGAAGGAGAGCCATGGCGGTCTATTGAGCTTTATGTCACGCTGTTGTATGGTGCCCTATATAGGGGCATACATGCCAGCCAGCAGCAGCACTGAATCACCACCCACTTTGACCAGCAGGCCACCCTCCTATTTTCTGCATCGTCCTATCGTCTAACCGACTCACCACCCAAAAGCAATCTAGGCAAAACTTTCACACGAATGAAGCATCAAAGTTGTTACTTGTTACTGTATTTTTTACAGTAAATAAATGCAGATAAATTAGTATAGCAAGTTGGCTTGTACTATAACTAGAACAACGTCTTGAATAAAGTCATGATAGTATATATCGTGACGTTCACAGCTTGGATGGCGATAATCCTGGAATGGAAGCCATAGAAAAGACAATGAAAATATGAAAGGTTCCAGGTTCCTGATTGATCAAAGAGCACTTTCTGCGTGATCCTGATCGATGTATTGAACATTTAACGTTATTTATTAGATGCTCTACCTTTGGCATCACCATTTTTAAATGGTAAGGCATCCGGTCGGAAAATCAAATAAGATCCCATTGAACGGTGGACGATATTGGATTCTTTCCAAATACACTGGTTTTCGGGTATCTGAACACTGATAATTCAATCTCTCAGCTCAGTTGTAAACCGACCGAGAAAAACTGAACGTATATGAATTAGTTATACCTACTGAACTGAAAATATTCACAATTAATAAAATTCTATTTGTTATTGAGCCCAACTGAATAAAAGGAGACGAAAACTGGCTGACCACTCAGAAGTAACATCCTATTCTACCCATTATGTGGAAACTGAAAAGGGTAAGATGGATGTAAATTCTGGCTAAACATGGATGATGACTCAGACATTATCACCTCATAAAAACAGCACACTAATGAACTCCCAAGTGTCACAAAATGTTTTAACTATCCTCTGGATCAATTACGCTATGATGTAGAGCGGTGTTCGTAAAAGGTAACACGGTAACACGGTAACACGGACTTCTGTGTTACAGATTACGATTTTTCGCATTTTCAAAAGACAATTTAAAAAATGTCGTAAAACTGTCGTAAATCGTCTGACGAACTGTCAGTCGTCGGTTATTTATCGAGTTAGCGAGTGAGTGAGTGAGTGAGTGAGTGAGTGAGTGAGTGAGCGGATGAGTGAGCGGATGAGTGACCGGATGAGTGCGCGGATGAGTGAGTGAGTGAGTGAGTGAGTGAGCGGATGAGTGAGTGAGCGGATGAGTGACTGGATGAGTGCGCGGATGAGTGAGTGAGCGGATGAGTGAGTGAGCGGATGAGTGCGCGGATAAATGAGTGAGTGAGTGAGTGAGCGGATGAGTGAGCGGATGAGTGAGTGAGCGGATGAGTGATCGGATGAGTGCGCGGATGAGTGAGTGAGTCAGTGAGTGAGTGAGCGGATGAGTGATCGGATGAGTGCGCGGATGAGTTAGTGAGTGCGTGAGCGGATGAGTGATCGGATGAAAGCGGGTGAGTGTGTGAGTGAGTGCGCGGATGAATGAGTGAGTGAATGAGTGAGTGAGTGAGTGAGTGAGTGAGTGAGCGGTTGAGTGAGCGGATGAGTGACCGGATGAGTGCGCGGATGAGTGAGTGAGTGAGTGAGTGAGTGAGTGAGTGAGTGAGTGAGTGAGGCAATTTTACAGACCCCACAGATTTTTCGAAAGTTTACAGTTTTTTTTCAAAAATCTGGGAAACGAACCCGGGCCGCTGGCATGCTAGGCAAGCGCTCTTGCGCTGTGCTACTGAGCCGATGCAACTAAGCTGCATAAAACCGACTATAACTGGCTCGCTACGCTCGCATGCTCTCTACAACATAGTGCCTATGCTACAACACGTGCAGGAACAAATATTGAAATCTCCCCTGCGGGGCCTAACCCGCTTGTCCTCGCTCCGCTCGGACAAGCCAGCCTTACGTTAGGTTATGGGGGGCTCGCAGACAGTAAAACTTTACATGGAATAGTAATGTTGCTCGAGAAAATTCAAATTCGAAAAATCTGTGGGGTTTGTAATCATGCGTGAGTGAGTGGGTGAGTGACAGCAGCAACATATACCGCTGGCTTAGGCTTAGGCTTAAAAAATGAACATAAAAAATCACATGTTTTCAGGAAGTCAATAAACCCATAAGAACTCGATGTCAATGGCTCAAAGCACTCCCCTCTAACTGACTGACTGTATGCCTTACTGACTGACTGTCTGAATGACTGACTGACTGGTGTGATGAACCAACAGTTAATTATCATTGCTCGATCGTAAACAATAAAATAATTAGCTATCTTATCTGGGTTCTCTGGGGGGATTCGAACCCTCATCTTACGATTGCAAATCAGACGCGTTGCATTACGCTACAGAGACTGAATTCCCAGAGGAAGACTGCATATTCCGATTGAAAAATTCTTCTGGAAAAATAACTTCCTGGTTGTTCATCACACTCACTCACTCACTCACTCACTCACTCACTCACTCACTCATCCACACATCCATCCGCTCACTCACTCACTCGCTCATTCACTCACTTACTCATCCGCGCACTCATCCGCATACTCATCCGCTCACTCACATCCATCCGCTCACTCACTCACTCATTCATCCGCACACTCATGGTCACTCATCCGCACACTCATGGTCACTCATCCGCACACTCATGGTCACTCATCCGCACACTCATGGTCACTCATCCGCACACTCATCTGCACACTCACTCACTCACTCACTAACTGAGTCGACCGGCAGTCTAAGGTTACGTTTCCGGGACATTTTTTCAGGCCATGTTACAGATTCCATATTTTTTTTCCGTGTTACCGTGTTACCGTGTTACCTTTTACGAACACCGATGTAGAGCCTGTATTACAAAACACAAGCAATGATGGAACATTTTTGGTTTCAAAATGACGATTGAGCAGCCGACAGGCTGTCTGAGTCTTTCGGAAAAAAGGCGGGAATACCGTGAAATGGAGCTGGCTAACTGTTAATTCCACCCTTACCCCTCCCAATAAAATTTTTCTGTGATGGCTGAAAGTGATCAAAACATAGGTATCCTGTAGATGTATGCAAAACGGAGAGTGCTACACCATGCTCCATAGATAAACAAATCTTTTGCGTTTTGTTTCGCTTGACTGAGATTGGCAAAAATCTCCGAAAACTCGAACGAGATGGTCTATCATGGACGATATTGACCAGAAAGAGGAAGAACTTGAGATTACTTGCTTGGCAGGACTATAATGCATCTATTTTCATTACCACAATGGAGAAAACAATTATTTTCCACAAATCAGCTAAGAAAGCCAACCTCTGGATCGGGCACCGGAACGTCGCCTTCTCGTTTTTCGCCTCCGTGAAAATGTGCGGAACAAATTCGCAACTGAAATGCAACCTTGAGTTAGTTTTAGCACAAAATGCAGATAAACGTGGTTTCTGAAACGTATAATTTATAAATAACAATAATTATAGTCAGTGATTACAATTCTATTTTTAAAATTTCTTTTTCCGATTTTTTTATTCAAACTGATTGGTTGGCGGCAAATTTTTTTTCGACATTTGTAAACCATTTCCTAAACCCAATTTGTTTTTTATTTATTTTTATTTTATTTTTTTCATGATGACGGTATAGATATGTAAATGCTCATGCTATTGTACAACATCTATTTAAATAAAGAGACACATAAACATGTGTTTGATAGTTGCATGCTGTGGGATATATCGTAAATATTTGTTTTAGGTCATTCAACGGCCATGCTGCATCCACAATCGTTTCATGTCATAACTATGACACCTAATTTCCCATGTGTTCAAAATCCAACCTATGAATCACCATATCAATCAGTTCACCGTAAATTCTGAATAATGGTTCATATGGTCCGGATTTGAAAACTCATGTTATTAAAAAATTGGTTCTTTTCAATGCCTCTGAAACTGTTTTATACTTTGCTCTGAAAGAATCAACTACCTGTATTTTGACCTTTTGTTCTCGTCTCAAAGTGCTTAACTTAGCTGTGAAAATGTTTGTCACCGAGCCATTTCTCGACCCAAATATCTCTATTTCTTTGCATGCCTTCATAGTCCGATTTGCAATTCTTTCCCAAGTATATGTGAACCCTTTCATGCTTCGCCTCAAATTTTTTGTGACATAAAAAGGTTTACAGAAAAGTTCCGAAAAATAGGCCATCAGACTATGAAGACCTTTGAATGTCGCTCAAGATGAAAGACAAGTATGTTAACCTGGACGATCGGGGTGTTTAGGTGGTCGACGAAGGGATGTTGATGACTCTGGCACGAAGTTGAGTCACGGACAATACGGAATTACGACGAATATTGGGACATGCGTGTAATAGGGTCGAGTAGAGGGTATGTATCGTGTATACGGTACTAGTGACCTGCGGAAGAATAGAGATGTGTATGTACATAGGTGCCGGGTGCAGTTAGAAACAATGGTAATGTTTCGAACATAAAAAGATAATTCGAGATCACAATCGGTGTTTCGAGTAGTTTCTTCAAAAAGTGTTTTACTGGTGACAACAACCGTAACCTCCATACAATCATAAACGATAACTTGTTAGACATTGAGCAAAATGCAGGAAAAAGGTTATCAGAGTGAGGTGACGACAATTTCGTTTGATTTGAGACTAATGGCACAAAATTTGGGCACAGCAGAATTTTATAGTGCCGACGATGACTCGCTTTGCAAGTGGGCGAGTGCAGTAAGTCAACTACATATATAGGCCAAATAAATGTAGAAATGAGGCGACATTGATGCGTAAAGTTATCGATTCTGTGCTCGCGAAACAACCGATTTCACGGCCACAATCACGGTGGAATGGTTTGCGAAAAAACCACTCCTGCAAAGCTTGATCACAAATAAATGGCCATAAATATCCCTATTCGACATCTGAGGTGAGACTTATGCATGGCTGAATGGAATCAAGAGTTATTTTTACCTTATTTGGTTGAACATAATGAATGCGATACATGACGCTGCTGCAAATTGATGATCAGCTCATCAACTTCAAGCTTGTCAAGTCATCGTACTTTGACGACTAATTGACTTCTGCTGACGATCAGCAAAAAGTTTAACCTATATAAAATGGGGGAGAGAGAATAAAGTGTGCTTATCATGACGTAAAAGCGAGATAGGACTTAACTTGGGTGAGATATACATACATCATAGTTATGTATGTAATTGGGAATACCTTCGAGAAGTATGTACAGTAATGAGTTGATGATGTCTAAATGATCACACGTGTGCCGTCCCTGATTTATGCATGCTGATTTGACATGAAAGAGGGAGAATGACGCTGATGCGTGAAGCCAAGGGCATTGGAGGATGAATGAAACAGATATTGAACTTGTAAAGGGTACATAAGTGCATGCGCTAACAGCTTGATTCGAGTTGATTGCGACATCGGACAGTATAAAGTGTGACAGTCAACCATCGGACACTCCTTTTACCGCCGGTCGGCAATTAACCGACACGTTGACGAAGGTGATTCAGCAATTAACCGATGTAGATTTAAAGAGAGATAGGTGACCAAGAGTTGAAACGGTTGATGTATAGTTCATGAAGCGTTAAAGGCCGACTGCCGGGCACTTGGTACATAACATCACGCGTTTTGCATGCCTGATCGTGACAGTTAGGGCAACGGGGTTAGGGACAACTTGTGGTACTTGCGAGCGGGTGCCGCAGTACATGGTCACATAGTTACACAAATAAAGTTGATAGTATGGAAACTTTATATGTATAGATGATAATTCTTTCAATTTTCTATTTTGATCGGCTTTGATATCGCCCCAATCTGCGCTCATTCGCCATTCAATACGTGGAGTTGTGGACATGGCACGGTCATGACTCATTGACATGATCATGGTTATGATGATGAATGCCATGGGTGGGCCGCAAATGGTACTCACAGATACACGAACATACATTTGTACATATACATACATACATTGTTATGTACTCATTATTTACATACAATGATTAGTGACACGACCTACCATAACGGCGTGTCATGACACCAAAGTATTATATACATACCTGCATACAGTACATACATGCATAATCGAGAGGTATGTACCTAATCGAAAACAAGTCTGGTCTGGGCTGGGCTTTATTTATCATAGAGAAAGCAAGGATTGCATAAAACTCTAATCTTGTTCGAATCCTGGGGAACATGATCGAATACATACGATTCTCAATTGATCAGAAAATACTTGACTGAAAAAGAATGCGCCACAGTTTTCTAGAGTATTTGGTTTTCTGTCGAAATAGAACTGAAGGTGAGTGCATTTGTTTGTGCGTGCATGGAGCAAGTCTATCAATGTTTGGAAATGGCGGGGTTTCCAATTTAGTCTGTTAATCAATTGAGAATGATGGCATTCAGGGCAGTCATTTCATTGAGACGAAAACTTCTGATCTACATACATAAAAGTCATGAATCAAATATTTTGCTGAATTTCACCGGATGGTGGCCGACGTGTTCAGTGTGATGAACTTCGCACTCAACCCTCATCAATCCGATCTGCACTTTTGCACTAAATGTCTGCCGAAAAAACGTGCACGGAACATTCGCCAAAATATGGCATTCAAAAGAGTTCTAGATGGTGCGGAATCGGCGGGCGAGAATCCGAGGAAATCATGAAATCGTTGCTGTGGAACAAAAGATATCCAGATACATACGAATAGACAGATTCTATGAGGGTATGCATCAATTAAAAAACTGTCTATAATAAGTGTTTTTTTGTAAATGTTCTGGAATTAGCCGAAACAAAGTAAAATGAAACGTTCGGCGGCCCGTCAGAATAAAAGTGGAAAGTTGGGAATGATGATGGAAAAAGGTCGCGCCCCGACGTGGAACACCCACGTTTAGTTGATGTGCCATTACATAATACCCTCCCACCTCGCTTTTTGACA
Organism: Daptonema setosum; assembly: GCA_964036265.1. Classification (NCBI taxonomy): domain Eukaryota; kingdom Metazoa; phylum Nematoda; class Chromadorea; order Monhysterida; family Xyalidae; genus Daptonema; species Daptonema setosum. The sequence continues at coordinate 17,994,496 of OZ038446.1, forward strand.
TTTGCATTTGAAATATACCAACTTTAGGATGCGGAAGAAAAACTTGTACTATGGAACCACCATACTATAGTGGATTATTATATTTATAACCCATTTTGTGCAAGGACTGGCCTCATGTTTCACCGTCAAACCTGTGATACAAAACCTGGCGACGGTTATAGAGCGAAACATTAGGTGCGAATTGTCTAATTTAGCACAAAATAAGTCGAACATGAAATAATCGACTACACGCATAAATATGTACATATGTACGTGCATACGCATTCATTTTGGTACATCGCATTGGTATAATGTACATTTTTTGTACATGTGGAAAGAAGATACTGTACAGTTAAGTATGTAGGAGACAGGCCTGAAAGGCTGCAATCCAGATACATTTGTGCAATCATATTACCTAACTACATATATAAAATGACATTCGACAACCCATTAAAAAAACTACTGACATTTCGCTGAAATGGGAGAGAGGTATAAACCGAGACGTCGTCTAAACGGAGTGGCTGGTACATCGATGGTACAAGTATCCTTTATTTCATATGCCCATTTTCCCAAAGAGGGGAGGCAATTTCAATGCGTCAACAAACTGGGCATCCAAACCAGTGGCATTGAATGATTGCTCAGTTGAAAGATCAAATGAGTTTAGCACAATGAGATTAGGCGGAGTTTTATGTTACTGAAAGAATTTAGTAGTGCAATGGCTACATTAGCTACAATGCCACAAAAAATAGTGGAACAAGTATGTAAATTATAAACGACGAAAATCAAATCAACCGTATCATAGGCTGAATTACAACTTTGCTCACGCATGAGTGATAGTTATTATTTTGAGATGTATATTGTTTGATAGTTCGATGATAATCAACAAATCATCAGAGCATATCGAAAGGTTATAGTAAGCTGTTCAGTATTCAGTTAAATTTTAAATTTCGCAATTTGTTTATCTTGATAACATTTTCCACGCAATAACAAAATTTATAGACACTCCTATTGAAAATTCTAGAAAAAACCCACTCGTTTACTCCTCAAATAACCGAGATATTTTAAGGGCCGCGCCTTCAAATGCAGTATTCATCAACAGAAAACTATAAATGGATGTGAAAGCGTATCACTTCATGGATGTACTAAGCGGGCTAGTCAATCATTATAGAGTTCATGATAAGTTTATAGAAGGTGTAATTCTGAAACGAAAATTTCTAGGAAGATTTATTTATAAATTTGTGTATCAAAAAAGTTTTTACATGCAAAAACAATAACTCAAGTTAATAAATTTTTTTCACCATCGGAGGAGCGGATTTTTTTGAATCCTTGTACAAAAAACTGTTATGGGGGTATTCAATTAGCAGAATCTCAATCTCAGAATGGTCAAGCTATGCCAGACAGCTAAACAGACCGCTCTCAGCATGGGTGGCAGGGTTTCAGGAAGAAAGCATGTCAGTCAGTTAGCAGTCAGTCAGTCAGTCAGTCAGTCAGTCAGTTAGTCAGTCAGTCAGCATCCAGTCAGTATGTCAGTCAGTCAGCCATTCAGTCTGTCATTCAGTCAGTCAGTCAGTCAGTTAGTCGTCAGTCAGTCAGCCATTCAGTCCGTCAGTCAGTCAGTGAGAGCACTGCAAAAGCAATAAGCGACATCGAAGCCCCGTGAAGCGTGCACATGCGCCGTAAAAGCCGGTTATGTACACATGTTACACTACAAGACGGAAGCGCATAAAGGCCACCGGCTCATGCATCCCAAAATATCCCATGCACAGGGTGGGTAGGCCAGTTAATCAACATTCTGAGTTAGCTACTTTGGGATAAGAGAAAAAGCGAAAAATGAAATTTTCGCAAACACCCCAACAGTCTTCTTCAGGTCGGGCGGAGAGAAGAATCAAGTTTCAGCGGATGAGTGGTGAGACTTAAGTGAACAGACACCGAAAAGTTTTGATCATTATTTTGCATTTGTCGTCGGCGCCAGTTTGTTTGTGATTATATACTTCTTTGAAAATCCACATAGATTGGGGGTAAATAGTTGATTCCTATTTGCTGTCCCCAATTTCTACCCTTGATCAGAATGATATTTTTTCTTCATCTTCCCAAATTTGAGGAAAACCGAGCTTATGTTGACTTCCTAATCTGTTTATCGCCCCACCCTGTACTTACGGACATATCGGTGGAACAGATACCGAGTGAGGCAGTCCAAGAGTGCCCTCCCCCTTACCCCTGTTTATTAAGAGCAGCCACACGCACTGATCCCATTCAAACAATACAATCATGTTATATAGGCTTGGCATACAATATGTACCAGGAGCTCCACATGCATTCCGAGTATAAGCAAATGCATGCACATCATGATTCGGGCTTAGCAATGACATAGACAGCCGAAAATCTCGACCTAGATATTTTCCTTAATCATCAAATCAATGTCAACAGAGTTGACCGAAATTTTGCATTCGAAGAATGAGGGAACGGAGAAAACTTGGGAATCAATCATAACAGAGAGCGTTACTGTATGGGCTCAGAGTGATTCGTTAGGACCTGTCAGTACAAAAAAGTTTATTCATTTAGTGAACCTGTTCACATACACAATTATGAATTCGGGCCACCAATGATATGATAGTCAAGTCGGGTCGGGCCCGGCCCATAAACAGACGGTTGGTTGGTTGGGTAAGCTTGGTAATGTTGCGTGGTATCATCGGGTCGGGTTCGGCGAACAAACCAACCGAACGAACGAACGCCCCGGCCCGTTTTTGTACTGAGAAGCCGCGGGAAACCAACCGAAGCAACAGTTGTATGTATGTTTGTTTGCTTGTGATCAGTGGCGGGGCGGGGACCGTCTGGCAAAGATCGCCGGACCTGCCAGCATGGATGGCACACTTGAAAATAAAACCATGTATCATGAAATATTGTTGGTCCTTGTGATGGCTGTAGGTGTACTGAGTGATGATTCAACCGCCACGTTCTTATGGTGGACTACATTGTATTGGAAGCATTACATCCAAATATACATCATACGCCACCTGCTATACAATACATATATACCACTCTTACCAACACCACTACCACTCACCAAGCGCACACACATAACCGTTTTGCCTACATTTGGCAACCGAACCTTTTTTACTGGCCATTTGCAAATTCTCTACCAGTGCGTCCGGGGTCCGATGTGTCTGAGAAGAAGCTGAAATGCGATGATGCATTACGCACTTTTGATGCAGATATTGGTGCTTAGGTGCATGCATCAAGTGCACGCATCTATAAATGTGCACCATTTAGTTGATGGTCATCAATAACAGTTTGAATTGAAAGTCAAATACAAATATTAACCGTTGATTATTTTTTAAATGACTTTACGAAAACAAGCACATACGCATTTTCACTGTATTTGTCAATTCCTTCCAAGCTAAGGAAGTCTAAGATATAATATACTTTAACTTGACAAGTACTGAATCACAGGTTCTACAGTAATGTAGACCGACAGTAAATTATATACTTGTTCACAACAATACTCCCTAGTATCACGGTATTCTCATAACTGGGCACATTGTGAATGAGCACAATAATTGTGAACGTAGGCAGTACAGATACAGAGAGCAGCTCATGTACTGGCTTGCCACCCTTACCCCCATCAACCCCACAGCCGCCCCTCATCCCCCTACCCCCCCCCCCCCTCCCCCCTACCCCGCCCCTTCCTCTTGTTCACCACAACGCAATAGCTCAAGTGAGGAAATTTGATTTTGGTTGGCAGTAAGCGCTCGGGTTGTCTTGTCCGTGGTCAATGGCGGTCGAGCCAATCCTCCAAAGCGAGGGCATTTTTTCACGGACGGGGAATTATCAGTTTTGAGGGTATTTAACTTGCTTTGAAACCCGAAAGAACTAGTTATGCTTTTTGAAACTACCAGAGAGGGTGAATTCCACTCTTTTACCCTCCCTCATCCAGACTGGACTCGAGCTGAAATTCCGGGGCGGATCGGAAACTCGCACGCAACGGGAAACAACTTGGAATAGCATAGAACTTGGAATGGCATATCATTATTACGGTCATTCAAGTTGAGTCAAGTTTCAAAAAGTCAAAGTTTTAGGTAGCATATATGGTGCCATCATTCAACCAATGTGAACAATACGCCGATACAAAGAACGATTATAATGAAATTTGGAATTGAGATTTTCTTTTGTACTTTGAATTAAGCATTCGCTGTTCCATGGTGAATTATACACCGTGGCACGTCATGACAAAGAATCATGGTATTGCTGGACATACAGGCAAACACATGGGCATATGGCGCATGTCGTCCTAGAGGACGTTCAACAATTGTTGAAAGTTTTTGCCTGGTTTGCAGTAAATGAGTTGCTGGGATCTATTACTTTAAGAAGTTAGTTAGGATACAATATAAATAAGCTCAACTTGAGTTTTTAAAATAAATATTCAACTTTAATCTGGATCCCAAATTAATTCATTTATCTGAAACGATGTGAGAAGATTCTCTCTTCTTGTTGGGCAATGGTGAATGGGCAGCCACCATGTGTGAGTGAGTAGCTGCGTGTAATGTTAACCTTGGATGTGAGTGAGCACGTGCAGCCGCGCAGTGTTCACAAAAAACACATCTCTACATAATTCGTTGCTCTCCGACGTTATGACGGATTCTCAGATAAGACTGCAGATGTTATGATCGTGGATGTATGGGGAAACACGAATGACTGACTGTCAGACATAGAATACTTATAGCTTGGTCAGGGTTTTCAAATTATAAAAAACTGTCTCTATGCACTCGTTATACCCATTATAAAAATAAATGATGGCACCGTACGTATGTCAGAAAAAACAGAACTTTTTCAAAATATAAACGCAAGTCAAAAGTAGATTTGAATTCAAATGGCGCGCCAAAAGCTTTTTGAGTAAAATGACAAGAAACTCTAGATAGGCTATATAAGCGGACATGAATGATTGACAGATACAGACCAGACCGAACACTGATGTATTGTTGGAGTGATTGGCAGCCATACGCTGGCAAAATGTCTGACTCAGTTTACGTCTGTATGGCATTCCAATTGATTATCAGACTGAATTTGAAGTTACGCCCACTTTTCTCACGGATTAGGAATTTTGTGTCTGATTTGTGGCAGGCTTCGGAAAGTCCATCGATCTCTTTTCACTGCAACCATGCCCAACGGAGGGAATTTCGACCCGAAAGTGATATTTTTCAACTTTGTGGTTCACTGAGGTTTGAACTTTTCATCCCTCTGTTTCATGACATCGTTACCCTCTTGTTGTTGATTACTGGCTTGTTTTGTAGAGAACAAAAAAGTGGAGCCAAAGAAGGGGTCTGGGGTGTTTGAGAGGGGGGGGGGGGGGGGGGGTGGATCTGACACCCGTGCATGTACTGGTCGGAGAAAAGGAGGGGCGAGAATGAGATTTTATTTTTGGCAGTTTCAAAAGGCACATTTTCGTCCTCAAGGTTGAAAGGTAAAACAATCTTGAAACTGTTTTGGTTTTTAATCAGAAAAGCGCCGGCGGCTGGAACGACTTGTTCGTCCGCAAATACGTACATACGTACATCCACGAATCGTGTGTACATGCATACATAATACATGATTACATTAAAAATGTTCATGATACTCACACCATCACATGATTCAATCATTGTCAGCATCCCTCCAACCACTAGCGGACGAGAAGGGGAGGGAAAAGTGGAATTCCCCCCTCTTTGGCTGTTTCAAAAAGTGGAATTTGTTCCCTAAGGTGTAGGTAAAATAGCCTGAAACCTGCCGATTCCCCCCTCTTTGACGAAATTCCCCTCCCTTTGGGAATTTAGCTCGTCCGCCGGTGCCTCCAACCCCACCCGACCACTAAGCCATTGGCGGACCACCTTATCCTCCAGAAGGAAGCAAATTTTGTCAAAGAGGGGATTTGGTCCTCAGTTTCCGGGCCATTTTAGTTAAACCTTATAGAACAAACTCTACTTTTTTGAAAACGCCAAAGAAGGGGAACTCCATTTTTTCCCCCGTCCTCGTCCGCTAGTGCACTGAGAAACAAAGCCCATTACACGCCCGGTTTCACAACCAAGTGCACAGAGATTCCGTGGTTGATAAGATTCAGGAAATTAGCTGCGATTCTACTCTGTTAATAATCAGATAACTGAAATTGAAGTTATAAACGATGGACATCGGATTGAATAAGTGCGTGAATAAGTAATATTTGTCATATAATTTATAGTTTATAAGAGACAACAATGACGAGTAGATACAGTTAGGCATACATGATTGTGCTAGTTTATATCCGAGTTAATGTGAGGCAAAATGCCATTTCTTTGGCATTTGTTACTAATTAAGTAAACAAGTAGGTTTATATAAAGTTAGTAAACAAACAGCTGTCTAATGCTCATTGCACTAAAGTCATTAAGCTATGAACTACAAAAAAAATCGGACGTTTCTCAATTATAAGCCCAATCTTGCAAGTTAATTCTTCAAAAAAATTTGAAAATCTGAACTAAATGCATTATAAATTACATGCAGTCATAAACAATAAAAGAACTTCTTGAACAGCGATGTCGGACATGTTTTTACATTTAATGGTATAATGATTTTCACATCTTGCAAGTTACTTGAACATAACGGTTAAACATGGTACATGCCGGCATACATACATATGTACAAACATACAGTATATGACACAAGGTATCATGCTTATCCCACTTGATCCATACCATTGACGTAATCAATCAAACAGTACAGGGTGGGTGTCGTTGAAAAAGTTATCAAGTGGCAGGAAACACAGATTTTTTATGGAAACAGTATGTTTCATGCAAATGAAATAAGTGAAAGAGTTGCATGATGAGATGGGTTGTATATACAAGTTATAACATGCTTTAGTACAAATGTATATACAGGTTCGAAAAGTTATGAGCATGCTTCATGGTAATAGAACAGGTAGTATTACAGTACATTCAAGTACAGTAATCATGCACCTGGGCATAATCATACATAGGCATAAGCATAAAATGTGGTGGCATGGCATAAGCACAAGCGTAAGCATGGTGTCACCTGGCTGACCACTGTCTCTTCCGTACGTCCGATCGCTTCCAGCCAGCTCTGTCGCAGTACCTGTGGCCGTTTCGGTATACGGTAGAAGTGGCGATTGTCCTCCTGACCACGATATCGCGATCGGAACTTGCAGTTGGGAAATCCGCATGTTGTCGGCATGTCGGCGGTATTTCGGCAGCAGTACTTTTGGGCAGAAGCAAACACTAGCGATTTAGCAAGCAAAAAGTGAAAAGCAGAAGCGTTGGTATTGATTTATTGAAGTGACGAATTTTCAGGAAATCAGCGAAAATCAGCACGGCAAACCAGAAGTAATGAAGTTGGGACTCGGGACAACCTGTGATGACCGTTGATTGGTGGAGGTGGTGAATCTGAAAATACATGATATGATGGTACATGAAAACTGGAATTAAGTTACGGCAAATAATCCTTAAACAATAGAACAAGCGTTACAAAAAAAGCAAAATCAAACAAGCAAAACAAAAATTTGCATTTGCTGCTCAGTTTAAAATTACAAAGTCAACACGAAGCGTATATGTATGCAAAACACCACTTGGTTCATAGCGGCAGCTAATAGAAGCAACATGAAAAACCGAATTAAAATGGTTTTGTATGAATGAATGAAGCGAGACTTCGATGGACGAAACGGAAACAGTACGTTTTGTACGAAACTTTTACTTCCAATTTGACGTCAAAAATGGTGTACTTTACTACACCTGCACCTCAATCAACTGTCTTCCACATGAAGAGCAATAAGCAATTGGAAACTGTTAGCAAGCGATTAGTTTGGGATACGGAATAAACATGTCACCATGGTAAAGAAATGCAACATGTAAACATGCTTGTTTAAATGAGTAATGTAGCACACACATACTCGAATGGTTTCATTTATGGCGTTTTACCGATATGACTATTCATATTTATTCAAAACATACCATACACAAAACCAATTATAAAATGCTGGTCGTATGAAAAAACTACTGATGTCATTTAACAAACATCATGTGTAACTTATTTAACTGCTTGAAACTGACTCAGATATGTACAACACCTACATTTGTACATACGTAGTTTACTGATAAAACCCAACCAATTATAAATTACTGATTGATTGACAAGGGAGAAATGAATTCCATGACATCTAAGGGAGAACTTATATACACAAGTAGGTTGGCGTTGACCCCAGATACCACTATTGAGATACCTCCATAATTCTGGGCTAATTGACAACCAGGCTAAGCAAGCACTTAGATCAATACAATAGCTTCGGTAGGTCTAACGTAATGTATCGCCTAGTTAATGGTTGGCTGATTGCACGATTATGCTATACTATGTACGTCTAGGCTAAAACCAATTGAGCAGAATCACTGTGCCATATAACACAGTATGGAGGTACGACCAACGAAACAATAGATAACTTATTCATAAACGTCATTAAAAGGTTTAAAATATACTTAAAATTTGGTTTAGTTAACAGATTGGATTAAAACTTGATCAGACGGATAGGATAAGGCTCTTCTAGAATCTAGACTAGAACTGAGTAATGCAGTTGGATCGTAAGTTACCGTGACTATTATGTTCTGTGTGTGACTCAATGCACATTCTAACAATATAAGAATAAACTCAAAGTTGTATCGAACGCCACCAATAAACTACTTTAAGGTTACATACGGTCGATGATAAGTTTCTGCGGAATGAAGATTTGCAAATATACATACGTGTACATCGAATTTTCAGTTTAGTTTTGGCACCTGTGAAAAAAAGAGATTTTAATCAAGTCAGTTTGAGATGCTGTAATGATCAGAGACTCATCATCCTGTAATGACTAGAAACGTTCGCTTATTATAAGCCAGATTCCAGGGACGTATAAACGGACTGAGTGAGAAGGCTCAACCTCACCGAAAAATCTAAACTTTTGACCCAGAAAACGTTCAATTAACAATTATAAGAACAGTTATCCGACGATAGTCACTGAAGCGGATACTCGGATGAGTCCGGACCATTCATCATGATCTACCGGGGGAATCAGCGAGATCAGCTTCGCTGCACTCAGAGCTTAGAAATGATATAAACACGTGGTATAGACCTATAATCTTGAAATACTTTCTGCAACCATACACCGGAAAGTAATGTTGCCAACTGTTTTTCTGTAGAACCTTGGGAATGCAGCCCTGATTTACAGCGATTAAAGGCATGATGAGTCGTTCATTGTCATTAACCCAATGGCAGATTGAATTGTCGTCATTATCCTTACTATGTCAGTAATTTTCATCATTGTCCTTACTTTATTACTAATTATGAATAATTACATAGATAACATGATCACGTACACACTATTCTGTTGTCAATACAAATATTTGGTATAATAATGTTATTTCATGATAACAATTGGAGCAAGTTTTCAACAAACTTTCAGCGAGGAAACAGTTAACAGGAAGACTTCGCAACGCTTCATTTATTTTTTGACAACTAATGAAAATAAATACTGAGAAATATGTACATAGAACAAACAAGATTGTTTTGTTTGATTCAGCAAAGGAGTACACTTTTAAATTGACCCAGTAAAGTTGACATATTGTCTATGAAAAATACGAAGCATTATTTCTCATAATAATATCCTAAAACATTCTAGTGGACATGTGTTCTAGCAAATGGTGCAAAACTGGATAATCTACTGGTAAGTTTTTATTGATCCACAGAATTTTTATCAAAAATGTTTATGCTGTTTAATTCAATTAGTTTCAGCAAATAAAAAAGTGACGAAGAGAATAAATATTCTGAGAAAATTTCATAGGTTATCAATGTACAATGTATAGTGTATCAGTAATAATGTATGTAGTTATATATTATATGCCTTATATGAAGGCTGAGCCCGGATATGTAGACCAATCCTTCCAATACAAGCGTTACTGTACCTTTTTGAAGACGTTAATTGGAAACTGGGCGAATACTAAGCTACATAACAACAGAGATCCCAGAATGTTTGGCATCGCCCAATTAGAGCCCAATTTCTCGACAATAGTTTTATAATCGATTCTATAAAATACTATACAGACATGATCACTGGAGCATGGCAACAGAATCGGCAGTAAGGTTAAGGTTATGGTGAGGATGATAGCATGGCATCGTAGAATGCAAGGATTACGGTCTCATTTGCTGGATGATTACACTTGCTGGCTTGAACTATTGGGTCCTGAACAATCAGGATCGAGGTTGAGATGGAAATCATGAGCTGGCTGAATGCGCCGTCTGAACACTATAAAGACTGTACAGATATAGACTCTATATGGCATTGGCTAACCAGTCAAGTTAGTACAATAATACAGTGGTACAGGTATATGATATGAACCAAAGTAGATATCGTCCCGGATGACCTGGATTAGTAAGCGGGCTTTGGTGCACTCAAGCATGCCACCAGGTACATATGTAAGCGTGTACCGTTGATCCACCGCAAGTGATAATCCATTGATCAAGTATGTAGTTCTGGTATAGCGTCCATAGAAGTACAACGAATTGAACAGGGCATGGTATTCTAGATGAAAGTAGTAATGGTAAGGTACAACATGTGCCTGTATGTATGGATGTGCCAGTGGATGGTTGTGTGCCTTATTCCACCTGGTATGTGGCAGTGACCAGGTAATTGCATTGGGTGCTACAGAGTGACAATCGGCTAGTCAAGTCAGTAGTAGTAGGGCACGGACAACAGGTAGTGGCACATATGCCCATGGCACATACGGGCATGTGCCCTAAGATGGCACCAACCTGCGTATAGCAACCAGCCAGCCAGGGCACAGCTCCAGTGAGTGAAGAGCCGTCCCGTTGTAAGCATGCGTACTAGATTTAATAATGTGGCACACATTCACAGGTATTGCCCATCTGGCCGTGGCACATCACCCTCCGTACTTGTGCCCTGGTATTCGGTGTTGGTTACCTGCCACACCATAAAACGACCAGTCCAAAACGCGGCCCGGCCCCACAAAAATCTGGCGTTAATCGGGCGTATCAGATTTCGGTGGCGGCCGTCCGGAGTTGTGTACCACCAACCCGACTTACTGGACAACAGCAGCAGTACATACATACGTACATACATATACATATACATAGAAGGCACAGTGGTGCAGAGTTATCAACGCCTAAACACATATGCCGTATACCAGTAATAAGTAGGCCCAAAAAGAAGGCACATCAGTGCTGTTGTATGGCACGAATGTGGTCGGCATGTGCTCGTTGACATATTGGCCTCTGCGGCACTCTAAGGCACAACACGTTGGTATATGGGCGTCGTATACCAAGTTGATTTCGGTGGGGCCACCAAAAGGCACATGCCCGCTGGCCACTCGGCTCTTAGTGTGTCTCTGATGTACTTTGGCAGGCGGTGCACCAATATTATGGCACCTAGACCTTATAGCGGACTGCCGTGCGTTTAGTGACTGCATATGTATGGATGTATGGTGCCAAGATGCATTAATGCAAGTATGCAGCAGTGGTAAACAAGGCAGTGTCCAGGTGCATTCACTCGGATGATGCATGGATGAGTGGCATAATACCCCGACGTATCTACCTGCCTTTCTCATCAAATCTGGCCCTGGCACACTGGCACGCGCGCACAGGCTCTCATTAAAAGCGGTGCCCAGTGGCTTAGTTAGTGTGCCGTGGTATATGTGGTTATGGTAGTGCATTATTATGATCATTATTAAGTACGCGCCAGTCAACAGGCCAATAGGAAGCCACCATGGCTGCTGCTACGGCATATCGACCGTCTCATATTAAACGGAGCCAGTTGTACGTGTGGTAATGGGATGCGATGCCCTGTACGGGCAAAACCAATATGTCTTGTACATGCCGTCTAGATGCGTGCATGTTGTGTGCCAGGGCACGTTTATACCACGCCACTAATTAGACAGTACGACTCTATGGCGTACGGCCGTAAGCTCCATTTGAGCCGATAGCTTCGTGGTACAGGGCCCGTCTGCTAATTATTGGTTGCTCCTCGGCCTGTCAACAACAGTTGGCTCATTATCCAACCAACCAAGTACATCTGGCCAAGCGTGACTGCCACATCCATCCATATGTATGTAAACTACCACCGTATCCTATCTGGTCCGACACTTCATTTATCAGCCAACAAGTGAGCGGAACACGCAATTTGGCCTGGCTGGCATGTCGCCTCGACTCGACTCTGGTCGTCCACAGATTACTCTGGTCGTAGTCTACATTCTAGTGACATGGTCCATCTTCAATGCCCCCATGTGCCACATATCCACCGGAAGTATCATTGAACGCTGGTATCAGCCGTCCATTATTCATAATCATTACGGGCACACACTTGTGGACGAGTGATGCCACAAGCCATGGCTAAACGCACACACGAATGCATTACCATTACCGTACACCAGTACATATAGACCAGTGCCATGATCATGACCAGCGCACTGAATAATGCATGTGCCAGTATCAGAGTTTGGCCGGGGCACACACAACCTGGGTGCCTCTCTCCACACAATCTTGGATGCCAAGTGCCACTTAATGCCACCATTGAGTGCCCGTCCGGCTATATATATTGCAACAGCCCATTAGTTAGGCTTGTATCTGGCACGTGTTGTACATACGTGGGCTTGTCGGCTTGTGGGCTGGGGTACCCGTAACAAACGGCTGTTTGTACCATCACACCTATGTACAGGGTGCATAACCACAAATACTACCTCTTTTCGGATATTTGTGAGCTGAAACAAAACATTGGAAGCCGTTTAGAGTATGACCTAGAAAGCCAACCCAATCATAACTGTTGCGATGGGTGACAGTGCTGGGCAATATAATAAGTGTATAATAAGTGGCGTAAAACATTATAAATGTGGGAGCACTAAGGAATATTGAAAACTAATAAATCACATGCAGAAAAATCATATGAATCAAACCAGTTGCTATATTTTCTGGCTACCCTGTTCATACACCGGAAAAAGTGTATATATCGGCCACCCTGTACCTATGGACAGTATGGATGCAAGCCAGCGGCACTATATCCCAAACATATCCCACTCTGTGGCACATGCATCCCACACCGGCACTCCAATACATGCCATAAACACTACTAATGTGCCAATGCTTCAGTGACAGTGGAGAACGCTTCGTTATCACCAATGTATATGCCATATACCATTTAGATGGAGGGCTGTCATCCCTGGTATCCTACCATGAAACGTGAACGGTGGAGTGGAAGGGTACAGGGCTGGTTGGTGGCTGGGGGTATTTGATTGAAATTGAGATCATGAAAGTTGGTGGGAAGGCATTTTCAGATTAAAGGTCATCCAGATGATTACGGTAATGGTACCGTGGTCGTTGATTCGGTGATCCACAACGGCGATCCACAAGCTAGCTGGTTACGTACAATATGTACATACTGTACATCCGAACTTTACAACTGAAAGTCAGCTCGACTGAAAATTGAAAGACTCAAACTTGTGGCAGAATGAGTCAAGAACAGTCGAAAACGTGAGAATGAATATCTAGCAAATAATTTCTACCAATTACGATGCTGCTTGACAATTTTCTCAAAGTTCAGTTGTCGCTTTCTTGTGTTATAGTGAATTGTCGTTTATGCATACAGTACATGATTTGATACGCACTCATCTTGATTCACCAAATTACAGGAATCGTGAATGAATTGAAAACTCTATCTAATTGGCCGGACGTCTTGAATGCAATTTGTTTACCCAACCATTAAACATGGTCTTGTACTTGTTTCATTATGTAATGCGTTTATTAATGTTTAATGATGTAGATCACAAATGGTGTACCAATGTTACCGATGTTTTAAAAGTGCCAAACCATGATTACCAGCACACACGTTAAATGGATAACTGATTTGCCATGCACTCCTAATGAACAATTAATTTCATTATATTGTTCAACTGTTTCGTTACTGAAATCAACAAGGCGTACTAACGCCATTAAGGTTAGTGTATCTTAGTGGCCAGAGAGAATGTTGAAAAAACTCACGGGCGATGACTGTCATATAAAATACTCATAACTGGCCAGGTGTTAAACCCAGGACCATCAGCTTCTGATCCTGGCGCCGTGACCACTGGACTAGGCAAGCGACTTCATTTGGCGACGAAGCATATTTTTTATTCCAAATGACGGTCATATGATACCTACATAGATACATATGTAATATGTACATAGCTGAACTGTTATCTGATACTTTGGTAAGTCAGTGAGTCAATCGGACGACAGTCGACACTGAACATCAGATACTTTCTGCCGTTTCCGTTGAGATGGGCTGAATTTGGTCAAAATCTGAGGGAACCTGTTAAAGAGAGCGAACCATAAACGATTGGTTTTGTGTAAGGAATGAGTGATTTTAACACGTTCATCTGTATGGTCGACTCGGTATGGTATTCTGTGAATGATGCATCCTTTCTCGCTAACAACATTTCGATACGGAAGTGAGTTCGAGCGTTCCAGCCACACCTGTCCCAGCTGTGGGTTTTTAGCCACAGTCCGGGGGGTAGACTGTGGACGTGAGTGCTTTTAGACACAGTCCGATTCCTCTTCAGCCACAGTACCGTTTAGCCACAGTACCATTCAAGCACAGACCGATTCCTCTGTAGCCACATTACCGTTTAACCACAGTATCCTTTAAGATAAGTCCGTTTTTTAGCCACAGTCTACCCCCCCCCCGGACTGTGGCTAAAAACCCACAGCTGGGACAGGTGTGGTTCCAGCTCTTACTGACCAAGTACATAATCTCAGGTTTTCAAATGTACAAGGTGATAATCATTCAGACTGATATAATGACTATACTGATGAACTGTAGACTGACTGTAAATATGTACAGAACTGGTGTTCTTCCGGTTCAGTCTAGGAAAGTCGTAAGGAGATATAATAATTCATAATTTCTCTAGAACGGTTTGTAAAAAACATTGGAAAAAGAAATTTATCTACTTTATTTAATTAAAATATCCGAAAAATAATTGTGGATGTTAAAATGCCGAATGTTAAAAAGCACAGCGCATTCGCGATAAATATAAGGTAATACCGTTGTTCCTACATAATTAGAATTCGTATTTTAAGATGTTTTTGAGACTCCAACGAACAGTTAATACGTTAATTAAAGCCCGCATGTTTTTTTCGATTAAACAAACGACCCAAAATGAATACTGAAAAATCACTTTTTAACCTCAACTCTTTTCAGTTGACACCTACAGTAAGTTAAACACAGACGAATGAATGATTGTCTTGCATTTTAACACTGGCTGTCAGTTTTTCCTCATTTTGAGCTCAAGTGATTTGGCTAATACAACACCTATGATTTTCAACTGGGTTAACTAACACCATCAGAACATGATTGCAGTATCAGTTTGATTGAGTTGTCAAGCATCGCCTTCTCCTCGGATGTATGCAACCAAAATGATTCAAAGTTGTTTCTTGACTTGTACTGTACTTGTAATTCCATATGTTTCAAACGTTCGTTCACTATGCTTTCTCACATGTGCTTATTTATCCTGAACTTTGTATTTAATGGAATTCCAAAAGATTACTGAAGTTAAAGAGCAGAGATTTCTGATCGTGACTAAAAAATTATAGCTTTATTGCTTAGTGATGGTTTACCATATATTGAATAAAGTGGTGAACAATCGCAAATTCAGTTGTAGTGTGTCAGGCAAATACGATGAAGCACGTTACTTTATCACGGTTTGATGGTAATGGCCGGTGGCATGCTCATCTCCCTCATCATTTTAACGCTTCCCTTTTTGAATGGTCAAGGCGCCGGCCTGCAAGTCGATGGTACTGGTTCGAATCTCGAGTTGAGACAACAACAACAACAACAACAACAACAACAACAACAAATTTCCGTATGTGGACAGCGAATTCGTGTACCCATTACCTTACTCTTTAAAATACCTCAGCTTTTTGCCGTACTCACCCTAACCAACGTACATATGTACTTACATGTCATTCGTCCCCCTGGATTCACCGTTGCACAAACACACGTCTCTCTCTGCCTAACTTATTTGCCTGTTCATCCTCCTTTATATCACCACCCGACTTTGAATCTGAAGCAATCCGTTAATACACCCGTTATCTAATTAACCTGTTGGACTGTTCCTCTACCCGTGACCACCGTATGTATGTCATTCAATGTCCCTACCCCTGACGCCTCGAATCATGTATCAGTACACCTATGTATGTATGTATTTCTTCCCATCGCAAAGCAGAACACCGTACGGCACTACTCGACTGCACAAATTAAAATCGATACGACGTAGCTGGAAGACTCGGTGGTCATGCCAAGCAGGAGCACTCCGCCCAAAAAGGACGAGCGAGCGGCATTTCAACAGGCATGGCTCACTGGGAGTCCGTGTAGTTTCACCCCGGGGAACTTTCACCCCGCGATTTTGAGGTCTTTTCACCCCGCGGGAAAAAGGAATTTTTGCGGGGTGAAAAGACACCGCTAAAACTTGAGTTTGACATCCCCGAGAGCGGTGTCTTTTCACCCCGCGCAGTTTACCTACCGTAACCCAATTTCTAGTCTATTGGCTGATCGACCAAGATATTTAGCATACCCATGATCAGTGAGTGAGTCAGTGGGTGAGTGTCAATTTCAAATTCGACAGTCATTTTATGCATCAAAGCGCAAAATAAACTTTTTTCGCAAACTTTCAATAATGGTTCGATTTACGTGAAAATTGTTTACCAGACTAAATCGAACCTTCTGATTACGGTAGTGAAGTCAGAATGGCCGTAGTGTAACGCTGCCAGATGTAATAAAAGAGCTTGCTTTAAAACTGTAAGTTGAAGTCGGAGAAACTAAACTTATAAGTTGAACTTCAGGAGTGCATTGAGTAAAAATCATAGTTACAGAGGAAGAGAAGAGAATTGAAAATAAACAAAAACTCTCCAGTTGATACAATGAAAGTGGTTATTTATACTGTTTAATGAGAACAAAGAAAGCAGAATATACAGTCGGTGCAGCGGGTTAAAAGTCTCTCAAAACTGTTGCCATACACTTCCTAAAATTGACTTTTTATCTGATTTTAACTGGAATATGATGATTAAAACTGGTGGGGATATGGAATGGGTTCTGGGACACCTTTTAAGTTTGAGTGATAATAAAAATGGGGGAAAATTACGAGAACGGACACCGACTATTAACTTGTAGTAAAGGTGATGTTTCATGAGTAAGAACAATTTTTTTTATTGTTCTTGCTAACCGAAAAGCTGCGCCTATGTCATACAATATGTCATAAGAATAATAACACATCTTAATATATCCTGGGTAAGTGATAAAACGTCAATTACGCTAGTTATGTGAGGTCGTAATAAAAAGTTTCGTGTAAATTATAATTTTTTAACACCAGTATGTATATACGCAGTATGTATTTATGTAGGATTCATGCAAAAAGTTGGTCAATTGGAGAACGTTAAAAAAATCTGCGTAAATACCACGGCAAATCTGACTTCACCATCGTAATAAGAGTGTCCGGTTTAGTCTGGATATTTAATCTCATGCGAATCGAGGTAATATTCACAGTTTGTTAGAAAATTGATTTCGTCTTTCAATGAACAAAATGACTGTCGAAATTGAAATTGTTACTCACTCACTGAATCACTGATACGTCATGTGTATCATACATATTATGGTCGTTCTGCAAATGAACTAGAGTTTGGGTTACGGTAGGTTAACCAGGCGGGGTGAAAAGACACCGCTCTAGAGTGGTAATTTTTATAACTTTGGCGGTGTTTTTTTCACCCCGCGGAAATCCAATTTTCCCGCGGGGTGAAAAGCCCTCAAAATCGCGGGGTGAAAGTTCCCCGGGGTGAAACTTCTCGGTCCCCTCACTGGCGGACGAGCCTATACTCAAAAAAGGGTGAGTTTTGGAGCCATTCAAACAAAAGACTTTCCGGAGTGGAACTGTCAAACAGGAGGTGACTTTACTTTTTAGTTCTTCCGTCGTGGTTATGGCTCACATGACAAAGTGACACTTCGTCGGCTTAGTACCACAAGAATCGGCGGTCATTTCGGCATGACCATATGTTTTCGACTCCATTGGTTTAAAAAACAGTAAAAAGTTGTACTGGTTTGAATCAGCCGAAACAGGTTGATCTGATCATGGTTACGGTGCTCATGCACTATCATGACTGGGCGTCACTGGCGGACGAGGTAACAACCGAAAAGTAGAATTAATTTATTTTTGGCGATTTTTTAAGTGGAGTTTGTTCCTCAAAGCATAGTTAAAATGACCTCAAAACAGATCATTTAGGATTGGTTCGTCCGTCAGTGATGGGTGTAGAGACGAGAAGTGGATGAAAAATTGAATTTCCTTCTGTTTGGCGACTTCCCTTTGGAGTTTTTTAAGATGTAGGTAAAATGACCTAGTTTCTGTTACTTTCCCTTTTTTGGAGAAATTCCCCTGCTTTCGGATGTTTGGCTCGTCCGCCAGTCAGACATACGGATGGAGGCAGTGAGGCAGTGAGACAGGCATGTTGTGCCGCTGTCGAGCTAATGCCATGCTGGACCGTGTGCCAGCCAAGTCGTGTTGTTGTGTCATCACTCATGTTTTATGTACTCTCCACACTTCAACATAAACCATGCACACCTTGTCCTCTACTTTCACTACGTGTTTTCTGCTTGTTTCTTTTCTTTCTGTGAGAAAGCTGGCACAAGTTGTCACAACTTAGTACTTTGCAGGTTCACTCTAAGGTTTCAGAATACAGGTTTTTATCTGTTGCATACTGTATGCAGTTTCTTTCTTTAGTCCAGCATGAAATGGCGACCTCCTTGTACTGCATGTACATACATACAGTATGTATGATTGTTGCTCAATAATATTACAAGTTATATTGTGCAGATATATTTTTAATATAACGAGTACTCGTGACGTCTTTTATTTTTGGTATAGTAATTTTGCATGATACATACATAACAGGTCATGTGTTTCTGTGGCTGATTATAATCCGATGGATTAGTCTGATGGCTGATGGCCTCGGCTTCTGGGCTATGCTAAAATTAGGTTCCATACTGACTTGTCAGTAGTCGTTAACCAACTTACCACCCGGTAGCACTATACTAATAAAGAAATCTTAATACCAAAATTCTTGATTTATAATAATCTTATAATGTTTTGTCTATTTTTATTCATTACTAAAAATATACTATCACTGCCTTTTTATTACAGATGCATGATCATACGATACTTTAACCATGTGTACTCATGCTTTTGTAATTATGTCCCGAGCTAATGGAATGAAATGAAAAGATTTTCAATTGGTTTTGTGACAAAATTTCCAAGCTCGCCATTTCATCAGTGATACTGTACGTGCATTTGTATAGATGTATGAAAAGCATGTATAAAAATATACCATTGCGCGCTATAATAGCAACTTGTCGCATCAAAACTGATTTTTTGTTCGGTCTCATGGATTCCCACGGGAGGACTGCATGGCAATAACAAGTAACATTATCATCACCAATTTATTCCATGTATAAAAATATAAATAATGATAAATGCCATTAGCAAAGGCTTAGGCACATACGTTCATACATACATACATACAGCACATACGTTCATACCACGTTCTGTTGTCATGGCCAAAAATAGATGGGCTACTCGTTTGACTGTGAGCTGACGGTTTGCCTCGTGTGTCGTCTATTCGTGGTACAGTCGTTGGTAGGTTACTCTACACTCAAAATACTCGAGAGTGTTTGCAGGTCACGAAGTTTTAAAATGTGAGCATAGGAAAAACTTTATAGCGTTTCCGCTCTAAGGCACAATTTTGTTCGGTAATTTTTTAGATTTTTCCATGTGTTATTTTCATCAAAGATGAAATACATAGGAGCATCCACTGACCTTGTTCTGTATGCTGGAGAAAAGTCTTAATGAGACCAAAACACAACTTTCAATCCAGCCTCCGAATTGACTGAGAATGCTACTGCTACATACAGTACATACATACCAAGTTGATTAACTGCCTACAATGCTCACCCTTTCTTTTTATTTGCATACCTACCCAAGTACTGTACTTATTCCCGGTTCTCTGCTTCGTAAAACCGAGTACGTCATGTTGATACATAACCTAGACAATGAGTAACGTTTCTGAGTACGTTGGTGAATAAGGCTGAGTTACTGATAGATCTGGGGCCTGTACCGGCGCCGGAAGCAGGACCCGTTTTGCATGACCTGCCGCTTCCGTCGCCTTTTGAGTACATGAATACAGTACAGACATACATATAACATTGCATTAGATACATGTACATATGCCACTGCCTTTGCCGTATAATATACTGTATTTTACCACTCTGTTGAGCACTCTATGAAGCACGTTATTTTTTTCTATAAATAAACTGATTGTTGCTTTGGGTAGTAGTACCTCTGAGTTCAGTATAACACGATATCGTTATACAGTATTTTTTATATGTACAGTACATACTACATACTACATAGTCGATTATCACTTTTTGCATGACATGAATTTTCCAATGGATCAGTATGCTGAAGGAACATGGTGTATAGCAAAAGGTTTCTAAACACCGTGTAGGACCTAAAGTCTGATAGTTACTCATATAAGTCAGAAGTCTCTCCAATCACTACCCGTTTTTTACAGCTTCATGGACCTGAAAATTCTACAATTGCAAAAAAATTTAGCACTGAGATTTGCGAGTAACATTATATTCGGCTGAAAAAGCTCGAGCTCGTTGTATATTTACGCAAAAAATTTCATGCTTTTTGGTTTATTCGTTGTTTTATTAAAATACGTTACCGCTATGGTTTAATATGATGCGATGTTGGTGAAATTTAATGACTATAATGCCAGTGTACTAATGGTGCAATAAAAATCAACAAGCCCATTGTTCTAATTGTCTGACATAAATTAAACATAATTTTTAGTGAAAGTCCGGTGAATGAACATAAAAAATTCATAGAATTCATGGTTCATAAAAATAATGAAATCAAATTCGTGTCAATCAGTTATGTACTTTTCCGAGAAAGAGTTTCCTCAACACCCGATTAGTAAAACCATTGCGTGTTCAGAAATTCCGTATGTTTTTGTGCATGAAAAAAAAACTTTTGAAACAATGGCGCACGTTCAAAATTACATTCATACTCTCTAATCAAGTGAAACTGCTATACCCATCAAATGAAGCTTATCAGGAAAAATATTGGTAACGAATCGGCGCCCACTCATGAACACTTCTCCTGCATTTTTCACGTGGCACAACTCCTGATAATTGGAATCTGCCTGAATATGTGTGGCATAATACAAGCATATGCCTCCATACACAACAGAATATGAAACCATTATGTAATTGAATTATGCCGCCAGTATGTTCACTCTGGTCAAGCCATTACATAGTCAATAATCAGGTCAGACCATTTTCGGCTGTGGAACGAATCCACGTTGAATATTTTAGAGCTCCAGTTCATCTTACTTTTACAATAATTTTTTTATAAAAAAGGTAAGATTGTTTTACCACGCAGTTACGCAGTAGATAATGAGAAAAGTAAAGGTGAAAAGAGATTTATAAAAAAATCTCTAAGTTACCGTACATAGTTCACGAAATTGCTTCCACGGAAAAATTTCATATCTTTCTGTTGCCCGTAATCACATAGTTCATCTCACTTAATATCTGCGATCTTTTTATAAGCTTTCATCACACGACCCAGCAACACTTTGAATCTGGTATGAACTATTGTAAATATGCCCGATTGTATGTGTTAGTATGTGCCCGAAGTGTTGTTCTCACCGCGATCCGATGTTATGTCTAGGTTGTTTGTTTGCCTGCTCTTGTATACGTGTTGAATAACGGCTAACCGAAACCTGTTAACTACATATTCCTGCATGGTTGTTAATCAACTTGTGAAAACACATGTAAAAGAACATTTTAGTGGAATATTTAACTGAAGAGCTGGCCAACTTCGGAGGACAAATTTTCGTTGTTCGGATGTAGTGTTTACATACAAGGTTTCAGTTATATTATCGAAAATTATGGTAAGAGTAATGATTGTCTGAAATGATCGTTCGAAGCAACGAAAAGTTACGTCAAAATATCATTCTTGATAGCATATAGCACCTATAGCAAATGTGTAAACATCATATTACATTACAATCCTATTATATCAAAAAC
Organism: Daptonema setosum; assembly: GCA_964036265.1. Classification (NCBI taxonomy): domain Eukaryota; kingdom Metazoa; phylum Nematoda; class Chromadorea; order Monhysterida; family Xyalidae; genus Daptonema; species Daptonema setosum. The sequence goes on from OZ038446.1 coordinate 18,016,634, forward strand.
CACATTTACCATCAGCATCTTTTTGCGTTGCTCATTTTGGCAGTTTTGTCCGTTAGAGCCAGTTATGTACATGTATTATTTATTACATCTTTAAACGAATCCATTATATTTTTTTCACTGCCAAATGTTTCTGACAACTGTCTAACTTTGTAGCAGTCTACCTCAGAGTCAATAATAACCGAGACAACCCTAATTTCTCAAACAAAGGTCGGCTAACCAAAACAATTAATTTCCTTTAACATTTTTGTTCGTTCAATCACAGATTGTTTTAAAGCCAAATAAAACTAAGGATTTATACTAATCATACATCCACTAAACTGCTGTAAATTCATGGAAGTAAATTAACTTTTACTTTATATTTTGAATTGATATTCGAAGTTTGATAATAAAAAACTAGAATAGACTATATTCCCCATGCTTGTTGCACAGGAGATGCGACCCCACACGATCACTCGGCGCAACAGTTGTCGTTTTGGCAGCCAAAGTTTGGTTTGGCATCTAAAATGTACCAGACTGGTGTCCTAAAGTGCCCGTTCCAATCCAACTGGTTGTTGGTATGTTTATTGGGGTTCTATTGATGTTAGGCTGGTCCGATGGGTCGTTGGTATTATGTACAATTACTGGCGGACGAGCCAAACCTCGAAAGGGAGTAACGTTTTTAAAATGTCGGGAATTTTCGGTCATCTTGAAAAAACAAGTTATACCTCTTTCGCTTTAAAGGGCCAAAGAAAGGAAAATTCCTCGTACGCTAGTGATTATATATACTGGCATACGAACAGATGTAAAACACATCGAAGAACCTGATCGGACACTGGCGGACGAGCCAATCCTCCGAAGAGAGGAACAATTTTTATAGAGGGGAATTCAGCAGTTTCGAGGCCATTTGACCTTTCCCATGACGAAATTTTTTACTTTTTGGAACAGCAAAAAAGGGGGAATTCCACCTTCCGTTCTTCCTTCGTCCGCTAAGGCTAATGAATGCGAGGAATCTGACCCCTGCATTGTGCCGTTGAAAAACTGGACGATTCCTCGGGTATCATTTACATACGATGTAATGTACATGTTTAACAAAGAACGGACGTACTTTTTGTTGCGGTTGTCAAGTGTAAAATGCTTCACGCTTGTGATTTCGTGGCAGAAATGTCACAGTTTTAAACTTACTGTATTATAATTGTTTTATTGTTTATTTATTTTCGTCATCATGACTCATATAATACTTGCCGTCTCTTCCGTACATCATAAACTTTTGAATGAATTGATTCATTATGCAGCATGCATTAACTCTGAAGTGATTCATTGGATTTTGTTTTGTGCAATCATCTTTTTGTGTAACTTTATTTTTAGATGTTATTTCAGGTCCTTCAGTTGTTTTAGATGGTTCATTGGCTTCCCCATTGACTAATTTTGTTCTATAACTATAGTATTTCCTCTCGACAAAGCGAACAAGTTATTCATAAACATAGCATTTAGAAATGGTCCTAAAAAACAAAAAATATCATGAGTCATAACATAAGTGGAAATTAACCAGTCATGACTGTTTTTTTCTCTGCTTGTCGATGTAGAAATTGTTGTGTTCACAACCTAAAAAATTTATTTTACAAAAAGCTGGACATTTTTATTTTTAACTTTTTTGGAAAATTAATTAATTAAAAATTCAATAAATAAGTAAACATAAGTAAAAATTTTCGGTTCAGCTAACTTCTATGCGTCAGATATAGCAGTGATACAGTTGGTCCATATAGATGACGCCCAGCCGATGAAGATTACCGAACAAAATAAGGTGGCTTGATGAAGGGCTGAAGGCCATCAAATTGGTTTGGTTAACTGAGTATTATTAATTCTTTCAGTTATTTTGTAAATCTTCCAATCGGGCCGTAAATACAACCTCTAAATATTTCGGGTGAAAATCTGAAGAAATGGGATCATATTCGGCAGCTCAGGTTTTCGCGTGGTTGGTGCTGACTTTGGGAACCGCCGCGATTGTTGGGTCAATCGTTACGCCTTACTGGTCCAGCCATGGCTCAGTTGGTTAGTATATTTTAGTCGTAGTTTAAACGGTTGATTCTTTATTTACTGTGGTTCTTGCTTAATGGCCTTGGTCTTTGCTATTTTATAAAACTTGGCTCTTCGCGCTCGCAGTATCCGATCGGATGAAAAACGGTAAATCGCAGCAAAGCGTGTCGCCAAAATTTTAAAACGTCCTGCAATGTTTTCCGTTTTGTTAACCTCCGATAACCTATTGTGTCTGTTAAACTGAATGAATTTCTTCACGAACACCCCGGCGAAGAGGAGGTGTGTGGGTTCCCTGTTCTGCAACACCAAAAACCTGCAACACCAAATCTGCAACACCTAAGTCTAAGCCTAAACCTAAGCCTAAGTGTCCTGGTGTTGCAGATTTGGTGTTGCAGGTTTTTGGTGTTGCAGAACAGGGAAGCCGGAGGTGTGGTAAATAACTACTATAACACCACCATCACTAGCCGTATCAGAAGTTAGAGGCAACAGCAACACGCTCTGCGACCCGCTTGACAAAAAATTAGGCATAAATGTATGTAAATCAGAGGCGGGCCGCTGGGGGGGGGGTTACCCCCCACTTTTCAGGGTCGGCGGGTAGTACCCCCCTTAGACAAAAAATTTGGTCGCCTACCCCCTCCACCCCTACTCGAAATTTTTGAGAAAATCGGCCTCAAAACCTCGATTTTGAGGCTCAATTTTCAAAAAATTTTGGCTGTGAGAATTTTTTTTCGAACAAACACGTTTTCTGGGTCAATTTTCTTGTTTAAAACCTGAAAAAACCGGTACATGTGATGTTTATACCTTATAATAGAAGATTTTTTAGCAAAAACAAGCAAAAAACGAGGCTTTTTTGCGAAAAATAAATTTTCTACCCCCTACCCGATCTCCCCCCCCACTTTTCGGAATAAGGGGGGGGGGGGTAAACTGAGATTTCAAAATTCTACCCCCCCCCCCACCCCCTGCAAAACGCCAAAAAAACCCGGCCCACCCCTGATGTAAATGATCTGTAAATGTATCAAAATGTAATGGCAGCAGCAACAGTTATGATTTGTTTTAGGTTACTCGTACCACCGTGGTCTGTACGAAACGTGTCGTTCGGGGGATCTATCAGCCATGGGTCTTGAAGTGTCGTTTCGACCGTGCACCAACCGTCTGATGAGTGCCGTTGAAGCCATGAAAGACGACCCGGGACGTATGGCCGAGGAGATCAGCCGAAATGGCAATATTACCGACTTGGATGGTAAGATTTGATTACCTTTACCTCTGTTTCGGTATCAGAACGTAAATGATTTTCATTGTTTGTATTAAGATACATCATACATATAGTCGGTGATGAATTACTGTTCCAATAAAAGTGCGCGAAAAATTCTAATTTAATGTTTCACATTGTATTCCTTTGTCGACGCAGCACCAGCAGTCGTTAAAACATTCGTTTCTCCTATTTGATTTTCGAGCTGTACTAAACCAATTTTTTTAAAGTTGACATCAAATTAAAGAGGAAATTTTTCTCGTTCATTTGCACTAAAAATTTCTTGAAAACATCCCAAATCACAGCATTGCGAATAAAAACTAACTTATTGTCGACGACGTTTTCTTCATCGACAAGCAAAAGCATGGTAAATCATCAGAATGTTTATCGATAATTCACGCACCTTTTTGGAACAGTAATTCATTATCGACTATAATCGGCTTATGAAATTTTGTGCCAGGGAAAATTCCTGTGTTTATTTGTCTGTTAAACTGCGTGGTGGATTCAATTTAATGAACTTGATCCATTCCTTTTATCACTTAATCTAAATTATTACTCGAATAACGTACCTCTCAATCAGGAATCAGACTGCATTTTACACATTTATTTGTGTAAAGAGTAACCAATTGAATGTTTGTATTTTTAGTGTGGGAGATCATCGTGTTAGTGCTGTTGGGGGCGTCGGCGTTGTTCGGTGCACTCGCCGTCATCATGGCGCCCTGTTGCTGCCACAAATGCGGATGCTGTCTCGGTAGCATCGTACTCATCGCATGTTCGTCTCTCTTATAATTGCATACCAATCAGAGGTGGGCCGCTGGGGGGGGGGGGGGGGGGTAGGGGTTACCCCCCACTTTTCAGGGTCGGCGGGTAGCACCCCCCCTAGACAAAAATTTAGGTCGCCTACCCCCTCCCCCCCTACTCGGAATTTTTGAGAAAATCGGCCTCAAAACCTCGATTTTGAGGCTCATTTTTCAAAAAATTTTGGTTGTGAGAATTTTTTTTCGAACAAACACGTTTTCTGGGTCAATTTTTTTGGTTAAAACCTGAAAAAACCGGTACATGTGATGTTTATACCTTATAATAGGAGATTTTTTTAGCAAAAACAAGCAAAAAACAAGGTTTTTTTGAGAATTTTTTTATTCCACCCCCCCCCCCCCCCCTACCCGACCTTACCCCCCCCCCCACTTTTCGGGACGGGGGGGGGGTGGGTAAACTGAGATTTCAAAATTCTACCCTCCACCCCCTGCAAAACGCCAAAAAAACCCGGCCCACCCCTGATACCAATGTATATCTAGTTATCTACGTTTTCGTTAGGTCACTAGGTACTTTTCGCTGCTCATTCCTCGCTACTTCTGAAAGTTTAGAGTAAAATCCCGAATTGGAATGTAATATTCTTATTTGTGCTGCTATTGTTATTTCGTAATCAAAGAAACAACGGTTATCAAGATACTTGTTCATCTCCATAAATTTGTTTAGTTTCATTAATAATCGTTCAGTATTTTCATAAATGTGTTTGTTTTATTCAGCCATGTGCGCGTTCAGCGGTATTGCCACGTACGTCTACCAGACTCAGTCCGGTCAAAACAGGTCCCTGGAGCAGACCGTCACCGATGTTACCAGCCCGTTGTTCCAGACAAACTCGGAATCTTCATCGGTTAGCCGCTTTTATACAATATTAAAGTAAATAAGATGTAATGTATGTATAGATTGAAAATCGTTTATCATCAATAATATAATATGTATTATAATGTTACTAAAAACTGACTTGTGTTCCAATCAATCGGGTTTTGGAGAAAGAATTACTTTAATTTGCTTCGATTTCCCCGCTTTCATCAATTAGCTAATGTATTCGCAATCGCACTCTGCAGTCACAGTCACACACATAGACAAGACACCTAACCTACGTATCCATATTTTAAATTACAGACATTTTCACTGACTCGTGGATATATTAACATTTCAATTTTCAAACTTATCCGTAATCGTATTCATATTCAATTTTCAGAATTATTCGTATTCGTTCTACGCAGCGGCGGCGGGTGCCCTCTGCCAGTTCGTCACATCCGTGCTGTTCTGTGTGGCTCGGTCGCGCGAGACCGTTCAGTACTCAGGCATCTAAATACCATCAGCGACGCAACCAAGCAGCTTTAGTTACATTTACTCTTTCCTCTTCGTATGTGGACAACACAGCATATAAAAATAAAATAAAACTTCATTTCAAATCAATCTTCAAAGGTTGGCATCATTTTTAGTATTTTTACTGAAAGAGGCGTTCTGAATTTATTTTTAAACAAGTTGTTTGCATATGTAGATTTAGGGTAATAAATGAAACTAAATGGCTCTTATCACAACATACTTCATCGGTTTATGGCATGATTCAGGAATACATCCGCCACCGTTTTTATTACTGAATTTCGTGTCTCTTTTCCTCTGATTGCACACAAAGCCCCCTAAAATCCACATCACTTAATTGCAGTATCATCACCCTCACCTCACCTCTCTGCCCTTTTATTTGATACCAGTTTCCAATTTATTCCACTATCAGTAATCTTTGATTGAATTATTTTATCATGTATGCCAATGTTATTTATCTGGTTCGCTGCAATATTCTTGATCTCTTTTGATGGTATCTAAATTTTTGGTGATGTTTATGGTTAACTAACATGAGGGGCATTGTTTTTTTTATTATCGTATGCTATGTGGATAAAATAAATGTACTCTTTTTGTGTATAATTGTAATTTGTAACACTGCTCGTCTTGTGTCTTATCTCGTGTTTGATCGCCCAACCCACGTTGAACAATTTATTATATTAAATTAAGTCGTTTCGTCGTAAATTCACAAAATAAATAATGAAAATTCGGTTTTATCCTAATTATATGATCAATGGAGTTTCGGTTTAATTCGGGTGTTTTATCTCGATTCTATGATCAATGTTTTCTTATTGCATTTTATAGTTTTCCGTGGGCAAAAGAGTTTTCAGCCAGTGGTTTCGCGCCAGCAGTGAAATGTCATTATTAGTAGGTTGCTTGTTGCATAATCATCGCACATTGGTATAGATGCTGCATCTTTGTTTCGGTTTCGCATGGTACATCTATCGTAACAATGCACCTAAAGAAGTGCTGAACACAAAATGAAGATATGTACTTATACTCCTTCTTATTGTTCTAACATATAAACCTCTTCATTCTTTCTTGCCCATCCAAGTTTTGGAATATATCAACTTCCTTATCTTGTCTGTCTGTCCACTATTTTATTCGTTTTTTCTTTAATTATTTTGTGTGAAACGTATATGTGCGTGAACTAATATGATTACGATACTGTTGCAATAGCCACCATGATTATGCTTGGCTGATCGTTATTATATCAGATACTTTGAATAGGTTGCTTGCCTCCGTGAGTCCCAACATCGAATGCTTGTCAGCACCATTATGTTGGTGCTTGTCCATGTTATTGCCGGGTTGGTCCCGATTACTTTTCCAAGTGTACCATTCTCAGTTGATTAGGATACTAAATTCGAATGCGCGCCACTAGTTAGTAAGACTTGGACTAGGAGTGTCAACTGATCTGGCATTCCAATTTAGTCTCCTAATCAAATGTAAGTGGTATATTATGGATTTTCTATTAACCATCAAGTTGTCACCACACTTATCAATATGTCTACTTTTCTTCTTACCTTCTATTCTATATACAATGATGATTTCAATAAGATCGGACTCGAACCAGTATTTTTCTCTTTTGGTAAGATAGTTTTTGAAATCGTCATTCCTTCTGTTTTGTACAGATCGTTATGTTTTTGCATTGATCTTTCTGTAATTTGAGCAATCAAAACTTAAAAAACTTTATACATGATTTATCAATTTTATTATCAAACGTTCATCGCGCCGTGTTTATCAAGTTTGTCAGTAAACTTCTGTGAATTTTTATATTCAATAATCATTTAACTTGTATTTTATGTTCTATATTTTTTCGTTTTTATCAGGCACTTATGTAAATTAATGATGAACGAATAAAATAGTGTCGTAAAAGATTAGGCTTTTGGCTTGTTATTGGTTATAAAGAATCACTGTTGTTGAACAAACGTGTTTCGCGTTACATTGTGGAGTGAATGTTGTGTAGTACCCTACTTAACGGTATGATGATCATCAGTTATCATTAATAATGGTGTTTATTAATTTATCAAGTTGGTGTTACTTTTTGTTGATTACAGATGTCTTCGTTAGTCGGACACGCACGATCTATGGTCAGGCTGGTCGCATCACCACAAAGGTAATCATCACTCTAACATTCAACATTCATTGGCTTGATTCTGGATTGTATTGTGGTTTCTTAAATTTTAAATGTGAATATTTGATTTTACAACTATAATACTGTATGTATTAGTAGCAACGGAAATGCTGAAATAAAAGTGTCGGTATTTTAACTCAGAACTGATCTGATTCTGGTAACGCTGATCTTCAGTTTTTGTCCTATAAAACCAAATTGCTTTTGTGATGAAATATCATGTGTTTTTTTCATCGTTTCACGTTTCATTACGTTTTAGATATAAAAAATACACCGTATAAGTTGAGTATATTATGATTTAACCGATAACTTGTAGGTTATTAGTTCGTACTTCGGTATGGGATACACGTATCTACACACCACCGATCACCGATGTGTCTGTACTCCGTGATCCATCCACTCTGTCCAAGGACCATCCAGCCAACATCAAACAGGCCAAGGCTGCCGTACCACCACTCGTCGTCAACTCGTTTCGTGATGATATTATAGAGTGAGTTGCTTGTTAATCAACAAGTTTTTGGCTCGCCATTTGAATTCTAACCAGCTTTTGGCTTTCGTAAAATATTTTCTAAGTTCAACTTTACCTTGCAGCAAATTCATCAGTCTGTTAACACGACGCGGCGAGCGAATGGTGGCTGAACGCGTGGTTATGGAGACTCTCGAGTACATAAAACGCATTCAGGTTGTTATAATATGGCAGTGATTACATTTGATCTTGGTATTTTAAGCATGTATATTAACATCAGGCCTTTATTTTATGATAATAATTGATAAACAACGCAATAAAGCTTGGTTTAATGATCATTCGTAATCGTAACTGTTATATAAGTCCGTTAGGTGGATGTGGGATGACTTCCAAAGTAAAAAAAAACTGAAATTTCTGCGTAAAAAACCTTTATATAACGAGGCGTCTCAAAATGAATAGTTTTACTTTGCTTTTTTTCGATATAAAAAGTAAATAGTGTTACTCCGCTGTTTTTAGTATAAGAAGGCGACGCGCGAGCAGGATGCAGCTGAAAGGGCCAAGATTGAGCGAGACCCGCGTAAGATACTGGTCCAGGCGTTGACCAACTGCAAACCACTAATTCAACTTATTCCGGTCAGACGCGGAGGGATCACATATCAGGTAGAAAATGGTTACTTTACATAGTATAGCATTTTCAATTGGTAAGGTGGAAATATGAATGCGGGCCATTTTTTCTCTACAATTTTGAGAATCTATCGAGTGTTTTTTGCAGAAAGTCTTAAGAGTTTCCATTGATTGTGTCAGTGATCAGTGTCTTGATGTTGTTGTTGTGGTGGCCGTTGAAGCTTTGTCTCACATGCCCTCAGTCAGCTGGGCCGCGCGGGCTGGATCCGACCAGAGCAGGGTCGGATCGATGCCATTGCAGGTTAAGGCGTGAAGGGCTGTCTCGGGTTCGTTGTTGCATTTGCGACACCTGTCGTTTGTGCTGATGCCGATGCGATATTGGTATGCTGCCAGTGTGCTTCTGTAGCTTGAGCGTAGTTGAGCTAGTCGCACTCGCGCGGATCTCGTCAGACCACGCTCCAACTTATCGACATAGTCAGGCGGCTTGGGTGGGGGCCGGTTGAGGAGTTTGTTGTCCCCACAGTTGTTGATCGCCTGCTCTACATGTTTTTGGTGCTGGATTTTGACGATGGTTTTAGGATCTTCATCGTCGTCGTTGAGGTTGAAGCGCGACATACAGTCTGTATATGTTGTAGATAGAGTTCTGCGGATGTTGCGTTCGGGAGGGTCGGTTTTGACGTCATTGTTGTTTGGGTGACCCACAGTCTTTGCCATGGCTGCGAACTGTGTTGTTATCAGTTGGCAATGGCTCTTGATCGGGAGACAGCGGGTCTCATGTCGCAGGTGATTGGGGTCCGTCATCTTCACGCAGCCTGTGGCTGTTCTGAGTGCCTCATTTTGTCTTGCCTCGAGCTTTCCCCAGTTGGATTCGGCGATGAACGGGGACCATGCAGCTGCACCGTATTCCATTGATGAACGCAGGATAGTTTTGTAGAGTGTGATGATCTCTTCTTTGTGGAGACCATCACCTGCGGACGTTAAGGCCCTGATGGCGCTGTTTCTGGATTTGGCCATAGTGTTGATGTTGTTGACGTGGTGGTGAAAGTGAAGGCCGTGGTCGAAGGTGACGCCAAGGATGCGAAGGGATTTGACAGTGGGTATGGTGGTGCCAGCCATGTTGATATTGAGGTCGATGTTGTATTCAGCACTGCAGGTTGATGTTAGGAAGGCAGAGCATTTGGCGGGAGAGGGTATCAGTGTCTTGATCGAATTGTTGTACATAATATAATAGTACTTTTCTCGATCACTGACCCGACCGATCTCTACACAACTGGACCATTGACACAACGGTTTAACTTGATAGAATACCGCCGAGCATTAACTGTTTTACTTCATATATTTCTTTCTCTTCACATAATTCTGTCACTAATTGGTTACAGGTTCCGGCACCGATTCAAGATAAGAAGGCGCTTTTCCTGGCCTTACGGAGTATGGTCACTGTGTGCAGGGACACCAAGCTACGGGACACCCGCATGTGGCAGGAACTCGCTCAGGAAATTCTTCTCGCCTACGCAAATGAGGTGAGTAGCAAAATAGTAGGGACTACTGGAAATGTCACATTCACCGTCAACTTTTAGGTAGCAAACTTCATAAGGTAGCTCCTGGCTTGTCTGTTTACATTTATTTTTGGCTTTTGGGAAAGACTTAATGATGGTTGAGAACTAATTTGTTGCAATTACTGTGACTTTTCACATGTTGGCATGGTGTAATGTGATTCTATAAAAAGAAAATTCCATGCAAAATTGGATGTCATTTCAGGGCAAAGTGATAAAGAAGAAAGAAGAGCTGCATCGTGCCGCCGAAGCGAATCGTGCCTTTGCCCATTACAGATTCATCAAACGAAGAAAATGATTTTATTATATCTTTGTCTGTTCATTGTTAAAACTCCACGATACCAGCACATTGTCAATTATTTTGGGTGAATTTCGCCTACGGATGGGATTGATAAATAAATATGTATTTTGTTTTTGACACGAAGACGAAGTCCTCTAACCAATAATTCGGATTGACAGTGTTGTTTTACCGTTGCTCTTGCTCAACTTTATATGCTGTTTTATCTATAAATTATGATTGGTAAAGAAAAGACAATAAATACTTACCAAGTCACATGGACATTATTGGCGTTCTTTCATGTATGATTGGTTCAATGTGTAATATCCATGAATCGGATATCCGACTTATTTAGAAGTTGAAACGTTTAAACTGATGCGTTCTGCAGAATTGATTGTGAAATAAGTCTATTGAGTAAAACTATTCCCTGCGTGAGTTACTGCAGACTTGGTATAGTCCACTGATCAAGTTGCGCATGTCTTTGTATGATTCATGGAAAAGTCTTACCATGAACTCAATCATGGCGCGCCTTCGAATTTAGTTTGCTAATCAAATGGCAGTCCTATTCTATAATGTACACACTGTTGTTAAGATGACGTTACTCCGAAGACACAAACTTGTTTCTGGCATCTACCGTACTCTGGTAACGTCTAGTGTCCGTAGAAAACAGGCGGAAACGTCGGTAAATACGCTTGGTAATGGCAGTGGTAAAGGTCTGTTCGATAATGACCTGCTCGACTCACCCGAATCCATGCAGAAACTGTACGAGAAGGTTGGTTGTGAGATCAGTCATATACCATTCTCAGTTATTAGGAAAACAAAATTATAAATAGCACTTTTCAATTTACTCAAATGATAATGCTGCAGCTGTGATATTGAAGTGAAATCTGGAGTTCAATGAAATGTCTAGTCTAGTCTAAGCCGTAGGGTGCCAGCCTTGAAAACTGGTGTTCCTAGTTCGAAACCTCACTTTTTAAGACAGAAATCCTGACGCGTTCTTGGGTTTTTTCTATTGCCCGTCAGTTTGTTCAACCTCTCCGGTCACTAGGAAACAATATTCTGTATGGTATTAGTGGGCCTTGTTAGTTTCAGTAATTAAGAAGTCCCGGGTAAAAAAGTTATGATGTATATTGTAGACCCGATCGGAGTGTACTCGCACCAAGCAACGCATCTACAATGCATCAGACAGTCACTTGATCGTACAGGCATTCGATGATCTGTCCAACACGATATGTTGTGGGGCAGACTTGACTGAGTGCGTCAGACTGCTGCATAGTGATCCACAGTTGGTTGTACTGTCACTCATACACGACTAACTCACTCACTACTCACTCACGCAGTCACTCACTTACTCACTTAACTCATTCATGACTCACTCAGTCACTCACTCACTCATTCATTCACTAATTCACCCCACTCACTCACTCATTCACGAGTTGCTATATCATCACTCAGTCACTGACACCACAGATAGAATACTTCTATAAAATACTTTGTTCATTACCAAACCATTGTAGTTGGAAGCAATCGGCAGAGAACTGCATGGAGTCGTACGTGGAACTGGTAGAATCTCTGAACACCAATCACGAATTGTATATGGTTGGTGCGGTAGTGGTTGCATTGCATCATAGTAAGCATCCTTTTTATGAATGCAGATATTCAGTACAATGTGTTGCACAATTGGTAATTTATAGTATATATCATATATCAGGTACTAAAACTGGCGTCACATAACAGTTTCGGTGGCGGTGAACTGGATGCGGTTGACAAGAACGTGTCGTCGTTGCTGCTGCACGACTTTGAGCAGTCGGGCGTACATCTTGACGATGACAAGAGGAAACGATTCGTTGAACTGAGCAGCAACATCTTCATGACCAGTGCACAATTTACACGGTCAGTGATATAAAAAAAATATTTTAAGTAAACGAAAAAATTTTCTCTATGTTTTTTTCAGTGCATGTGACGAACCGGCGGTGATCAAACGGTCAGACATTCCCGTCGAGTCACGGCCTGCCATTGAGCCGTACTTGCAAACAGATCCTGAAAAACCGGGCCAGGCTTTCATGTTTGATGCACAGTCATGGTCACATAATCATCATGCTAGACAATACGGATATGAGGCGTTCAATCGGTTTGTTGTTGTTGTTGTTGTTGTTGTTGTTGTTGTTGTTGTTGTTGTTGTTGTTGTTTGTTGTTTCATTTCAACTAATGATTTCATAGATATAACGACGAATCAGCAAAACTCCTACATGACCTTTTGGATGCTCGACATGAATTGGCCAAGTTGACTGGATTTACGAGTTATGCACAGCGTGCTCAGGCTCATACGCTGTTGGCTGATGCTGTTAAGGTATGTACTATTGTTGTTGTTGTTGATGTTGTTAATGTTGTTGTTGTTGTTGTTGTTGTTATTTTTGTTGTGGTTGTTGTTGGTGTTCTTGTTGTTGTTGTTGTTGTTGTTGTTGTTGTTGTTGTTGTTGTTGTTGTTGTTGTTGTTGTTGTTGTTGTTAATGTTGTATCATGTTTAGGCTGAGAATTTCCTGGAGGGATTGCTTCGAGTACTAAAACCAACTGTGCAGTCAGAACTCGATGTACTCAAAGAGTACAATGGTGGTGATGCACAGATCTATGACTTAAGCTACCTGATTGCGAGGTATCGATATGAAAAGTTGGTGGATTACTTGTATTGTGACGAGTGAGTGAGTGAGTGAGTGAGTGAGTGAGTGAGTGAGTGAGTGAGTGATGGACACATATTCTTAAGTTTCTCCCTTGAAAGTATTTACGTACAAAGACATAATTTTTAGGCTTGACATCAAGGCGCACACATATGAACCGTTTCTGGGTGTTGACTGTGTTCTCAAGGGCTTCAACGTTCTCCTCCACCAATTGTACGGCTGCTCCATGCAAGAGGTGAAACCATCTGCAGCAGAGGTTAATTTCAATTCAATAAATCAATTGATAATTTTTTTGAGTAACTCTCAGTATCATCAGCTCAACTTCATAAAAATTTCTGCACAATTTTACTTAGTTCAAAAAAATTATTCTAATACCACGCACTTTGTATTTTTCAACATTTTGATTTATGAGTTTTTTTCGTAAATGCCGATTATATCAGACGTTTTAAACCAATATTATAACCTCAGGTTTGGTCACCAGCTGTGCGAAAGTTCGTAGTGCGTGATGAAAAACAGAAGGACCTGGGTGTTGTGTACGGGGACTTTGAGAGTCGTCACAACAAGCACGGCGGTGACTGCCACATTACGGTCAGGTGTAGCAAGCATTTGCCCGGTAACAAAATACAGGTTATCATTGTACAGATACAAATCGTTATGGGATATAATCAAGCAACAGAGGCCCCGGTATAAATTTACTACAAGCCTGCCTCACTGTGAGTGCCTTGCCTGGCCCACTGTTACTAATAAACAGTGGGTGAGTGAGTGAGTGAGTGAGTGAGTGAGTGAGTGAGTGAGTGAGTGAGTGAGTGAGTGAGTGAGTGAGTGAGTGAGTGAGTGAGTGAGTGAGAGAGTGAGGGTGTATTTCAGACACCCGTGGTCGTGCTTTCGCTGTCCCTGCACCCGGGTGCCACCGCATTCAGTCCCGCTCAGGCCGAAAACGCGTGGCACGAGTTTGGACATGCCATGCATTCCATGTTCGGAAAGACCAGATATCAGCATGTGGCTGGGACGAGATGCAGGTTGAGTTGATTGAGTCATACGTTTACATGCTCACACACTCGCTTACTCACTCACTTATTCATTCACTCACTCAATCAATCACTCACTTACTTATTCACTCACTCACTCACATACTTACTCTCTGGCTTGATTTCAGCACGGATCTTGCCGAAACGCCCAGCAATTTGATGGAGTACTTCTTCTACGACCCGACAGTGATGCGGCAATGCCTCGTGTCACGTGGCAACCAGCCAATCAGCGCTGATCTGGCTGAACGCTTGTCGCGATCGAGAACAGCATTTCAGGTTTGTTGTTGTTGTTGTTGTTGTTGTTGTTGTTGTTGCTGTTGTTGTTGTTGTTGTTGTTGTTGTTGTTGTTGTTGTTGTTGTTGTTGTTGTTGTTGCTGTTGTTGTTGTTGTTGTTGTTGTTGTTGTTGCTGTTGTTGTTGTTGTTGTTGTTGTTGTTGTTGTTGTTGTTGCTGTTGTTGTTGTTGTTGTTGTTGCTGTTGTTGTTGTTGTTGTTGTTGTTGTTGCTTCGGATTATTTTACAACTGCATGTTGCAGACAATCGAGCTACAACTGCAAGTCATCCACGCCCTGCTCGACCTGCAGCTGCACAACGGCAGTCACAGCGACAACCGTGAGCAGACCATCAATCACTACCATAAACTCTGCACAGATAATCTGTTTATTACACCACCGGAGGGCACCTATTGGCCGCATCGATTCGGTCATCTGGTGCCGTATGGCGCTAAGTATTATTGGTTAGCGATTGATTGATTGATTGATGGATTGATTGATTATTTGACTGACTCACTCACTGACTTGCTGACTGACTGACTGTTTGGCTGTTTGACTGACTGACTGCTGACCGAATGTTAGTCTCAATCTGAATAACCTGTCTATTGAAAATTATGTTGTGGTGGCTATCGATAGTGGTGAGGTGAATAAAAAAATCGTACTGACGAACTATTTCACTTGATTTCTTCCAGTTATCACGTAGCACACGCATGTGCGTCGTTAATCTGGCGCGAGAAGTTTGCGGCTAATCCGTTGGATGGTGAGTCTGGGTTGGCCTGGCGCAACATCCAGGCTCAGGGTGGTGAACTGCCGATGTCTGTGCTCATGAAACAGATGCTCGGATACGAACCGAGTGCCGTCAAGATGATGGAAGCACTGCATCGTGAAGCCGAAGAGTCGCTGAAAATTATTCAGTGATCAGTGATTTGTAAGGGTGCTTTATAGTCGAGTTGCAATTTAGTTCAACTGTTTGGGAACTTATCTTGTCGTTCCGAAACGTTTCGTTTCTGCTTTTTTCCATTTCTGAATTCCGAAATGGCATTTCCACTGTGAAGGAACCCTAATTATGTCGTGAATTGAAGAAACTCTATTGAAGATATCAGGAAATAATTAAAGAATACAATTGTGTATTATTTAGAAATACTCATGTGGTTTACTGATGAACTGTGTCCGTTTCTTTCACTCTTTTGAATTTAATGGTTTTCTTGGTTATCAGACAAACGTCTAGTTATAGTTAGTTTCAACCATGTTTATTACGATTGCACTCTGTTGATGTGCTCGCGATTTTATTGTTTGATGCTCAATTGTTTTCGTTCGTCTGCTGCTTTTTTTCTTTTTAGGTTGAAATGAAATTTATATATATATATAAGTGTTTCGGTTGACTTATACTGGTTAATCTCGCCGAACATGTAGCCGATTTTGGTCAGCAAGTGTTTGTTACTGGTTAGTAAAAGTGCATGAGTGTCATGTCAGTAACAGACCCACTAATCACAAAATGTTCTTGTCTGTTTATGTGACAAAAAGTTCGGACAATTACGTGTGTGGCCTTATGTCTGACATTATAAATAACGTGTTTGAAGTACGTTATCGTTAAAAAGAACGTTTTGGTTTTAAAGTTCAGTTCGCCTAGTAGTTTTTATGAACAAAACTGCAAGATTATGACTACTGTTACCGGCCTAGCTTAGTCAACTAAGTGTTAGACTCCGGATCAGAAGGTCCTGGGTTCGACTTTGGCTGCTGGGTTAGGTAGTGATGTTAGAGCGTACTGGTGAAGACATTGTAATCCGGTCGGTACAGGCACATTCGATGAACCACTGGGCTGGGACCCATGCTCAAGTTTGAACCAACTACATGATGCTTCAGTGGTGAAACGTATCGAAGAAGGGCAAACGCCAAACACCTTTGCCTCATGTTACCGGCTTTCCGATATTTCGCATCAAGAACACGACTACTTATCCAAGTTGGATATTGAATGTGACCTAAATTGCATTGACAGTTGCAACTACGCACGCAGCCAGTGCTGAGTAACCCATGTAATTGTTTTTTTCAGTGTTCAACATATGCTTATTCAGTAAAACAACCTGGGGCCATGAAAACACTTTGAAAAGACAAAAGTTCATAACTTCCGATCTCATCTCTGTCAAACACCATTTAGGACTTTTCATCAAACTTTACTCAAATTTTCAATGAATCCGGCTTGATGTTCGTAAGTTGTCCATGTCACCAAAAGCAGAATTTAATTCAAACTGCTTTTCAAAAACTTATTTAGTAACAAGAAACCCCGGATAAGCTACAGCAACCGTAATTTGCCACATACAGCTTTATATCTCGAGTTACGGCCGTCTGTGCAAGTATCCAGTTTCGGTTTCACACTACTTTAACATGCAATACTAATTCATTTCAAGATCATCTAAAGTTATCATTATTTGTTGTCTGATAAAGAGTCTTATTCATCTGCAGAGTACTCAATCAGCCGAAACACGAAAATGTGCGATTATTAGCGAATGTATGCAAATACATTGTGTGCCACGGATGACATGATTCAGATAGACGACACCCTTGGTGGATGGTGGCACTCAACTCTGCCTCTGCCGTCATTTTTGGCCGAACTCCTCGCCTACTGTTTTGCATTTCTGTAACATCAAATACTATTTATAGGTCATCTGAAGTTCTCTTATGTGTTTATTTTGTGATAAAACCGTGTGCATCTGCGTAGTGCGTACTCAATCAAACAGAACGAAAACACGAAAAACGCGCGATCATTAGCGAATGTATGGAAATACATTCGGTGCCGTCGGATGACCTGATTCAGATGGACGACACCCCATGGAGGATAGTGCACTTTGCCACTCAACTCTGCCATACTGCCGTCACTCGAGTATTGTTTGCGTGAGCCATCTCTCTCCACTCAGATGATAATTGGTTTGATTTCGGAGAAGCGACTGTGGCCGGCTGTAGGTGGACTTGACTCGAGCACAGTCAGATGTACCATGATACATGTACTTGTCAGTGAATTTATCTTGATGGTAAACATGTGGACGTCACTCACTCATCCACCATTTTTTATGGTCGGTCATTGCACGTGTTTGCAAGAAATTACAAATGCGTAGGTGGTCTTTGTAGGTTGCAGATTGAATCCAAAAATAGATGAAACTTTTAGATGCATTCTACTGCTTACTGTATGAAAAAAAACAAGATGAACGCTATCGTTCATTCCGAAACATATAGCCAAACAAAACTGATGGCGGAACGTAACTGATGGCCAAACGAAACTGATGGTCAAATGAAACTGATGGCCAAACGAAACTGATGGAAAAATGAAACTGATGATCAAATGAAACTGATGGCCAAATGAAACTGATGGCCAAATGAAACTGATGGCCAAACGAAACTGATGGGCAAACGAAACTGATGCACTCCGAAACTGAGATAAAAATAGTTATAATTACTAAATTATACAGTAGATATGCTGACATTTATGTAATCTGTAGGCTGATCCCGGATTGATGAAAATTTTACTTTCATTACTTGCTTGACAACTGTAAATGAGAAATGCCTGTTCACTGCCAGCAGATAACGTCTAGACAGAGCTTATGTATTGTTCACGGAGCTGAAGACATCCAGCGGACGAGAAGGGGAGGAAAAAGTGAAAACTCCCTCTCTTTAGCGGTCTCAAAAAGTAGAGTTTGTTTCTTAAGGTGTATGTAGGTGAAGTTACCTTGATATTGCTAATCCCCCCTCTCTCATTGGCGAAATTCCTCTGCCTTGGTGTATTCGCTGAAGGGTGATTGGTAGTGGTAATTGGCTGGAGGATGCTTCGAGTGGTTGTTTCCCTTCAGAGGAACCCTTTCGAGTTTCAGGAACATTTACGGTAATGCTACTGACATTGAAAATCGTATACAATTTGTATAGAATTCTCATTTGTTTAGCAGACTGAATTTGAGTTCTGGTCCTTTTTTCTGGTGATTTCCAGATTATTCTGTGTCTGATTAGAATAGAAAATGAGTATGACTGTCTATGCATTTAAAAAGTTTGCAACGATTTTGCAGGATGGCTATTCAAATTGACTTTTGTAATCAATCGAGTATGCTTTATATGTAATTCGTCATTTATGTTCTGCATGAGTTGTTATTATTCAAGTCGCCTTGTAGCACAAACAAAGGCTGTTATTGGGTATGCTGCAGGCAACCGTTCGATTACAGTAATCCATACTGTAGTCTAAATAGACCTGCATCTGTATGCAAGTGCTTTTGTATTATTTTATATATACGTTTATCGTACATGTTTTATGGTAAAATAAGAAACGTCAAAACACTTCTGGTTAGAATATATCTGTTAATGATTTCTTCTGTAGAATAATAAACACGTATTTTTGTTTCTTACTGTAGCATGCACTTTTATTATCCAAAACCCGCCGTAACTGTTGCCATTCACATCCTAAAATAGAGTTTTTCTCTGATTATAACGGCCAACGGGTATATGATGATAAAAATTAGTGGGGATATAGAATAGAATCTGACGCACCTTTTCAGTTTGACAGATTGTTACAAAAAATATTTTACAGGCAGAAAAAATGACGAGAACGTACACGCACCATAAATTTTAAATAAAGGCGATGTTTTATGAGTAGGGACGACTTTTTTAATACTCTGACTGACCAACTTCTATATCTCCACCTATTTTCATCACCATATTCCTGTTATAATCAGAGAAAAAAGCAATAGTAGGATGTGAATGACAACAGTTTTTCAAGACATAACCCGCTGCACCGACTGTATGTACCAGGTCAAACGCGACGCAATCTAATTACAGTAATCAAATTTTCGTGGTTGCCATTTTGAAAAAAACACGCTTTGACGATACAGAACAAAAGCATTCTGCTTTATGATAATTACATTTCACTTCATGGTTTGGTTTCAGAATTGTTTCACCCACCATTTTTTTCAACATAGTAAAGTTATTTTCAAGGTATACTAAAACTACATAGATAGGTAAAGTAAATATGGGAAAGGGTTTACAGGAAAGAACTCGCTACATGGACTGTATATAATAAAATAGTCATCTTCAACGTCATAACACGGGGGTTTGTGAACCTGATTGCCATCCAGGAACCTTAATAGTCATTGCCCAACTAATGAAAAACATCCTCGCGGAAATTTGATAAGTTTGAGGCAAGCACCGTATGTACGAATAAATTTAGCGAAATGAATGTGCGTTTACTTACTTACTGGGTTCATACTTATTTCATATGTACATGACTCTTTCGGGTTTCTAGTGTATAACAGACCGCTCCGTTTTTCCAAACCATGAAACATTGTATCATAGTGTTATACAATAGAAGGTGTTGCAGTGAACGGTATCAGTAGTACGGAACGGTAAGTCTGACAGCCTGACTGCGTCTGTTCATTTGTAGTATAATAGTAAATTCATATCATCAGTGCCAATATCAGTTCCATCATCACATATCATATACATACATACATACAATATGTATGTATAATACATACTCATGCGTAAAGAATGTCCAAGTTGTTTTGTTTGAGGTAATATGGCACCATAATACCGTTCATAGATGAAAGTAGTGCCTGTGGGCTTGATTATAAACCAGAACGCTATTTCTGAACCGGGATGGATATGGGTAATAATATAATAGAAAACTGAAAGAGATCGAATTAATTAGACTTTTGTTAGACGCACCCGTATGCTCTGTATATACATATTTATACATTGTGTTTAATATATCCCTGATGGTGAACCTAACCTTAAACCTACGCATTCCTGGAATGTTGATCAAGTCATTGTCATTAGCGCAGTACGTGGCTTTGGCACAATGATTAGACTCACATGTACTTTGATAAGATGCACTAATTGATGTTCGAATATTCGAGTGAGCGATGGAATGTTTTATAAGTAACTGCAAACTGTTGCAATTATCAATCATCCTTGATCTTTATAATGACATGACCCTGACCTGCATAGGGCAATTGTTTAAACTGGTGGGCTCAGCCGAGCTCAAAACCAGGTGGATAACAGAGTCTCACGAGTGCCCTGAGCTGAGATTAATGGCATTACCCGTCAGGTTATTGCACCTTCTCACTAATTAGTCACTCTGAACCTTCCATTCTTCATTCTGACATGACAGACATCAGTTTTCTTCGTCTATTTCCACACCGCCGAAATCCCGGTGAGAAAAATGTTCCGTTATCAAAAATGAAGAGATGAACAGGGTTTGGTCAGACATCTGACTGCCCATCTAGAACTATTCCTAAGTACTAGAACAACAGGAACAACGGAGAAATCAAGAATTCCACCCTATTTGGGAGTTCCAAAGAGTAGAAATTGTTCTTCAAGGTGTAGGTAAAATGATCGGACCACGGCTAATTCTACCCTTTTGTGGTAAATTCTCCGTTTTGAGGATGGGCTGGTTGACCGTGTACAGCCCTATGAGTGGGGTGATTGTGTCTGGTTTATGTGGCACAATGAGTCAGTGGCTGATGTAGATGTTGTGCCATGTAATTGGTTAAATCAGTGACCGACGACACTGCAAAGACATCGGACACATCCGTACTGATTGCTCTGGTTCGCTGCTGACCAGATCCATGTTTGTTGACTTCAACCTTTCAAAGCTTGTCCATCGTTTGTTGTTACTATAATTACTTTATATAAATCTTTTAACACTCAGGAATATTGTAAATTCGGTAATTCGGTTAGAATGTGATCAACGCATGCATAAAAGTTTCACCGCTGCAGAAAGTTGAACACACTCGGACTTTTTTTGAAGGTTTACCGGAGACTATCAGAGAAGCACGAAACTCTGAATAAGCTATAGCGATCGACCAGGTCATTTATACGGAATCTGTTATAGAACAAAACATCACTGATTAATGATGTACTGAATATGAATTGAATTTATAGTAGCGGTGACTATTGTTCATTAAATTGTACATTATACGGTTATCGTAAAAAATGCTTATCCTCTCCAGAATGTTTTGTCACTAAAAAGTGTTTATTTCGTATGCAAACACTTTTAGCCACGCATTCAAATGAAAAAAAAATCCACAAGACACCAGTACTACATGTACGTACATGTACACTAGTAATAACGGATTTATTAAAATGAGTTCTAGTGACTAGATATCCTGATTAAAGCGGTGTCTTTCATGATTGAGAAAATGCTTATCCATTTTCGTAAAAGGCATCACAAAGACTATAATTTCTGAGAACTGTCATCACGATTCGTGAACTGCGTCATCCGTCAAAGGCGGCCATGTCAACGCATGCTTAATATATTATATAATAAGTTGGGACCTTGTTCAGTTCCATGCTTGAAATTCAATGTGTATCCAGGTCTAGTTTTCATTAAAGAGGTTCCATTGAAAAGTAATTTCGGTAGATTGATCATGTTAATAGGTCATTTAAAAAAAGAACAACATCAAGTACATAAGCTTGGCTTTGTTATCCATTAAGCGAAGATTACAGGAACGTTTTCACATTGATGAAGCGTAAATTTTATGTTTCGAAATTACTATTTAACCGAAAATAAACTACGAGCTCGAATGGTTGTCTTTATTCAACGCGAATTTGGGATTCGGTTTTCGCATAATACACTTTAATGCATCATTTACCTGTTGTAAGTACAATTCAAATATAATGAAGCTGTTGTTATCGCTGATTACGGAACTTTTTACAAACCTAATTACAGTGTAGTAAACAATAACACAATTATCTCAGAGTGTAATCATGGTGTTTCCTATTTACTCCCTCTCAGGAAGCTGACCATAGATTCTAAAAGAAATCCCATGGTTTCTCCGTATCAACCAGTTATCAAATGATTTAGTTATATACATGGCCATAAAGCCGCTGTAGGACAACTATTCAATAATTTTTTCCAAGTCCAATTCTGTTAACTGTACATAAACATCGGACAAGTATAGAATATTGGATGAAGAATATCACACGCCAACAACGTATCATGGTCCGCTATAACTTTTGTACCTTTTGACACGCGCGCGAATATTGTTGACAGTGAAAAGGGAAAAACGTGTACGACGATACCTTGACTGAGCTATAATAACATGATACGCACAACAACTACTGTAATTTGTATCTGTGCATCCATTGTCACTTTCCTTCCGGTCTGGTTCCCATTCTAATTTCCTATATTTGTAGTGGGACAATTGTACGATGAGGAAGCGTGTAAGTCGTCGAGGTCAATAATTATACTCTCAATCACATTTCATCATATTTGACAATTTAATTTGATGAAACTTTCGTTGTTTCAGTCTGTATTCTGATGATATCATCGATTGATATCGACAAAAGTTACAAAATTAGCAGTTATTTCCTTAATACTCATTCTATGTTTACAGTCTCACTCAACCACATCAATCACATTTAGCCCGTTAACTATGATGAAACGGGAGTTCAGATTGTTTTCCCGTAGTTTACGCAAAGTTCGTTCGTTCGTTCGCGTTCTGCGTTCGTTGTTTACGCAAAGTGTATAGAAAAATTGTGGTAATATGTATATTCACGGTGAGTCTTTATCCAGCTAAATATAGAAAAACGTTCAATCATTGAATTGTAAAAAAGCTTTAAAAAGATTGTAAACTATGTATAGTCACAACTTTTCACAGTTTCCCCTGTCAGTTAAAATAAATCATCCGACAGTTTCAAAAGTCTTCTGAAATAATTATACAGAATCATGATCCTGAATTTAATCCATATTATACTGATTCAGGGTGGCTTATTGGATGCCCGGCTGTGCCGTTTAATTGTGCCCGTCGTTGTTGTTTTCGCTGCTCAATCCAGCAAAATATGCCTTAAATTTCATTTTAATCAAAAACCTGTGATATGGAATGATGAATTCATTTTCCTATGAACCAAAAACTGAATAATCATGAACGATATGAATACGTAACGTAGACAATGGTCGAATCCATCGTTCATTCTTTCTCATTTGTGTATTGCGAGTGACATTCTCAAATGATTAGAAGACTAAATAAGAAAAGCGCTGCATAAGTCGAAGTCATAATTTATAAAAAGTTTGTCAAAAGTGTAAGACTTTTATATTCATGCAATGATATCTCTAGTAGAGTACTAAAAACTACCAACAATAAACGCGCGCAATCAAATGCAGTCTCCTAATCATTGAAGATTACGATACCATGACATGATGGAATGGGTCTGCCGCCGAATGAGATGCCTTCGAGATGATGATCAGCATAATTCCCTGATCCATATTTATGAGTCTGTCGTCCAGACATGATCGTATAAAACCGGTACCATCCAAGGTCTGGTATGACCTATCCAGGGTTCTTGTTATTCAGAAAAAAAATTTGGGGCGCAATTTGAATTCGAATAAGATTCAAACACGACACCTGGGCAACATACGAACATTGCACTTATTCACGTTAGCCCATAGAACTTGTTTTTGATAACTAGAAATACCTGACTAACCTACATATACACCTATGTATGTATGTATACTGCTGCAAACGACGGACGTAATTGTTTGCTTGATTTGAGATTCAGTTTGCCACCAGTAATGTATGTCATTCAAGTTCATTTTGAACATCAAGGTTGACTTATGGTATGTATCTATGTACGAATAGATCTATAAGAAAAAGATAAATATCTATACCAATAGAATAAGATAAGTATACACAATACCAATATGAATGAAAAATTAATTATAAACCACATGTTTAAAATGTGTATGTTCTAATCCCAGAACGCATCAGAATGCATGTAAACCGTAGCCAAGTCTAGAACGGTCATGTCTAGCCCAATAAAAAACGGTCGATGACTACGCTTCAGGCATCCAATATATCTGATAACTTACTCCGACCAAAATATAACCCACGGGGTATGGCGGCATTTGAACGATGATTAACAAAATATAAGTAGTTATGTCATGGTTTTATACTTGATAATGAGCTCCGTTGAACTCATCTTCCGACGAAAATATATCTGGCGTTTGGGATTACTCCGCAGTTTGTTCCATGTTTCTGGATGTGTGTATGCTGCAGGGTATTCGGAGGTTCCATCTATGTAGAATACATGCATATATGTATGTACATCTACGACGATGTTGCTTTGAACAAAAGTTATGCCTCAAAGCTCAATCCAGTGTCCAAAATGAATGTTCACATTCACGCGGCACATTTGGCGCTCCTTGATATGTATATCTGGCTTGTCCGTGAGCTAAAAAGGAATGTACCCTTTACTATGACGATAACCTTTCACTCTGAACCATTCCGATAATGGTGTTGATCTGTGCATGTATGTAAGTGATATACTGGTATAGCTTGAAGGATCTTAACATATGCAACGAATGCAATGTTGTCTTAATGCTATGGGGAAAACTTTCTTCTCGAAAAGTGGAGTGCGTCCCGAAATGAAGTTTTAATTCACATTGCGCGCCAAAAACTTTTTGGGTAACAATATACCCTGGATAGGCTATAAATATTTTTGCAAAGTTTGTATCAAACAGTTTGATTGACCGGAAGGTCGGTCGGCGACTCGCCTTCGTTGCCGGATGTGGTGCTAAAAAATAACACTAAACTGGTTGGCTCAGCCTGGTTATTGTCGTAAAAGCATTCCTATTCCTAACATGAAACGTAAGTCCTATTCTTAATCAGCTTTTGTCTGTCTGTCAGCCTGTTTGTCTGTCGGTCTATTTTCAAACGGCATCTAGGATTCATGCAGCACTCATGTGCGTCATATGTACAAAATGAAATTTTTTGGGCACCACATTGTATCTTACATAACGACGTATAGTGCTGTTAAGTCGTAATTTCCGTGACATCCAGTAACTTGTATAAATGCAATCTAGGAGCGGTACATCTCAATGTTCGCCAATTGATTGTCTTAATCCTGAGCTGTCAGTCGGCTATGTTACATCGAATAATTAACTGGGGTATTGAAGCCTTGTCCCTGATCGTGCCTCGAAATTTGGCTAATTGGGTTGCTGCTACTGTGTTCGTTTTTTATACCGGAGCACAATTATTTTATTTTACTTGTTATGCTCAACGTGACTTTCTGCGTTGTGTTTATAACAGGACGCGCATAATTAATTCTGGTGAACACTGTAGCACTGTTATTTACACGATTCATTGTTATATAAAAACAAGAGATACTGAAATAGAATTTAACTTCTGCTACTGCCTAATCAAATGAACCTGCAGAACACTTATATATGATTAACGTTCGTTAACGCAAATATTGTAAATCAGGTTTCAACTGCAGCTAATACAACTCATGTTTTTTCGTTGTCATGTACGGCTTCAGAAAATTCGAATGCAATTGTGATCAAAACTTACAAAATGAGTCTCTATCAACTTGACTGTCTTACTGTCAATAGTGTAATTTTCCTTCGTTTACATTGCAGAAACTACATTTTCTAATGTTCCATTTGTGTATATTGGAGAGGTAAATCCTGACTTTGAAACACTGTCAGTTCAACTAAGCTCGCCAGAATTATAATATAAGAATGTAAATGGGCTTTCTTCTCATTAATATGCAGGGATAATCTTCATGAAGGAACTAGACTTACTAGACACTTCTGAATGGCTGAACTGTATCATACTGTTTCATATACCTTTTTTAGTACCCCCTCGCCCTCATTGAGACCCAGTATGGGGATGATAGAAAAATTTCTGAATTATTATTTTAGCCTGAAAACAATCTTCTTTAAACGACTGAGATTTCCCTGGTCATGCGGACTCATCTGAATTACGATTTGAAGTGTTTGGTTTACTCGGTGATGGTACTCGAGCATTAAAGGGTATAAAAGGACATGCCCTTCCCTGTAATTGTACAGATCAATCTCAAAACACCCACGTCGACGCACCATCTGATGCTGATTCTCGAAATGGATTCATTTATATTTGATATACATAAAAAACTGAGGACTGTTAAATATCATGGAATTACGAGAGTAGATTGATACTTTCTACATATGTGATCCCAACTCAAATTGTCACGTTTATCATCAAAACTTATATGGTATGGAGGAAGTACATACGCTTATAACGTTTTCCGATGATGTCGGAATTTTAGTGGGGAAGAAGAAGAAAAAAGTGTTGTGAAAATTCAGTACACCAAATTAGAAGTGAAGTCTCATTAGTTTTGCAAGATCCGAAAAAAGATGATAATAACGAAGAAAATTGTGCTCCTACGCCGCCGTCTATGACTGATGTCTTTAATCAACCAATACTTGATATAACAAGTATGTAGTTTATAATGAAAGATTAGACTATAAGTGTTCTTTCGAACAAGTCAGCTCGGAATTAAAGCCGTCAAAAATGGTGGTTGTTATTGGCTTTTTTGTCGGTTGCAAATGGATGAGCTACATAATCTGGGATTTGATCTGTCTACGTAATTATAATGGGATAAGGCTACCGTTTTCTGGCAATTCTCTGTTGTCTAGCTTCACAGTACCGAGTACCGACTAATCCACGTCTTTGTTGCAGTATTTGAACAAGTTCATGGATATAATACATGAGTTTTGTAGTATGTATCCGTACATATGTACATATGTAGCTTATCCAGAAATAAGTTTTACTAATTTTGCGTAAATTTCTTCTACTCAGGTTTTAGTCCGCGTTCAAATTTTCACATATGTTTGGACAGCGTACGAACTTTGTATTCAAGTTCACTGAAAAAATGGTATAACGACCCCTAATTTGTTTACTAGCTAGAAATGCTATCCAAGCTATACCGATTGCAAATATTGTAATTGTTCAATGTAAAATTAGTGTGTCAGTCAGACTATGTATTATGGGTGTTCTGCCAACCGTGTGCTGCTTCGGTGCCCAATTCAATCAGAGACGCACAATAATCAAATATCAATATTCAAACTCTAATTATAACTATATTGTCTACAACTCTACACAGTAACGTGGTTCACTGACGTTCAGAAATCAAATGTTTAAAACTGAATATGTTGTTCTTGAAATATTTTCAGGAAAACTCTTCAGGATTTTTTTTTACTTTTAATTCTAATGGCCATCGTTAGCCATTCTAATTTCATTTAGCTCTAGAACCATTGGAAAATTCTTCAAAAGGTCTTCTTACAAGGCTATATGAGTTAACTATAGAACGATATTAATAGCTATTTTAAATTCAAAATAACCTCTTCTCTTTATTCTTGTATCTACTCAGTTGGTTCCAGTAACTGCTCAAAATTAATTTCTTTGTGCCTTATTATATTTAATTGTTTTATTATAACTAATAATATTATATTACAGGTATAATAATATTATATTAACTAATATTTATAACAAGAAAACTGATTACCACCATAAATAATACACGGATTCTCGTGAGACAACGATCACGATGGTTCATCAGGCGCTGCTGCTCTCACTGGCTTATGATCAGGCAAATGTTGGTAGTTTATACATTTTTTGTTTTATTTAAATTAATGAAATGAAATTTAGAAAATGTATCCGTATTTATTTGCTCGATGGCACTCCTTTTTGTGTTAATAAAGTTTCTATATTAAGAATTTGAAACTACCACATGTATTTTACTATAGATTGCTTGACATAATCATTGTTTATTGATTTTAACCTATTGTTTAATGTTAATGTTTAATGTTCTTTCATGAGATCAAAACCGATTAAGCTATTTTTAGTTAGTAAGCCATCAAACGATTAGATTTTCTCGTTCACAAAGCGGTTTCTCCTCAATCGGTTTGATTGGTTAGCGATTGAATGGGTTAATGTTGTTGTTGCGATAATGACAAACCACTTGAAATTATTAATCAATCAAGGTTTTGAACAAGTCAACGGTTGATGATTTTCTAGAAAACTTACGGGATGTTCGCACTTTGAAGCTAAATTGCATTGACAGTTGTTGTGCTCATTGAAATATGTGAATATGCAAGGAAATGCAAGTACATCCCATGAATTATTGACTATTGTGGAAAGCATTGGCTAACTTTTTTCCAGTCAGGAAAAGTGCTTTTGTAATTTTTCCGTTTCTACATACATAAACATGTTTTCGTTCGCCCTCAATTACCCTCTCATTTCTACGACTAATTTTTGGTAATTTCGGTTGATCAAAACTTATTCAAAATCTCCTCACTACCTATTCTAAGTTTCGCGGTGTTTCGTGCTGTACATCGAGACGTGGGATCCTGACTACTTACCGTATCCGTAACCTTTTGCCTATTATATCTACTTTATCTTACTATGTTGTTTCTTCAACAACATTCTCACAATCAATCGCTATTTTATCAAAACTGGATTTTTCCTTTTTATAGCACAATTTCACTGAAGAATAGTTTTTTTATCGGGTTGTCATGTCAATTGTCAATGTAGTCAAAGTTGAAATCTGATTATTTGGCCGAATTTCATTTCAAATCTCGATAACCGCATGACCCAATATAAACGAGTTCCCCAGCCACACTTAACCGGAAGCGGAAATCGAGTAGCCGAAAAAGTGGCAGAGTCACGGTACGGTTGGACTAAGATGGATATGAGTACAGGGTGTGCGAAAAAGTTTATGTATGTAGTTTTTCACATAATAGAAAAAATACGTTCGCATTCAACAATATTTTGATGATTCAAAAAACAGGTTCTAATAGAATGCAGTTTGAATGTGTTTTTAGTTCTGTACTGTAGGTTTTATTAGGTACCCGTGTTCACAGTTTATTTCACCAGAGAATATGAGTAACGAATGCAAACGCTTGACTTTGAATCTCATCTGTTTTCTAGGACTCCAGCTGTTTCAAATTTCTTCATAGGATATTTAGCGCTTCGAAGAAACACTTGTATTTATTGTCATCCGCTTATTCGCTTCATTTGATTATTAACATCCGCCACCGTCAGGTTGAGCCGGTCCAAATACGGTATGGTGGTCCGGTTCCTTTTTGATTGCGAATTACGAGCGTCAGCGGAAGGGGGAGAGGATGTGACGGGAGGATGGGACTTGGGTGAAGGGAGGTAACTTGTAATTTCTGCTGTGTTGCACGCATCCACCGGAAACATGGCACGTTACCGGTAGACTCCGGAATCAGGGCTACGTCCGGGTCACTGGCGGACGAGCAAATCATACAAAAAGGGGAGTTTTTTCGAAGAGTGGGAACTAGGAACAAGCAGTTTTGAAGCCACACTACATTTACATTAAGGAACAAATCTACTTTTGGGAATTGCCAAAAAGTTTGGGATTTTACTTTTTCGGTCTTACCTTGTTCGCTAGAGGTCTGGGATGGAGCGGGTGAGATAACCGGTTAAGTTGGGAGTCCTCGTTGAGATTCAACCGCCTTGAAACTGATAAAGTGATATAAAAGATACTGAATGAAATTGTCAGAAAACTGTAAACTTTTTTAATCTGTTCGGTTCGGATTATTTAGATGATTCGCCAGTGGATTTGCTGAGAAAGCTTTAATTTGATTTCGAGTATTTAGACTGTGATTTTTTCAACGCCATGGTGGGCCAGTGTGGACTGCGACAAAATAACTGTAGTGCCAATATGGATAACTTTAGGACCCGTAAAGTTGTCGGACTCGTTAGCAAAAAATAAAATGTTTGAATGGTTCACCCCCAAATGTTTTAGGTTAGCTATAACTGAGAAAAATGCCTGTGGATTTGCGTTCATCCACATTGACAATATTTTATTTTCACTTGATTAATGCACAGGAAAAGGTGGTCCGGCTGAATGACGTACGTGAGTTTGGTTCCATGTCTGTACGTGCAAGTCATTACAGTAATATGTTCCAGAACTGTACCTCACGTGTTAGTTGTGGAGGCTTACTTCGTTTATTAGTTCTTTTTATGGACCGTGAACTTAGTTCATTAGCCACAAGTACTTTTTTGTATAAATTCTTATCGTTCTAAAAGCCTCATTCATTGCATATTTTTCGACAGGTTTATGGAAACGAATTCCAGTAGCCAGATAAGCTGTACCAAAGCTGTCTAGCTATGTAACCTTGTGATCTGCAGACAGATTATTGTGAATGGATCACGCTGATGTAATCAATGAACTGAATTCAAGTCACGTCTGGTTATACCTACATATTGTACGTATGTATCTATGTACGTCAACAAAAACAAACAAACAAACAAACGTATGCAGAAATTAGAATGCAGGCCAACTTTCCAAGTTACTTCTGGGTGGTACAAACAATCTTTCACCACACTTGTCGTAAGTTCTGCTCCAAGGTAAAATTTTTATCTACCTGCAAAATGAAGCTCAGAAACTTTTTTTCTAAAATTGAATCACGTGTCCAAAACTTCTGATAAACGATTTACATGTATAAGTAAATAACTGTTAAGCAACAGAAAACTGCGTAGACATACACCAGTGTCTATTCTGGTCATGTCAATTCAATACCTACTATCGATTCAGACCTACGCACTAGCGCACGAGGGAAGGACGGAAACGTCGAATTCCCCATCTTTGGCAGTAAAAAAAGTAGAAATCGTTCAATAAGGTTTAGGTAAAATGGTGAACATTTGCTAATTCACTCCTCTTAAAAATTCCTTCTCTTAGAAATATTGGCACGCCCGCCAGGGACCTACATACGCAATGCTTGCCATGGAGTCTGCCATTTTGGATGCCGATCAGAAAGTAGCCGCACTGATTGTGAGCGAGTGCCAGAAGCAAACCATGAATGAACGCTCTGTATACATTAAAGAGTTTACACGTATATTGTTGAGCAACAGAAAACTGTCATCGAACTATACGTCAGTGTTTTCTGGCCAAACCAACCGAATCCATGCGCCGATTCAGACCAATGGCCATGTTAACCACTGACATTACGGATGCCGATCGGAAGGTATCCATAGTAATTGTGAGCGAGTGGGAGAGGCAAAACATGAATGAACACTGTGGAGATTGTGTACAAGCTTTGCCATTTGACATGGTCCCACCGTTTACATATGTAACCAAGCATTTAGGTTGTGCGAACCAACGTATGTATCAATACGAACAAGTTGGGCAGCCACTTTTCTGTTACATTTTATTGTTATTTATGTGCCTGTAATTCCTATTTTTGTTATGCTTATCCGTTACACACACTGTATGTTACGCTTATGTTATGTTTACCATCAAATTTGTTATGAACCCATTTAGTTACAGAAAGTTTAATTTTTTTAATGAAAAAGTTGGTTGCGTTCCGATGTCTCCAAACATTTTCATATGCGAGTGCCAAATGCAATCATATCAGGTTGTCAATTGATCAAGTGCAATCATATTATTCCGTGAGTAGACTTTTTTCTCGTACGTCTGATAGATCAGATAGTCCTGAACATTACTACATCTATATAATAAGTTTATAACACAACATTAATCGGCTTGTTCGAACAATATGTTGTGGCAATCAGTATTCAAAACATATCTCTCTCTCGGTAATGATCAAAGACCTCACACCTTTGTTTTACTTCACATGCATTATTTTAGCCAAGCGTTATCCGTATTAAAAATTTAGATTGTGATCGGACTGAACATGTACGTATGTAGGTGTGGAATCCATTTCAAGTGATTAGTGTTCCACGGCTTCTGAGTTGACCAGATCACGTGATCTCGGGGATCATGTACCATCACGTTTAGCTGAAGTTTGAGATTATAACCAGGTTTTTGTAATCTCAGTTAGTGTACATCTGTACATCTGTAATCTGGAACATCCCACTGGTATAGGTTTCGTAATTAATCTGGAGACTGAATTTGAAAGCGTGCCGTTTTTCTCGGTGGTTATAATACAGAAGTATGTTTCTACGCTATTGATATGCCAGACTATATAAAGCCAGAAAAATGACTGACATTCTTAATCTAGTCCTATTTAGTCTCCTAATCAATTGAGAATGCTAGACACAAGGTACTGTATTTTGGAACAGAGTTTGAGTGTCTGCCGTATCTTGTCAACAACACTCTTCGTCTCCAGACAATCTCACTAAAAGCAAGCAGACCTGTTTTTCAATTATGAGGATTCCGCTATCGTACCCTCAATGGTATAACGTGTTTTGGGCAGGATCATTGACGAAATTGAATGTACTGATATGCGAGATCATGGAAGCTTCATCATTGATAAACTAATTTGTGTAGTTACATGATGTCAACAACTCCGACTGTCCAGACTGTGCTTAATAAACAAGCCAAACATGTGTCTACTTCAATAATTTTGAGTGCTCAATCACATTAGGATTGATATGAACACGTACAAGATTTACACCTTAACATTTTATAGTTGATGAGATACAGTCTAAGCCAAATATATGTACGAATAAATCCATCTACCGACTCTTTCAAATTATTTTGGAACATGCATGAAAAAGTATCGCTTGACTTAACACGTTCAGACTCATCTTTTAGTAAGTGTAAAAGAAAATTCCGTTCGGACATAACATTTTCACGCAAAATATTGGTCAAATAGTGTTTGGTACATGGACGAATTTAGGTCGCACGAACTACATTGACTATACCCGAATGCATGGTTAAGTGCTGTATATTAGGACATATGTATTATATCAGTGCTGAATTATTCTGGAACAAAAAAAAACATATGTATAACCTTTCTTTCAGTGCGCCAAGATTAGGAAACAAATCCAGCCACTCTATGTGTGTTCTATAATGGCATCTGCATAATCTAAATGTAGAACATTTTGCTTCCGGCAAGGCTTATTCTGTTGTCCTATTTTGGGGCACAGAAAACACATTTATGGTGTTTTTGTTTTAGTGCAAACTCCGACTGTAATGTTTTTCGAGAAAGCACATATTGCTCTTGAAAAGAAGATAATGCGCACCCTTCTTTTCGCGGATTTTCACAACTATTCGGTGTGTGATGTTTTGGCAGATTCTTTGCAGACTTACAATCGGAGCGTTAATTTTAATCTCATCACGTGGAAAAGTCTTACTGAAGTCTAATAAAAGGCGGGTTTTTAAATTTAGTTACCTAGCCAATTGAGAATGTTACATAAAGGTTTACGTCTATGGTGAATTGGGTTTTGAGCTATGGGAACTGCTGCTTTATTAAAAAGCGATCGTGCGGTTTAGGTCAGTGAAAGTATGGAGAGATAGATATGAAGGGCGGGGCAAACAATCCACCCTTATTCGTAAGGTTGTGAGGTTAAAAATGCAGTGAGTAAGAATTGGTTTAATATTTATTACCATCCAAAGTTTTTTTATTGGTCCACCCTGTAGGTTACCGTCGTGTCGAGTGCAATGATTGGAGTTGAAGTGGGGACATGCTTCATGCCAAGTTCCGACCACACACGCAAAACCAAAACGATATTTGTCTGAAGCAATTCCTTCCACTCCATCATTTGCTGTAAATACCATTTCCGCGAGATTATCGTGAGCCATTCGCGATTCGGTTTTCTTATAAGAGAAAAAGTGCGAAATTTGTTCATTAAAGGTCGGTCTCTTGTCCAGTGTTTCTAAAACTGAAACTTTTGTTACTCTTAAAAAAAATTTTGTTGTTAAATTTCTACTTGTTGACTTTGTACGCATGGAGCCCTCTAATGAGCTTTTTTGTATAAATAAGCCAGTAACTATTTATACGATCCATCAAATTTAACGAGTCATGTAACCACTCTATTATATCGGTAATGACGATGTACATATAAGTCTACATACCTTGACCAGTGCGAACACCGAGCTTATCAACCCGCTTCGGTGCCTTCTTTGTATGTATGTATTTTTATGCTGAGAAACATTGGTAGAACTTGTATAATACATAATTATGTAACACGACCGTTTCACTAAGTTTGCGGATCGCTAGCCATTTCAGAGGAAAAGAAAATAATGAAATTCGCCCTTCTTTTACTGTTAAAAAGTAAGACTAAGTCAGTCCCTATTGATGTTGAACATACAGGTCTTCAATGACCTGGCCTCATAGTATATAGAGAATATAATTTGAGTTTTGCCTGACTTCATTATATTTCTGTAGCTCAAAGATCCAAAAGGCAAATTTGGACACAGCTTCAAACAATTTATTCTTTCGAAAACAGGAATCACCAAATTAGTACCATATGACTTGAAGGCTTGAAGATTGTCATGTAATTGTTTTAAGTAAATGCTGGCAAACATAGAGCGCTTTCAGAGTCCGCTTCTGAACGTCTCAAACATCCTTGATGTCAAACTGTCGAAACACCTGAAGTAAGTTCTGAGGTAAACATTTTTGCAAAACCTTTTGGAACTATGTAGGTTATTTATGTCTGAGTGTTTAGATTTTTTTACTACACAGAAGTTTGGATTTTTTTACGAAGACTCTGAACGCGTCCTTAGTCAAATGTATTATGTATATTGTATAATTCAATTATATTATCTGACATTCAAAGTCAAATCCAACTGTACTTCTAACAATCAGCTCAGATAATCGTACAGTATATAATCTGATATGTCAATAAAATGTTGTCCTCTAGTCGCATCCGAACCGGCTAATAAAACGTTCATACCGGTCGAACCGATTCAATTAGCCGATCGCTTTTGGTTGATGGGAAAGATTGCAGCTGTTTTAATCGGATTATGTCATGGGTTGTCGTTGACCGGGCACTGACTATTGTTCTGGTTTGACCGCTGGCGGATGGAACGCCAACTTTCCAGAGAGCGGAGGAGGGGATTTTTCTTAAGAAAGGGTTTCCGCAGCTTTGAGGATATACTCCAAGGGAATAGAGGAAAACCACCAAAGAGAGAGGAATTTCACCATTGTCTTCGTCCGATACTGTTTTTTTCGACCGAACGGAACTCAGGGAAACCCAGATACTGTTAACCGCATTCGTTCACTGTCCAATCCCAACTGGTGCTCTCAGGATCGTCAATTAAGTAATGTGAACTGAACGTCATGTTGTTGAAGCATGGATTTGAAGATTGATTGGAAGCTTACCATTTTCTTAATAATTGTTCGATATGAAAAACATCAGGAAACTTTTCATTTTTGGAAGAATTATTTCCAGGTTCGAAATTTTGGGGATTTTGTAAATTTACTCATACGAAATCTAAGACTAATCAAAAGTGAATGCCATTGAAGTTTGATGTATCTGCGGATATTTCATTCAAAGTAACGATTCACATGTATTTATCAATCTTGATTATCATATGTACATACATTTCGATGATTACTTTCGGCAGGATATAATTCTCTTTATTGAGCCTGACTAAATACTGGCAAACTTTGTGTGGGCAACTTGTTTTTTTTCAACTTTTCCCATTGCCATCATGGCGATGAACCTGATTACACTTGAAATAACTTTTTTTCATAAATGTATTCAGTTTCATTAGTGTTATTCACGGCTATAAACAGTCTCAGACGGTAACAGTGTATCGGCTTAGGTATTATACCTGAGATCAATAAACGATTGACCGCACGCAAACAACCATATCAGAATGATTCATGCATTATTTATAGTTATTATAAGGGATCATATAAGGATTAGTAATCTACCGACAAATCAAACGCAATAGCAATAGACATAGAAGTTATAATAATAACTTAGAACGCCATTGTCATTTAATTAGATCCTGATCTGTTAGATTATTTCCCATGCGCTTTTGGTGGATTTTTTTATCCCCAAACAAATCGGGAAATTTTCATGTATGTACCTTGAGAAACTATAATAATATTTGATATATGTTTTATCCAATTTCAGATATGGTGCGATATTATTTTTTTGTGCTTGGAACATTCAGGAATCAAACATATTTAGAGTTTTTCAAGTTGTGGGGCGTTTTCGCTGCTGGCACATTCATGTATCCGAACATTCACATTCATACATCCATGCATGCACTTTGTTCAATTTAGTTAATAGACGCACCAGTCTAAGGCAGATTCTCCTAACAGTGTCATGCATGACATGAAGTACAACATAGTTTACTTATGTTAGTAAATAACTGAACGAATTACAGACCAAACTATACGTTTTTCCCGTGTACGAATGCCAAACTACACATACAGGGTGTCCCATTTAAAAATGAACACTTTGATTTGTTCTAGGCACCGCAATTGCCATTCGATTTTCAAAATTTTTGCGGCGGCACACAACAGAGCAGTTCAACACCGCAGCCGCAGGCATGCGCTCGCGCTGTGAACCCGATCAGCTTAAAATGAAACATGTTTTATTATCTCAAACAATGATTAAAGTTATCGAAATTACCTTGGAAATAGTCAGAATTCTTCTTGAAACGTCAAATAACGGTTGCGGTGTTGAACTGCGGTGTTGTGTGCTCCCGCACAGCCGGTATGGTTGCAGTTCGTATTGTTATGTTCACACCAATTAGATTTCCACGTTTCCCATATTATAATAACATATTTAGTTACATTATTTGTCTCGACAGATAACAAAAATGATTGAACTTGAGTTTGCAGTGGTCATGCTGCACATTGAAACGACCACCAACTACGTGAAAATGACGAAAAACAGGGATGTTTGGAAATCCATCATAAAAATCGATTCATAACTCAGATTTTTATGAGTAAAAAAATAAACAAAATGGTCAAAAAATTTCTACAATTTGATGTAAAAATTTTTGAAATCGATTGAAAATTGCGGATATCAGGTCAATTCAAAGTGTTCATTTTTAAATTAGCAACTTTTTATTTTGTCTCATAATCATCTAAGAATGCTATATGGTCGAGAGTATGTAGGAACATCTGAGTTACATATGTAAGTAATATGAAGCCTCTCATATCAGGGTATGTTTTGCCAACTTATCGTTACCGACCCTGATAAGGAAACCTGAACAATGTTAATCTCATGCTATCTGTTTATTTTAATCAGGTAAGAACTTAGCTGATACACTGAAGAATCCATAAAAAGTCGGTCCATATGTATGTAAATCGGTCGGACAGTGTTCAACACATAGCCAAGTATCATGTCTTGATCAAGGTATCTTGTACTGTAATTAACTATTTCTACGCACCCGTTACGCACAGATGTAGGCAATGAATTAGGCACATATGTTAATATGTTGTCAACTGTCACGTGAAAAAAAAATGCTCGAAAATTTCAATGCACCCCGAAATTAGTAAACGAATTCTAGTCCTATATTCGCATTGATCTTGAAGGATTGTAAATTGGATAGCCTCCTGAAACGTTTGAAGACCGGTGGATTCATTTGAGATCCCGAAATCATACCAATCTTGTCATCATGGAAAAAATATTTCTTTTGAAAAATTTGAACGTGCGCCAATATCATTTTTGGAAGCCAATCGCGCGCGAGAAACCTTTCATATTAACAAGAAACCCTGAAAAGGCTGTATCTAAGGCTCGGATCTTGAAGCATTCTAAATTGGATAGCCACCTGATTCATCTGAGTGCCGGTGGTGTTCATTTGAGATACCCGGAATCACACGGCACCTTACATATCATAACGGCTCATTTTCATGTCTGCCATTTGTCAGCTACCGTAACCCGAGAGTGTCGGGTGTATGGATTTTGTTTTTGAGTCTTTTGCTCCAGAAGTAAACATTTCCACCGCGGCAGAAACTCATTTCTAACAATTGTGGTCACAACTTCCCAATCGTCTTACTGATATTTCTGGACGCAAAATTTCGTGCATCGTTCAAATTCAAATCCAATCTTAAACTCTTTGTTTCGCCGCCCAATGACGTTCAGTGCGTCAGTAACGCCATTGACAATCGTAAGAATCATTCACTAGAAAGACGGTTCTCACATACATTACATACAGTACTGTATGTGTATTTATGTATTGTATAAGTTGAGTACATCCGATACTTGACTCAGATGTTCTCCATGACTTTGTGTGGCATGACGTCTTTGCTGACTGCCACCCTGTATGTGCATGGTATAGGATGGGTGTCAGAAAGACTTAGCCTACCCGACGCTAAGACACAAGCCGCGGGCCGTATGTGTATCAGGACGTCTCTGGGATTGTGTTAACCAGTCTGTCAAGTATAATTAGTGTCACAGCCAAAGGATTTTGCCAGTCTCACAGCTTTCTCAAAGGATACACGGGTTTTTGACGAGATTATCAACTGAACACTGAACTGAACTGAATTAGTACTGCGCAGTTGACTGGGATAGTTGTTGTTATTGTTTGTTGTTGTTGTTTTTGTTTTTACTTGGACCTCTTCATTATTTGAAGTCATCAGACACACTAATGCCATTCGGAATGGTGTTTTCGTAGCGGCCAGAGAGTTGAATAAATGGCAGAAACCCCAGAGCCCAGTGTCAAAGTCTGGGTCTCAAGTCAGGTTTAGAACTTAGGACCGCCAGTTTCCTAGACTGGCGCCCTACGCACTAGACTAGACAGGCGTTGTTGTTGTTGTGGTTGTTGTTGTTGTTGTTGTTGTTGTTGTTGTGGTTTTTGTTGTTGTTGTTGTTGTTGTTGTTGTTGTTGTTGTTGTTGTTGTGGTTTTTGTTGTTGTTGTTGTGGTTTTTGTTGTTGTTGTTGTTGTTGTTGTTGTTGTTGTTGTTGTTGTTGTTGTTGTTGTTGTTGTTGTTGTTGTTGTTGTTGTTGTTGTTGTTGTTGTTGTTGTTGTTGTTGTAAAAGAACAACAAAAAGTTATTTAATTTGCGCCGGTTAAATCCCGAACCATGTGTGGACAATGTAGTTCACAGGGATAATATTTTTTTGTCGAATTGTGTTATCTGTTATCCCCCATGTATACATTGTCAATGTCAATGCACCGGTCACCCGCTGTTTGATGAAAAACCCT
Source organism: Daptonema setosum (assembly GCA_964036265.1). Lineage (NCBI taxonomy): Eukaryota > Metazoa > Nematoda > Chromadorea > Monhysterida > Xyalidae > Daptonema > Daptonema setosum. The sequence continues at coordinate 18,055,693 of OZ038446.1, forward strand.
AAATTTAGATAACAGATATTACTGCACTGTAGTTAAACCAGAAACTACATTGTGTACATATGATAATAAAATAGTTACATAATAATAGCGTGAACGGCTTCGTCCGGATACTCGAACATGGTCTATTAAAACATATTCACTTAATTATTCAAACAAATACAAACCATGACCCCTGTTTTCGTGTACAAGGGTACAGTTTTCGTCATGAAATCTGTGTTCATTCACAAGTGTTACGGTTAAATCATTCCGAATTTTCTTTGGAATTTTTCTTCAATGAATATGAGATGTGTATGGGAGATTGCTCACTGAGTTCGATCATGAACTAATAATTAGTTTCCAACGTGACGAATCTCGAACATCTTTCCATGTAAGGCCGAAAGCAGCATTCAGTGAATCTCCTCGTTAAATATTCATTCCGTCACTCACCACAGTAGTATACAGGGTGGCTCAATAAAAAAGTTTCGCCTTTGACTCTCCAACCATTTAGTTCTGAAAGATCTGTTACATGTGTTGAGGAGTAAATCGTACCGGCACCTTTGTTTTGAAGAAACTTTCTGCTTCTTTGGACCACCTGATTTTCTTCAAGAAGTTTTCTACAATTTTTACGTTTTTATATAACTTGATTAATAATCAATCATTAGAGTCTATATTTAGAAAATCACTGGCCAAGGACACGGTGCAAGTAGGATATTCGAACGATATGTATTTCAATGTCATTGATAAACTAAACAACTCAAGTTATGAGGGGTTTCTTCGAACTTGTTGTTCACCCTGTATATACTTATTCAGTGTTCGGTCAGGAAATTAACCCGTGAGTTTGAAGTCAATCTGTTTACTTGTTCGCCCACTCTCAACTCAAGGAGGTTACAAATGGTGGCTTAATGGCGTGTTCAATATAACACTTTCTAACTGATTACGCTTTTTTTCTACATCCGTGTCAGACTTCGTGCACGAAATTTACATATGGTCCTTGCATGTTACTAATCCATGTTATATTACATATATAACATACATGTTGATGAATCTTTCCAATTTGATCATACAGAGTTTCTTTATAAATGTGCTATATATAACGTAGTTTTATGTTGACCCTGTTTTAATCCAATTTGGTGACGAGGTAAGATGGACAATTACATATTTTGTTCGCATCCTATACGAACGTGCACAAGATGGTATACTGAACCGATACAAGTTTTCTTCGCCAATTTCCATTTTTTCCCACAACGAAAGATGGGGCTACACTTTTACATCATTATCAAATTGGAAAAGTTTCTTCTAATCCTTACTGTTCATCAAAGACCATACATATTCCATGGAGTCGTCCCAGCTAAAAAGGGCAATCAACTTTTTACAAACAGTTTGATGATTTTCCACTGGCGGACGAGCCAAACTCCCAAATGAGGTGAGAATTGGCAGAAATTATATCATTTTACCTACACCTTAAAGAACAAAATATACTTTTTGAAACCACCAAAGAGCGAGAAAATTCACTTTCCCCCCTCTTCTCGTCCCCTAATGTGATCGCCCACTGATGCTTAAAATGGAATATACAGCAAAAGTGATCAAGTTATATGATGCTGTGGGTGCTAAACTGACGATAGGCCTCCTGAGGATACACTTACAGTACTGGCACAGTTATGAATATGTAAAATAGATATTCCATTGCCTCAGGATTGTCCATCATATTTATTGTATTCCAACTTTGATGTACATGTTTCTGTATTGTTAGTTTTTCGTTCAAAAAAATGTCTGAAATGTCATATCGACTCAAACAAACACTCACTCTGTATGTCTCTTTTTTTCAAAAACTGCTCAACACAACTCAGTTGGCTTCAGTAAGTTTGTTCCAAGCATAAGCGTGTGTAATGGACGAAAAATACAAAATACATCTGTAGATTTTTTTTTATTGTGGGGTTGTCTCATTCGGATTAAGATTTCGCCGGGTCCCAATCACGAATGGTGCTTGACATAAGGCATATCATGGAACAAGTTCCAAGTCACTCCATCTGATGTTCAAGGTATATTATTTTAACGACCATCAGCCAGTAGGTCACACTTCTGTTTTGACTGCCATAAGGCTTGTTGGTGACGGCCCCGGGATTCGAACCCGTGTGCGGCCGGCCAGGCGGTTTCAGAGTCTAGCACCTTAACCACTTGACCAGCGAGCCGACATTAGATCTGAAAAATCTTCGGGAATAATTTTCAAGAATAATCCTTGCATCCAAAATCAGTCGCTTAACCGATTGAGCATGCTATATAGATAAATATATATAAAAAATTTATTAATAACACAACGCTTGCATTATAATCGTTGACGAATCTGTCTTCGGAAAAACCTCTGATAATACTCAGTGAGTTTCATCTTTCAAAAAGAAAATTGACTCCTTTTAGTACCGGTTATTTTAAGGATGTTGTGTTCACTCAAGACCTAAGCCTTGCGGCGTTCATTTCTGAGTTATTGTTGCAAATATATTAAAAGTTTCATTAGACGATAACTTATCGCCCAAAGACAATGAATGGCTACCACATATTTAAAGTTTGGACTGTTGTTTATCAGAAAAAACCATCATAAACTGATTTAGGACTAAATCAAAATCATCTAAACAAAGTTGAGTTGCGATTGCTTGTTTCGCAAAAAGAATTAGAGAATCATGTCCGAACCAAGTTTAAACTATGTACATGAAAACGTCCGTGATTTCAGACTTGACCGTGACGCGATGAATAGGCTTCTGTTACCGAATGGATTACCGAATGTAAGAATCAAATCAACTTCTTGATTAAATACTCTAGACAACTTTAAGAACGTCAAAACATGATATTTGAGGATAGTCAAACATGACTGTCTTGGCTGTTGGTTACGTCAGTCAGACAGTCGACTCAGCAGGCACAGTTCAGGTTACTTATGACTTCCGGTGGAACACATCAACCAGAGAGTCCACTTCCCATGTACAACCAACATTTAGCAAATAATAGAATATTTTGGTAACTTAGCATCATGTGATTTGGTCGCCTGTCTATTATTTTCGCCTATCTAGTCCTGTTTAGTATAGTGCGTGAGTGAGGCACTAGCCTCGGAAACTAATGATCTTAGGTTCGAAACCTGACTTGAGACACAGATGCTCAGGGTTTCTGACATTGCACGTCAGTTTGTTCAACCTCTCTGGCCACCACGAATGCACTTATGGAAGTTATGAAACAGTCCCGGAAATAATAATAAAATAACGAAGTCCACCCATCCATTATCCATTGCAATATACAGTATTTGTGTCCGACCGTGAGTATTTCACTCGAAAACCATCCAGATTGCATTCAACCTCATTCCAATCACGCCGGTAATCGGCGGTTGCCAGCAGAGCCATTTGTTCCGTGCCACAACACAATTCAATACCAAATTTGATCGGTCATGATTGCTTTCAATGACGGCGCAGTTTGGCATTTCAAACGGAAACGGCGCGGGGTTAACCAAACCACGTAAATAACAGGGAATTGTGTATTTTCACTAAGAATCCAGCCAGATTCGTGTACACTTACGGTTTTGTAGGAAACGTGAGATTTTTGTGCCCGTATGTCAACAGAGGTGAAAAAACGAGGGCATGGAAAGCGGTTACTTCCAGACAGTTGATAATAGAGACTTGATACAACTTAATGTATTCTATTCGCGAGCACTTAATCGTGTGAATACATTAAAATACTTATGTATCACATCATGTAAACAAGTTGAAGTATGTATTTTTAGCGGGTTGTGCATGCAAATGAACGCAGATTTGCATAGACTGTATGTATGTACATACATTTGTTTATTGTATAGCATTCTCAATTGATTACCAGACTGAATTTCAATGCGCGCCGGGTTTTTGATTTCGAGTAACACGATTGCACGCATGCACAAACATACAGTAATCCATGATATCAGTAAGACACACCTGCTCTATTTCTGCGAGAAATCCCTCATAGAAGGGCATATTTATAAATCACCAAAATATTCACGCGCATTCAAATGCAGTCTTTAACCAATTGAGAACGCTAAACATAAAAGCATTCTAAATGATTCAAAAGAGTTTTATAATACCTGTTTAGACTTGTAATTAATTACCATTATTGATATAAATGCAAATTTTTTTCACCTGTTGGTTTCAAAAATGAATGTGCATTATTTACTGAGACTGGGAGATAATTTGATAACTAATGTGCTTACTGTGTTTCAATTGTTATTATTGCTTGGTAAAATTCATGAAAAGACTAACTACTTATCCAAAATAATAAATACAATATGTATAATGTAACTTATCTGGTGAATAATATGCTTTACGTCAAACCCATATTTTATTTAAAAAAATTATTTCCAGAGATATCATGGATAATGCAAATATCCCTTTCTCATCGGGATTCACAACTAATAAAAATACCAAATTATTGTCATGCAATCTGATAGCGTGCACTGTTAATAATAATAGACCACTCGTTGAAAAACATAAATTTGGTATCTAATGTCTTTAGATACATACATACAATACATGAAAGGAATGTATCCTTCTATTACCGTACCTAAGAAAGAAAAGTCGATAGACATACAGTAAGCGTTCATTGTGAAAACGTACTTACCCTTAACTTGTATGAATGTAGTTGTTAAACTTTAAAATGTTAGTGGTATAGTCGATTAGGATAAACTTTTCCAAATTGCAAAAAATTCATCTAACCAGCTGACCAAAAAAGAATTATAATTTTTAATGTTCGGTTCTGTCGTGTTTAGTAATTATACTCCCGAAAATGTCAAACACGGCGAGGTGAACTAGAATTTTATTTCTCGCGTAATTATACATAAATTTCCATACACCTTTTGTGATAACTATATAATAATCGACTATGATATACAGACAGTACTTGTTGTTGTAATTTGAGTACGTGTTTCTGACACATCTAGGCCACAGTAATCAGCTAAATGAGTCTCCTAATCGCAGGACTGCCTCTTATATTTGATTTAACTACGTCACTGGTAGTACAAAAACGTTTTTTAATAGAATCGCAGCAACATATTCAATCATTCAGATTACTGCAATACGTGTTCCCTGTTTCATCAAAATGATGTTTTGCCTTATTCGAGCTCGCAGCTCGATTCCAGTTACACTTATGTAGATGAATAATTACAGGGTAATCCATTTTCGCATCAAGTTATAGAAGGATCTCATGCATAAAGCCATAAAATTGTTTGTTTCCTCCTTGTATAAAAATTAACTGAAAATTTGCAATAGTTTTTTTCAGTTATTCGGTTTCCAATGTTAGTTCAACGTTTTTTATTTGGTCACCCTGTGGCCTGTATGTATGTTGACTGCAGCAGGGCCGGATAACACCAATTTTCTTTGAGTCAACCATTCCGTATTTGACTCATAGCAGTATCTCGTCCTCAGTTATTTATGAGTGGATGCAACTCTTTTTAGTTTTTTTCCAAGTTCATGCGATTTGATATTTCAAGTTGGTATTGAACGTCAACTCCAACGAGTTATTTGCTTAGTTTCGGTGCCTTGGATAAATGTATACAGTATCTTTACGTAGCGATATTTCAGCCGAGGCTTTTTAATGATTTCAGCTACAGAACATTCCGAAAGTTAAATCAAAGTTTCCAAACAATAGGTATATTCTTTTTTCTCCGAGTAATGAATTTATTGTTAGAGATTAATTTAAATAGGAACATACATACAAAACAGTTAAGTCATCGATTTGTAACAACTTAGTGACACCAATATTTTAGAATGAAGAAATAAGTTAAACGAACAAATAATTAAGGTAACTAAAGAGTTAAGTATATATTGCAGTTTCCGAGCATAATGACGACAGACTGTGATTACCCGGGCAACGATCCACACTCCATACCTGATGACGCCTACAACTGTACATTGGCACAGTATGCTTCTGTTTACGATGGATGTGCCAAAAAGTGCTGGGACCATGTCTATCTGTCTACAAACAATGATACTGATGCTTTTGTTAGTGACTCAGTCATCCACTCACTCACTCATTCACTCACTCACTCACTCACTCACTCACTCACTCACTCACTCACTCACTCACTCACTCACTCACTCACTCACTCACTCACTCACTCACTCACTCACTCACTCACTCACTCACTCACTCACTCACTCACTCACTCACTCACTCACTCACTCACTCACTCACTCACTCACTCACTCACTCACTCACTCACTCACTCACTCACTCACTCACTCACTCACTCACTCACTCACTCACTCACTCACTCACTCACTCACTCACTCACTCACTCACTCACTCACTCACTCACTCACTCACTCACTCACTCACTCACTCACTCACTCACTCACTCACTCACTCACTCACTCACTCACTCACTCACTCACTCACTCACTCACTCACTCACTCACTCACTCACTCACTCACTCACTCACTCACTCACTCACTCACTCACTCACTCACTCGCTCACTCACTCACTCACTCACTTACTCAATCACTCACTCACTCACTCACTCACCCACTCTCTCACTCACTCACTCACTCACTAACTCACTCACGCAGGTGTATGGGAAAATCTTCCCGGTGCTGTTAGTGATGGTGTTGGTTGCCAATCTGTTCGTCATTGTCGTTCTCAGCAAACCACACATGGTTGGTCGACTAACCAACTCAAGTTTTACAGTATGAATAATTTAACACACATTTAGACCATTGTTAATAAAACATAGAAAATTTAATGTGTGTGGAAAAAAACTAAAGAGATGTCGATATATATGGCAGCCACGTGGCTCAGTTGGTTAACGCGCTTCGTAAAGTAGCGTGGGGTCGTGAGTTCAAAACTCACACCTTTCTAGCTGTGACTACAAAGCTGTCCTGTTGGTGAGGGGCGTTAAAGACATCGCACTCTGTCTGTGGGGGTTAGTCGCTCCGCACAGACTGGTATGGGAGGACCTCCTCGCTATCATCTCAACGTGGATGCTGAGAATCATTCCCGACGGCCATCTCCGTCAAATGACCTTTATCCTTTATATATTATATATTATTTATAATAATTAGAGTATTTATAGGCCAACAGTGCCACCAACAAAGTTCTACTTCACATGGCCGTTGCCGAGACGTTCGTCGGACTCGTGCCTTTTCCGTACACTTTCTACAGTTTTACGCTTGAGGTTGGTCTAAGCCTAAAACTAAGTCCTAGTTTTTTTTAATTAAAACTACCAACCCCATCCATGCTCTGAGGTAAATTTTTTTCAGGAGATAGTCACATGATATAAGAAAATATTATCTGTGATTTTCAGAACCACAAGCACCCGTCCAGCTTCACGTGGCTGTCGTGCTTTATGTTCAAGTATCTGATGGATGGTATTCCTGCAATATGCCATTATGTGGCCATCTGGCTTACTGTACTGCTAGCGTTTCAGAGGTTAGCCATGACGATGATGATGATGATGATGATGATGATGATGATGATGATGGTGATGATGATGATGATGATGATGATGATGATGATGATGATGATGATGATGATGATGATGATGATGATGATGATGATGATGATGATGATGATGATGATGATGATGATGATGATGATGATGATGATGATGATGATGATGATGATGATGATGATGATGATGATGATGATGATGATGATGATGATGATGATGATGATGATGATGATGATGATGATGATGATGATGATGATGATGATGATGATGATGATGATGATGATGATGATGATGATGATGATGATGATGATGGTGATGATGATGAGGATGATGAGGATGATGAGGATGATGATGATGATGATGATGATGATTGATGATGATGCATGCAGGTACATCTCCATCTCGTACCCAATGTCGTCACGGCACTGGCTCAAGGCGAGTCGTGTCAAGTACCTGACCACATCCATCGTTATCATGTCCGTGTTGGCCGGACTGCCCAAAATCGTCGACACGGAACAACATGTTCTTCATACATGGGTACGTGACATCTTTCAGTCAGTCAGTCAACCAGTCAGTCAGTCAGTCAGTCAGTAAGTCAGTCAGTCAGTCAGTCAGTCAGTCAGTCAGTCAGTCAGTCAGTCAGTCAGTCAGTCAGTCAGCCAGTCAGTCAAACCAACAGTCAAAGTGGTCCGTAGATTCTACATATAGAATCTGTTTCAATGATTCGAATGATATGAGAATCAAACTAAGGATTCAGTTGTTAATTATGATCAGGTGTTCATCGGTGACGGTCCGATGGGTGGCGAACCGTCGATTCCGATGCCGGTGGTCAACGATACGTTGTCGATGCACATCAATTACGTGTCACCCACTGACTTCATACCATCCACCAATGCGTCTATTATCACCAGGGATCAGAGTAATGCGGGTTACGGTGGTTACGATCAATGGATACCGTTACATCAGTGCGTACATCAACAGACGTGGCTGGTACGGTGGATTGGCCAGGTGAGTGAGTCAGTGAGTGAGTGAGTGAGTGAGTGATTATGCGAGTGAATGAGTGAGTGAGTGAGTGAGTGAATGAGTGAGTGAGTGAGTGAGTGAGTGAGTCAGTGAGTGAGTCAGTGAGCGAGTGAGTGAGTGAGTGAGTGAGTGAGTGAGTGAGTGAGTGAGTGAGTGAGTGAGTGAGTGAGTGAGTGAGTGAGTGAGTGAGTGAGTGAGTGAGTGAGTGAGTGAGTGAGTGAGTGAGTGAGTGAGTGAGTGAGTGAGTGAGTGAGTGAGTGAGTGAGTGAGTGAGTGAGTGAGTGAGTGAGTGAGTGAGTGAGTGAGTGAGTGAGTGAGTGAGTGAGTGAGTGAGTGAGTGAGTGAGTGAGTGAGTGAGTGAGTGAGTGAGTGAGTGAGTGAGTGAGTGAGTAAGTGAGTGGAAGTGTATTATTTGATGTGAATGCACAGGCCAACTACTACAGTACGTACTTTTGGACACGGGCCATTGGTTTCATAATCGTCCCGTGTCTGATGCTGATACTGCTCAACATTGGACTCATCGCAGCCATTCACAAGGCACAGAGAAGGAAACAACGTTTGATGAGGTGAGTTCATTACCCTGATTACTGAAAACATACACAGTTTGAAAGGCGAAACTTAGGAATTTCGTTCTTCTGTTGAAATAATGATCTGTCAATCCTGGTAATGTGCTGTGTAAAGTCCGTTTCGTGTTTCTAGTGACTGACAGACGATTCATTAAACATAAGTTGAAAGATAAAGTTTGCTAAGTTTGTTAAGTTTGCTATAAAATTAACTTTCATAATTCAAATTAGATGATGTGTAACCAGCAGTAAAACCTGAAATGTCTGTGAACGACTAGCAACTCGGTTTGGGTCTTTGTACATAAGTGATGACATACAATAATACAAAGACATCCGAACCTTTTTTCACGTAAACAGGTCCGACGGCACGTGATTTTTTTTTTAAATTCGTGAATGATTTCTCAAAATATTACACGATGTCCGACAAGTTAACAATCAAAAAAGTTCTGCTGTCTTAATATTTATTAGCGGTCATCACGTTTATCTTCGTACCCTGCTCTGCTGTGATTCCATGACCCCTGGTTTCCGTATGTACATAGTTTCCGTATCCTTCACATCAGGATGTTGTTTTGTGTGTGAACCTTTGCCTGCTCAAATATCGGTTGGGCTTAGCGTTGGATACACAGATAAAGCCGAAGATGGAAGCTATATGGCTTTGGCTATGCACCAAAATTACAGAACGCAAAACTGAATAATGCGAAGTAAAAAAAAAATTATACACCCAAATTTATTGGAAATTTGTATCACTTCGTTCATAAATTTTGGTGCATATTGCATTTTTCTTTCATAGTACATACACTCATTGGAAATAACATACAGGGTGGGCCAAAAAAAACGTGTCGCGTTTGAGTGGTTATTGTGAAAGTTATACAAACGCTGTGAGATTGCGGTAAAAAGCATTCGATTAGACACTTTTTGGCCTACAAAATGATGTGCTACTAAAGTTGAATCTCTCATTTCTTAATTGTTACACGCGATTATTGAAAAAAACACCGAATTTCACCTCGCGAAGTTCATATTCTGTGATAAAACTGTATAAATATTCAAAATTATTGCATGAAATTAGGATCACATAATCATCACATGCTAAGAGAAAAAGAGCTAATGTGTTTTCAAAAATGCATAATTAATCACGCAAAAAAATATGTTCGGTTTGGCCTCCTTCATAAGCAATGGCAGCATGCACGCGTGTAACTTGACTTGGCTTGATGGCTGACTATAAACAACAAAAAGTTTTTTCTCAAAACAAATCGAAGTATTTAAGATTTAAGAAATAAAATACTTTATCCGAATATATAAAAAAAAACAAAGCTTAGAAATCGACGACTAAGCAATGGTTTTGAATATTTATTCAGTTTTACCACAAAATATAAACTTCGCGAGGTGAGATTCGATGTTTTTTTTAATAATCGCGCGTAACAATTAAGAAATGAGAGATTCAACTTTAGTAGCACATCATTTTGTAGGCCAGTATGTGTCTAATCGAATGCTTTTTACCGCAATCTCACAGTGTTTGTATAACTTTCACAATAACTGCTCAAACGCGACACGTTTTTTTGGCCCACCCTGTATGTCATTTATCAACTTCAAGTTCTTCAATTCTTCCCTGGACCGATAAACGCTATGCGTGCCATAACAAACAGGAATCCGGAATCCAGAAGTCCATCAAGACTCAACTGATTCACCCAACAGGCCGCTCATCAAACTTTAATTCTGAGTTCCAATTTCCAACTGAATTTGCAGATTGAAATTCTGCGACATGCTACTGCCGTCGAACGTCAGGTAAACAACGAGACACCAAGTCAAAGTGCCAATTCTAGATATACCATTGCCATCGTGACGGTGGTATTACCTCGTACGGGGGGTGCCACATGTGTCCTCATTTATAGCACTTTGAGCCAGTGTTTGTTCCATAACCGGTTCACCTCTTGCTCGGTCAGGATATATTGTAAATCCAAATTTGTTTTTATGATCCCTTGCGCACATATGCAATGAATTAGGCACAATGTTTGTATGTTGTTTAATTTCATGTAAAAAAGTTTATTCTCAAAAAATTTACACGCGTCAAAACAGTAAAAAAATAATGAGCGCAAAAAAAATTCTTGTTCGAGAAACCTCGGGTAGTTTATATTTCTGACTATTGTCAAGTTGTGAAACTTGTTATGGAACAAATCACTGTGTGACGTTCATTGCCTATTAGTGAAGTCACATGTTGTCTGTGTCACATGCAACATGCAACATGCAATATGCAACATGAAAAAGCATCATTTTGTCTACAAGCGACAATGTCACAAAATTTAGCAGTTTGTCTGTTACACCCAACATGAAACTGTGACATGTTGTCACATATGCAACATGCAACTGGTAACATGTTATGTCTCACAATGCAACATCAATGCAACATGCATCATTCAAGAGTATCATAATGACTGTGTTAACATGCAACATGCAATATTTCACGTAAAAAACCGTTTTTAATGATCGATCACGAAATATGTACGGCTGTGCAGATCCCTACTACTACTGATTAGTGAATGATCAGTAGTACCAAACATTTTGGTTTGATATATGAAACTATTTTGTGGTCGGTCTGGTATAATAATTTGAATAGCAGTGTCCGACGTCTTATATTTTATAATTTTCATTGTTCTATAAGTTTATTAATGTCGTGATAATAATTTCAATGTCAAAAAGTTCACAAGATTCCGTGCACACTGTTAGAAGTAGTGACAAGTAGAATTATTACGATCAACATTTCAAGTTCATTCCAATATGTTTTGTTAGTGGATCAGATCAGAGTGAAAGCATTCATATTATATTTAAACGATTACGATTTTACGAGGCTTTTATTATTGGTGGTGTTTGAGTAACGGGGTAATGCACTAATCATCAACACTCAGCACTTCAGTATGTAAAGCGTTTTCGTACCATGCTTGAAAAATGGAGTCATGAACAACTTTTAAATCTCTAAAATTACAAATAATTTATTTGCAAAATATTTTACAAGACTTATGGGTCATGGCAGTTTGTATCACAATACGTCAACGCTCTTCACACTGCAGCACACACACACACGCATAACGTCACTATACCAATACACATGCATGCAACTTGAAATGACGTGTCTTACAGAGAGCGACGTGAACGCGAAGCACGACGTCAACGTGAAAGCAACATGACGTCACTCATGCTGGTGTTCATCGTCACGGTATACCTCATAGTGAATCTGCCACAAGGCATCTACGTCGTACTCATTTGCATCGGCAACACCTTCAATATTAAGTTCAACTTTCTGGAGGTAGGAAATAGTTGAATTGAATTTTCTGGACTTTTCTATTTCGAGTATTAGATGAGTGAGTGAGTGAGTGAGTGAGTGAGTGAGTGAGTGAGTGAGTGAGTGAGTGAGTGAGTGAGTGAGTGAGTGAGTGAGTGAGTGAGTGAGTGAGTGAGTGAGTGAGTGAGTGAGTGAGTGAGTGAGTGAGTGAGTGAGTGAGTGAGTGAGTGAGTGAGTGAGTGAGTGAGTGAGTGAGTGAGTGAGTGAATGAGTGAGTGAGTGAGTGAGTGAGTTAATGAGTGAGTGAGTGAGTGAGTTAGTGAATGAGTGACTGAACTTTTACTTCTCCCTAGCCGGAAACACGTCAACTCTTCCTTCTTATCGACAACATGCTCATCATCGGCACATATCCACTCAACTTTGCCATCTACTGTTTCATGAGCAGTCAGTTCCGAAGTACATTTACTGACATCTTTTGTCGAGGCAATTTCTCTGCCACCTCGGCCGCTACACATCTCAGGTGAGTGAGTGAGTGAGTGAGTGAGTGAGTGAGTGAGTGAGTGAGTGAGTGAGTGAGTGAGTGAGTGAGTGAGTGAGTGAGTGAGTGAGTGAGTGAGTGAGTGAGTGAGTGAGTGAGTAAATGATTTGATGGTGAATGCTGTATACGAGTGGTCCACCACAAACCCCAAAACCCTTCGTCAATTATAAAATAATGTAGTGATAATTATGTAACTAGAACCTTAGTACTACTATGTACCAATTCACTAATTGTAACACTACGAACTCACTAGTAGTACTTAACCTGTTGCAGAAAGCAACAAGTCGAATGGTTAGTGTTTGCGAGTGAAAATACTTTACAGAGTTAGATTTGAATAATCGCGAGTATTTTACTCTATTTTAATACCTTCTCATATTCATTGATGATTCTAGTATAAGTATAGTATAAACTATTCCAAAAACTGACCATCCTTTAGGTTTCTTGGTTCTCTTAAACAAATCTCTTCATAATTATACTTACGGTTATTCAATTAAACTCTGTGATTATACTGCTTTGCAACTCACTTAGCTTCGGGTACTGTGAATTCGCAATTTTGGGAATGTAAAAATTTTATGTATGTAAGAGTTTCATTCAACGGGAAAATTCTTATCAGCTTGCTTCATAAACTTATTTATTTGCCTGCTGGTATTTAGCCAAAGCTATATTACTTCAGTGTCGCACTAACTGTGAATAGTTTTCATTTCATTCCTTTTTTACCAGATTTTTTTTCGTGTTCCTGATTTACCCGCTTAGATTGTTTGTGTTAAAAATATGTAGGTGATTGTGATGTGGTGGTGGTTGATTATTTTAAGTGTAATATTATTGCCTTAACTTTGCATTATGCCGCTTTCGGGTAGCTTGCAGATTCTACTGTAATTTATCTTAACACTCGCTTTTATTTTTACGGGGAATCAATTTTACTGACTTGCATTTCCATGTACAGATTGCGGTATCAGAACTCGAGTATGTGGAGGAGAAATATGCGGTAAATATAATATAGTTTTTGTTTTCGTAAATTGTGATCTGTTGACATTGGCTGCGCGTGTCGTGCACTGTATTCGATGTTGTAACGTTTCGAGGTTTTCGTTTGCAAACAATTCTGAACCAGTTACGGTTGCCTAATGGAATCATGTGCTATACTTACGTTTCGTGAGAGATCAGCAATGAACACGGTTATTACCGAACCGACGAATTTTTTCTATAAGGATAGCAACTGAAATGAATCAGTAATTATTCGGTCGGTTTAACAGTCAAACGAATGTGACACAAACTTTCAACTAGTCTAATTTGTCCGCACGGTCTGCACAGAGAAAATGCAGTTTCTGCCATAATTTATGCAAAAAGTTGGTTTTGGTCTAAAATTTTTTAACTCACAGTTTTTCACAAAACAATAATTCATGTGTTTAACGAAACCTGTTTGTTCAACTTGAACTCGGCAGCACATATTCATTGCAATGCATGTTCTTCAGAAATAAATTGGAGCGTTTTAGCTGATATATTACCATCAAAGGTATTACTAAGTGCAATGCACTTCCTCTCTGGTGTATTTGGTCCGATTATAAGCAGCCAGTTACATATATTTGTGTAGATGTTTCTGTATTGTTCAGTATTGAATGTGAGTATTCAGCAAAGAAAGAAGTCGTTCATAATGGCAATATTTCATAAAGTAGTGTTTCAGATAAAATACAGTACTTAACAAATAGCTTTTAGAACATGTGAATAACATTTCATAAATCGTATTCCACAAAGATCCATAAATCTTTTCAAGCCAGTTGCTCACGTATACATACGTATCTTTATATTATCCGTGAAGAGAAGCGGTCAGATACGTAGGAACTCAGATACTTAGGAAAAAAGTCGAGGAACTTAAAACATCAAAATAGCCGAAACAGTATGCCACTAGCCGAAACAGTATGCCACTTATCTGTTTAGAAAGTTACAAAATGTTGGTTGCTTTCATACAGTCTCTCTAGTCCACATAGTCCACACAGTCCACACAGTCCACACAGTCCGCACCATAGCAATCGTGTGTTTGTGTTTGTATAGCATTCTCAATTCATAAACACACTAAATTTAAATGCGCGCCATTTTTCTCGGTGATTCATTACAACTGTTCCTGACGTGATTTTCTGCCTACAGAAATATAATGGAAATTTCGCACTGATCCCAATGCATGGTGGCTAAGCATGCTGATACCGTAATCTTTTCGGGCTCCCAAATGATTCTCAAAATGATCTGAATTCGCTAATAACCTCAAAAAAAATGGCGCATCATTTCAAATTCAGTGTGGTAATGAATATCGGATGCTATACCGGTGTGCCCGTGTTGTTACAGCCAGTTTGCATCGCGTCGTTCCTACAGTTTTCGGAGTCGTGGACCGCGCGGTGGTGCGATGACTCGCGGTGGTCGAGGTGCCGCGACCGGTGGTCTGGACGGGGAAGACTCGGCGTTTCGGGCCAGTAGTGCGTGCAGTGGCATGTCCATGATACACATGAATACGACACCCGCCGATACCACAAACGTCAGGAACCAAAGTGACACCAGGTGCACCATCCATGTACCATAAGTATGTACGTACTGTTCTGGTGTCAGTGCAATTTGCTGACCGACTTTCATTGACTTACGATATCATTCGCTTTTACACCCAGTAAAATTCGAGTATTTACTATAGAATCCTTGTAGCCTGGCCTGGTGATGTCGCCACGAAATCCCATACCAACGGTAGAGAAGTGTAAAAACATTAGAAATATCGTCTCCCTTTTTCGTGTTGTCTTGTGATCGTGGTGGTACAGATAATTTCAAGTCGGTCAGTGTTGCACGACACTAAAGCACTGATATTATTTAAATGTACATACATAGCTTTACACGTTAGCTATCTAGCTTTGACGCCTTCGTTTAGCTTCGTATTCGTGATGGGCTGCTTTCAACTTTTGGCACAACCTGGCTTTCTTACTTACAAACACCCTAATTTGATTTTACCTTTTGCTTTTATCAACACACTTTTTTGAAGCTGGACTCACGTGCAATGCACTACACTTGACCACTTTATGCTACTTTGTAACTTAACTGCTTGTACTTTTCAACATTGAATGATTTTTCCGATATGCAGTGAAGTCATTTCAGCTGAATGAGAAAATATTTTTGAAGGGGAAATGCTTAGGATGGCGTGCATGAAAACTGGTTGGTTACAAACGTGTCTAATGCAACATTTCATCCATTATGTACCAAAACAAATTACTGCCATGATTTTCTGTTTTTTGTTCATTAACCACTGAGAAGGATTCCCAAAAGCCAGCCAGTTCATGTACAACATCCAGTGAGCAAGATAACAAAACTGTACAATTTACCATGGAACTGTTACCGATTTCGCGTGGACACACCATTTTTCATCTGGCTAATTTCAGCGCTCATGTGAACTACAGTACGGCCGATCATAACGGTACGGTAGCAACGACACGGGCCGTATCCACAACCGCCACACCACCCACCGTAATCAGCACCTTGAAGGAGACGGCACTACCTCGACCCAACTCGATCGCATGTCCGACTCAGCGGTCGATGCATCAGGACCTGGGTGCCGTGGACTACACCAGTGATCGTGGCACATCACCGATGCCAACGCCCGAACCACGAAACTCGATAAAAAAGCGAAATGGCTCAATGAAATCGACCAATAACAACAGTCGGAAAAATCGGAATCGGAATCAGATGGAGATTCCGTCGACGGAGATTCTCAGTACGGAAGATGGTGTGGCCAAAGTGAGTATTAATGGCAGTGCCCATAACAGGAGATCGTTGATCAAGTCCATCACAAGACGGACATCGCAGAATGGACATGTCAGTGTGCAAGATGTGCAGGTCAAGGGACATACGGAGATGGACGCGTTTATACAACCTATTGATAAACGTTGGGATAACTAGGCATTATTTAGTCAATCAATCCGTCATTCATTCACTCATTCACTCACCTACAGTCTCAACCACTCATTCAGCTTCACTGACTCACTCACTCACTCACTTACTCACTCACTCATTCACTCACTCACTCACTCACTCACTCACTCACTCACTCACTCACTCACTCACTCACTCACTCACTCACTCACTCACTCACTCACTCACTCACTCACTCACTCACTCACTCACTCACTCACTCACTCACTCACTCACTCACTCACTCACTCACTCACTCACTCCTCCACAGCCACATTCACTCCCGTTTCAGAATGGGATGAGGACGACGACGATGGTGATGAAGACGAGGCCCGTATCATGCAGGACACGCACGATCAACTTGTATGAACCCACTGCGAAAAACATCGGGTTTCTTTGAAACATGTCCGAAATAAGTGCATAAATTATCCTGCTGCAAAGCTGTGCTTTCAGCACTTGTAAAGTGTGAAGTTGATACCTTTTGAGTTTTTATGCAGTATGGTGGATCAATAGTTTGAGTCGGAGGTGAGAAGTCACACATGCTTTGAAAAAAATAACAGCATTGTCTTGGTGCGATTATGTACTTTGTTAACACATATTTTAACGGTGTTGCATTGTTTTGGTGCGAAGAATTTAATCACCCATATTTTTACTGGAAGAAATTTTCCGGGATCTTAAGGTTTCCGGCATGTACGCATACTTTTCTAGGGCTTCCCTTTCGAACATAATGTGGGTATAACTGCATCATAAATTCATTGATATTTTGTTATCTTTCTTAGACCTTTATTTACAAATAATGTACTTATTCGCTCTCAATCCACACCACAATATTATTTATCGAACACTACAGATGCTGTATTGTTTATTTATAACATCCATCATGACAAATCCATATTTATTCCCTTACCATGGTAAACAATATCATATGATCTTGCCAAATAACTGTGATCAATCCATCATATCCATATAAACGAATAAATACATGACGTCTTATGCGTGACTGTCGCTGGTTTTTTGGGGATAAACTCACCGAATGTTTTATAGTAGGGACGAAGGTTAGTTATCCTTTTTTAAGTTTGGATTTTACCGTAGATTTTGCGTTGGATCTGGAACGTGAATTTCTTGCATCCCCATCCAGCTGCTTTATAGTAGCTTAGCTGAATCTGATGATAATTCATGTCAAATTGAAGCATCACACACTTTATCATCACACACCTGTCCGGTGATGAGCACTCAAGTCATACATTTAGTAAGACTTGGATGGACAAGTTAACTATCTTACATGTTTAGTTGAGTACTTGAGTTAGACCTAAGCCATAGGCGATCTGTACTTTGATGATCACACACGATAGGTCAGGCTAGGACGGCGTTTCTGTGCCACATGACCGAAACACCATTCTGTATGTTAAGTTAGATTCAGGTTCGCTCAGTTTAGGATAACCTTTCTTTCAGGGTAATACTACTACCTAATTCTATTTTTCTTATTTAACCATGGAAGCCAATATTGACTTTGATATTGCGGAGTCTTGATGACTGTTAAATGTTAAAAAAAGAATGCTACAAAAGTTTTCACCAATACCGTTTTAGTCATGACAATATTTATTCCAAAAAGTAAAGCCGAAGTTTCGGTAGACATACGTAACGTTGTAATGGTAATAAAGAAATGTAATAAATTGACAATAATAATGTAATAAATCGACAACATACCGACGGATAAATATAGGGGGAAGGCCAACGGAAATGATGTGAAATAATATAATAATATAGCTTTTTAAATTGATGAAGAGTCTGAATTTAAAAGTCCACTATTTTTTTCTTTAGTTAAACTCTTCTTGCACAGAAATGATATGATATCAGTAAACATTCGTATTCGGTCTGGTTACAAAACACACAAGAAACAATTCTCGGGAAAGTGGCGCGCATTTAAATTTCAGTCTCCGAATCAATTGAAAAATGATATAACTGCGTTCTAACGACAGACTGATGAGTCCCACCGAACGAGTATCGTCTTAATGTCCTTTTTAATGTGTAAAACTTCGGCCATTTATGCCAAAGCACGTGGGATATTCGGCGAAATGCGATCAGGTTGAGAATTACTCTGAGAAGTGAAGAAAAAGTAAAATAGAAAGAGGTTGGACTAGAAATCTGCGCAACAACAATAGAAATACAAATTGATTAAATCACAAATATTAAGATTTTTAAATGTATATAATCTTTGTCAATTTGATACGTATCCATGATTGCACCCAGTACAACACCAACCACACAAAACAACCTAACCTGGCTGTTCTTTTCTCTTTAAAGAACGAAAAATAACAGTACCGAACAGTATTTTTTTTCTTTTTCACTCAAATATCATGAGTTCAATGCAGTATTTTCTAACTTACTAGTGCCAAACCAACTGGGAAATGAAGAACAGATTTGTTAAATAGAGTTATTCAAGAGGCGCAGGATGGGATGACAACACTAGGTCAAAGCAATACTTTACATACATACATACGTACTTTTAAATTCTGAAAAAGCATGTAATCAGCATAACAAAGAAATCATAAACAAACAAAACAGCAGGTAATTTCGTTGCAAATATCGTTGATAGTAGTGTGTTCGCAGCCGTATATATACGTAAATCAATGTAAAAGCAATAAGATATAAACGAAAGTTCACAGTTTTGTAAACTTTACTCGGCTTTCCAAATGGCAGTAGCCGAACAATTAACTGATTAGAAATAAACCCTTATTTGCTACTTGTCTGAAGAACGGAAATAGTTAACAACGAGTAAAGAACATGACTTTGAAAACAAATTGAACATTGTTGCCTCATTGCGGACGCACACATTTTTTCAGATAGAAAATTGCCAATTGTAATTCACAACACACGGATAATTCTTGAAAAAAAAACAATAACAATAATATGAAACGCATATATCTAAAAATAACAAACTTATATATAAATACCAAGTAGAATAGTTATCAAGAAAAGTAATGGAGCACGAATTGTTCAAAGCACAAGACCAATGAAAACAACGACTAGATTCAGGTGAATTCCTAATAACAAAACAACGTACAGCAAATGATGTTGTGTAGCGGTTCTAGAATCAGGGTCAAACTCGATTGGTGTAAGTGAACACTGTTAATTGGCGTAGCAGCTAATAAGCGTTACTTTTAAATAACATTTCTGGCGATAAATATTTTATTTGAGGTTTTCTTAAAACTACACTTCTGTGAAATGTTCCTGGATGAAGGAGACTGAAAAGTATAAATAAGCTGCAACCAATGAACAGGTCCATGACGAGATACAAAGAATTGATAGAAGTTTATCACAAGTGGTGGGTATAACAGAAAGCTAGACGATGGACGTCGATGGCAGACCAAGTATAGCACTCCCGGCTCTAAAACTATTGACTGACTGGTGGGAAAAGATAAATGAGGAGTTGATAAATGTCTCTGGATATGGATACCTGATTCGGTCGGCTTAAAGCTTATTTAGTACCTTCTTATGGCAAACATTTTCCCTATCAACATGTTTTAGGAGCCCATTAAACTTTTACAAGCTAAGCTAACAATATAAACACAAATCTCGTTCTTGTATTACCTCATATGTATGTATCTATCGCCTATCGGACAGATCAGACTGTATTTCGTGAAGTGCCAGTGTATCTCAGTTGAAATAATGACCGTGATTTCGCAAAGAGGAACAAGGTTTGAATGACGAACCAGGTAATCAAAATCACTTCAATATACAGTATTCAATAATGTACGAGTTTTTGCCAAGCGTGAAACAAACCTTTTAATGTGTGAAAGATAGCGTGACAGAGATCAGCTAAACAGTCTGAATCACTGATACAACAACGATTCAACTGATTGCGCATTCGTTGAGCAGATCCAGAATCAAGTCATAACATGTCAGCCGTACCATGATCATGTTTGTATGGTGGTTGGTTGGATGTCAGTTTCGAGGTATAGTCCTTTCAGGTTTTTTGTCACCTAAACTAACAACCACCGATGGATGGATATGATAGTGATGATATATAAGAGGTAAACACATAGGTACTAATGGACAGTTATGATATAAGAGACTGAGGTACAACAATTAAATAATTGACAGACCGAATCAATACCAATTTAAGCTACTCCAATCAACAAACTATAGAAACTACAGCCACCTTTGATCGAATAGTTCAAATTGGTATTTCAACGTATTATTTATATATGCATTGAACTCAAAGCTCAACATCGTAAATCGGTTCCTAATCGCAAATAACATAATTTTTAACTATAGCATAATGATAATCAAATTAAATGGAAAGTAAATTGGACTGTTGGCATTTCTGTAAATAAGGTTGAGTAGTTCAGAGGGACGAGGACAAAGTAGTTAAAAGTAGATACAATCATCAGGTGTTCCATCCTTTAGCTGACCGGATGTATAAAGTATAACAATATAACAAAGTTAGTGTAATGATGTTCGCAAAACGACAGCATTTAAAATTGTGCACGTCGATAAGGTCGACTTCGCTGAACCGAAATACTTAAGGTGCTTCGCTATTCTTTCCTGGAACAAATTTTTTAAAGCAACCAAAGAGGCTGACATAGGAAAGATTGTAACATTTTGAATCATCATCTTTCCATGGTTAGTCCATGAAATTTCCAGAGAAGACTACAAACGCACCCAAATACCACGTTTTACCACCGAATCAAACCTGCACAATTTTACACAAGTCTTTATCATCGACCGATTTGTTCCTGTTGGTCTTGACATGGGGATCGACCACAGGTACGGCAGTATCAGGGTTATCGTCCTCTGGTAGCACATTGCCAACGGTGGTGTTGACCAGACCATGATTCAGCGCCGTTTCACTGTTGCCCTTGAGCAGGGACGCACCACCGGCCGACGCCCGACCAATATTGTTGTTGTTGTTGCCTGTGTTTACTGTCGAGTTGGAACCATCCAGATTATTAGTGTTGTTGTTGTTGTTGTTGTTGCCGACTGTTGTTGTTGTAACGAGTTGATTGTTCGTGTCGGCCGCTGTACCAGCCGGAGGGTCGGCAGCCGCCTCGACTGTTGGTGGCACCGGGACCGACTTGGATTTCTGTAATTATAATAATTTGTTATATAATTATAACAGTTGTTATTTTAATATTATATTCAGGTTATTGTCGTCGACTTATACGACAATATAAACATCGCTGGCCAACATTATCATTGTTGTATGAACTAAAATAACTGATGAGACATTGACAGTTAAGTTAGTAGTGTAAAGTGTAGTGACACGTTCAATAAACGGATGGTGGTTTGGTTGTGGCGTTAGTGTGCGTCACACATCCATTTAAACTCGCCATCATTTATTTCTTTGACTTCGAATATGGTTCATTTTATAGTTCAGCTGGCTTCTCAAATCTCCACCCACTCAATCACCACGCTAAACATGCAAACTGAGGAAGATCTTTTTCCGAAAACCCTCACACCGTTTATCCCAATTTACCTTCACTATCAAGGAATGACGTCAACAGCAACATGATTTCTGAAATACAACGACGATTGTATTTAATTTCAATGCCCCACATAAATGTCATAATCAAAAACATGGCATTTTGCTTCAAGGTTTTGCCAAAAATATAAGTGGATTCCATGATGGCAAGCATCATCCTAGAGAAGAATTCCCGGCTATTTCCTAATCGAATAAGACAATCCAACAATAGAAAATAAATATGTTACCCTGCAAACGGCATTCTCACCTTATTCGGAAAAAACTTTCGCAGGAACCAGTTTCTCTGTTTGTTCTTTTCCGGGTCGGGCGCGCACTCGAATCGCAGCGAGTCCTGCAGCTGGCCGTCCACCTCGAAGAACGTGTTCAAGTCTTCGAAGCAGCCCGTTTCAATCATCTGAACGAAGACAATAACAAGTCAGAATCACGTACTTTTACTGTATCACGTTACTCAGAACTTTGTGAAATATTTTCTAAATCAATATCTTTTGACACTCTTGGATTTCTTAACAAAAACTCAAATGGTACAGGGAAGGGTTAACAAAAAATATATAGAATACAAAAATCTCGGCATATTGTATAAGCTCTATGTGTATATTACTTAGACCAGCATTAAGTGAGTTAACACAGCAAATGAAGATTGTCCTCACACGTAAATATGGTGGCCGAAATAAAACTTTGGTTTGAATGAAATGAGCCCAACCTCCTCCTGCCACGGAATGGATACTTTGCCGGTGTTGAACTTGCTGAAGAACTCGTTGTCGGCGGCATCCAGTCGTACGCCCTTGACCGTGCTGAACTGCTCGATGTCCAGTACGTCTTTGGCATAAACCGTACGAGACTGCAATCCATGTTTATCAATAAACACTCTAATCGTTAGAATAAATACAGATAAAAAGAAATTTTTGACGCATTTTGAACATCCTATTTCACCTGATATACTGTATACTTGTCCCGATGAACTGAACCCCGAATTTATCGTATCAATGTTTGAATTGAATGAAATATGGCAACTTTACAGTTAATTACAAAAAAATATGTGGCCATTTTTCACTGGAGCAGCGTGTCATTTGGTTAGGACCACGTTTAACATTTTCGTTTCAGTACACTTTTGTGACAAAATGTTCTGTGTTTTTCTACGTTCCATGTCACACCTGAAGAAATCACATAATTTTTGGTAGGCATGATGGCCACTTTTACCAACATCGGGTTCGAACGGCGGTGGTATCTTTAGCGCCTCCATTCGTTTCCAATTGACGGTCGCGAAGAACTGGTGCTCGCGTATTTCGTTGGCACCGAACTCGGGCTTGTTAACCCGACGACTGCCCAGTCGGAAGTTGGCATCTTTTTGAAGTAGACCCCTATAAGACATATTTTCTACAAACCGAGCATTTATAGACTGAAAATGAAAATACAATCCACTAAATAGATGATTGAAAATAAATAAAAGAATGAAACTCAGCTCAGACCCACTTTTTAATGAATAACAAGCACATCCTTTGAACCAACCTGAACTACGCAAATTACATAGTAAAAAAGTACATATCAGGTCTTAAAACTTATTGATGTTAAAAAAATCATGACCATAGGTCGTGGAGAACTGGCCAACTGCAACACGCATTATGAAAAAAGAAGTTGGAACGCACCTGCACAGCATTTTTGTGAGATCCGAGAATTTGTCCGAGTACTTTTCGTGTTCCTCTTTGACACGCCTTTCCACCTCTTCCCGTCGTACTTTCTCCTTTCGGGCCCGAAACGGAGCCTAAAATCAACACAACATTGGTAATTAACAAGCTCGGGTAACCTTCGTAGTCGATGATTCTGGTCTATTCTAGTTGTTTGTTGAACTTTCAAGAAGCCAAGTAACGTTTTAGGATATTGAAATTTGAACATTAAACACGGACGTTACGAACTGAGCCGGAAGACCAACCTTTCCCTCGATCATCTCGTATATAAGTACACCTAAACTCCACCAGTCAGCCGCGTACGCGTAACGCTCGTTGCGTACAACTTCGGGCGCTGTAACAGACCATTAGACTATTAATTTACATCGATAACTTCAGTATTAAAAAAGACTGAGTAAAAACCCTTTAGCAAAAAAATGTCATGAATGATAGTTTCGAAGTTAAAGTACATATCGGACAAAGAAAACATACCACAAAAATAATAAACAACGAAAACAACAACAAAAACAAACCCATATATCCGACGGTGCCCACGCGGCCACGTATCGGTTGATTTCCCACCAGTTCGATGGCCAAACCAAGATCAGATATTCGAATGTGACCTGAATAGAAATATCGTATTCACATTTATTGTTACCATGAAAAATTAACATTGCCGGTTTTTCATAGTTTTGTCGCACGTTCAAAATTTTGGACAACAGCTAGACCGAAGCGATCGCCTACTTCATCGTAGAATAGGTTTATAGAATAAATTTCAGTAACAAGGTACCCTGGTCAAGTAAACTATACATACAAAAGTTGTTATCTCCTGCAGAGCTCAATTATATGAATTTTTTTATACTTCTCCATTGAAAAAAATCCAAGAAACAAAGGAAACGAAAACTGCCAACCTCTGTCATCGAGTAGTAAGTTCTCGGGTTTGAGATCCCTGTAAAGGATATGCAGTTCATGTAAATGCTGTAATCCCAGCGTGATTTCGGCGGCGTAGAATTGCACCCGAGACTCGGGGAATCCGTTCTGTCCGGTGTCCATATTGTACAGATGGTACTTGAGATCGCCACCGTTCATCAGCGTCAGTACCAGACAAAGTGCGTCCTTTGACTCGAACGCGTACGCTAGCGATACCTAAGCACGATTTCGATTGCATTTTAGCCTGTTGCATTATTGATTAGATTTTACTTTGTTGCCTTATCGAATGAAAAAAACTAAATGAATCTACATACTAACAATAAATTTGGAATTAAGCCGTTCGAGTATGCGCTTCTCGTTGAGTGTTAGAGTCTCGGCATGTCGCTTCTTGACGCGTTTTTTCTCTAGCTTCTTCAGTGCGTACATTTTACCCGAAGACCTCACCTGAAGTAACAGCAAATAAATAAACGTAACTTATGAACACCATATCATCCCACTAAAATCCGTCAGCAAATATCCCTTTTTCAAGCTCAATAATTATTTCACATGACTCAATCATTCGCTAACTCGCGGTATAGAGAACTGATCTGATTATAGCAAAGGTTTGTCACTTGTGTTTGTTTGGATTTTTTTAAAATGAATGCTTGGCTTTCAAATCAAAATTCATAATGAAATTTGAATGTTATAACTGACTGACTGGTAAGTAACCTGACAGGCGCATACTTCACCAAATCCACCCTTGCCGAGCACTCGATACATGCGGAACGTGTGTTTGTCGATCGGTTGACTGCAATGGTTATCATAATATATATACAACCCAAATAACATTACAAAACAATCAATCAGGTTAACCAAACCATCACGTTCTCACCAAAATGGAATAATGAAACTATGAAACCAACTGTTCCAGCCATTTCCACTGTAGATATCGATGGAAATAAAACGTCTCCACAAACTCCACAAAGGCCGTGTTGGAGAGGTAATGACGGATTTCTCTGAAAAAAAACATGTTATGAAATTTTGTTTACTGTGACTTCTTAAAATTACTGACGCCATCAAGGCATAATAACACTATATCAAAATGGTGCTTTGGTAGCGGCATTTAAATTTGCATTGATTGACTGACACTGACTGACTAGAGAAAAACTAAAAGAAGAGAAGATTATAGTGAAAAACCGTACTAACTTTGTACTGGTGGCGAAAATTTCTCTGGAGATTTCGGCGGTATCCTTGGAGAGTTTCTCGATGGCGGCCACGCATTTGGCCAAAGGTTCTGGGTTGAAGACGATGGCTGGGGTTGAGGAGGTGGAGGGCAGGGTGCCGTTGTTCGTGTCATCCGATTGCTGCAAAGGATCAACTTTTAACAACAACAACGACAACAACAACAAAAACAACAGCAACAATAACAGCAACCACAACAACAACAAAAACAACGGCAACTACTACAACCAAACTACAAACAACAACAACTACAACTACAACAACAACAACAACAACAACAACAACTTTAACAACAACATCATCAACATCAACAACAACTTTAACAACAGCATCATCAACAACAACAACAAAAACAACTACAACAACCACAACGACAAGCACAAGCACAAGCACAACTCCAAAAACAACAACAACAATAACAACAACATCAACAGAACCAACCTCGGCATTGGTGAGTATGGTCTGAAGCTTTGCCAAATACGACGTGCTGATGCGGGTGGCGAGCTCAAGGCGTTCCTCCTGTTCCGCTTGTTCGTACTCTTCCTAACAATATCAAACACTTTTGGCTTTGGGTCTCGTCAAACCATGATCTGTTTTTTTTATTTCACAGATTTTCGAGAAAAATTTATCAATTTAAGGTGATTTTAATTTAATACTTATACTGGAATGGAATGAAATGAGGCAAATGTGGTTACAACAAGCTTTCGCCTTTCGGAAAGTAGATAGCGATTCCTTCACTGATTGAACAGTCAAAGTGGCTAGATAAAAAACTAAATTAAAAAAGACTATTAATGGCGAAAAACATTACCCGTTGTATTATTTCTTTGAAAAACTCAAATTTTCTAGGAAATATCATGAAATGGTACAGAGGAACATGGCTCAGCTGGGCCTGAGACGATGTGGGTTTTACATTGCATGGAAAACCAGTAATGACCAATGAGAGAGAACGACAACCAACCACGGCGGCTACAAACTGGCAGCAGATCTGGTACTCTTCGTTCTTGTCGCAGAACTGGTAGAAGAGCTCCTTGCCGATTGGCTGCTTGCCGATCACGTAGTCGTACGTCAGACCTGCAATATACAAAACGCACTGTTAAAATAAAAATCCCACATTTAGTGTAAATTTCTTTTTCTCAATAACAGTATTCTTCATTTCCATTCAGAGCTGCAACAAACAAAACATTATAAACATAAAAAAGTACCAGTGTGCTGTAGTTTCCCCCTTCACAATTTTGTTGAACTAACAGTAGTGCACCCAATTTTGCAAATACTTTTGTCTTTTGTTTATTTGTGAGGTTGTATCGATATCGACTATCTGAGTGAACACCCAATGAGATCTGAAACCCGCATCGCCACAAATATAATTATGTAAGCATCATATTATCCATTCCTCTTTCTTCTTTTTAGTAATAGGAACCGCAACAACTTTAAACTTGATGGATGCTAAGACAAACATGGATTGCAGTCGTTATGTGAGACATTCACACTAATTACTTGATGCAACGTGAACACCCCTTGTCTGTTCTCAACTCCATAAATTACCATACTGTACGAAAGTAAGAAAATGTCTGTGAAACATCATCGCGTGACAGATGATAAACACGACGGACTGCGGGCTTTATCGACAAAACCACCGCCCTACCGGCTACCGGTTGGATCAGGCCCGACCCCACCATTGTTTTCTTCTTTATAAAAAAATATATACTAAAACTGTTACATGTATCATCTTATTTTTATTAATTATGTTTTTAATCACTGGGTGCAGGGGTGGGCCGGGTTTTTTGGCGTTTCGCAGGGGGTGGGGGGGGGGGTAGCCGACAGAAAATCCCATTTTACCCGACCTGTCCGAAAAGTGGGGGGCGTAAGGTCGGGTAAGGTGGGGGGGGGGGGGGGTTAGAACAAAAATTTCGCATAAAACGCTTGTTTTTGCTAAAAAATCTTTTATTATAAGGTATAAACATCACATAAACCGGTTTTTTCAGGTTTTAACCAAGAAAATTGACCCAGAAAACGTGTTTCTTGGAAAAAAAATTCTCACAGCCAGAAAATTTTGAAAAATGAGCCTCAAAATCGAGGTTTTGAAGCCGATTTTCTCAAAAATTTCGAGTAGGGGGGGGAGGGGGCAGGCGACCTAAATTTTTGCCTAAGGGGGAGGGGGTAGGCTACCCGCCGACCCTGAAAAGTGGGGGGGGGGGGTAAACCCCCCCCCCCTGCGGCCCGCCTCTGACTGGGTGTGACTGTACTGTTGGCCCAAGAATAACGCACACACAAAGTAACAACGGTATTACTCTGCACTGGCGGACGAGCCAATCCTCTAAAAGGAGGAACATTTTTCAAAGAGGGGCGATTTAGCAGTTTTGATTTCACCTCACCTTTAGGAGCAAATCATACTTTTTGGAACAGCCAAAGACGTGAAATTTTACTTTTTCGTTGTTCGGTTGTCCGCTAGTGACTCTGCATTAACTACGACTCTTAACCGCCTCATTCTGTGCAAACTCGTTATCTGTACCGCCTTCCCGTTGTGCCGCATATTTCAGTTACGGGACATAAGCCACGTCCCCTCCTCATGCGTGCAGTCACAACAACAACATACACACTCACATGTGGTTCGATTTGAAAAATGCAGGGCACAGAAGACTTCAGTAGAAATCACAATAACACGATTGGCCGTGGTAACTTTAAAAAAACAAATTAATTCCATATTTGAGTTACGGACATAAGCTGCGGTTCCCTCCTCCACCCCTCATGCGTGCAGTCACAACAACAACACATACATTTACATACATAGTAGTTAGTACATGTGCATGTGGGTGAAAAAAATGCAGGGCACTCAGTGGAAATCCCATCATACCGAGTGTTTACTGTTGTAACTTTGAAAAAAAGTTATTCCGCTCTTAATAATTTTTTTCCATTTTTCTCGCGAGTCTAGGTGTAGTAATTTTTTCTTTCACTAATATGTAACAAAAATACAACCGTAACGTCGAAAAAAATACACCCTCTTTTGTCACTCCCTTTATATCTGTCCAACGGACACATGTCTCAACAAACGTCGCTGGTGTAAACGAGATATGTTGCCACGAATACTGGAAAAATAATCAGGTGGGCCCGGCCAAAAAATTTATATACACGTTTTGGTTGATCCCCAGTTATTAATATCTGAACAAACTTTACTGTAAATATCTGTGTTTTCGAGCGTGTATAAGTGGATGTAAGGTAAGGTTTCTGTTCGATGAGGCGACAACTCGTAGATATATCGTTGCGGGAAGAGTTCCCTTTTCTAGAGCCTAGAGGTGTAGACTCGGTATTTGGCACGTATGTACATATGTATGTATGTGCCGTGTTATACACGTTCCTATTATCCGGGACATAGGCCATATGCTGTGGCTCATGCATGTAGAAAAAGACAGTGACATGTGTTAGTGACAACAACTATCATGACTGTTTTATTACCGTATCTTCCGAAATGACAAGTATATCAATTCATTATCAAGCAACAAATGGGAACAACAAGGAACATTCGTACAAAATTGTTTTGTGAGCAGCCAGGTCAGAGGTGCGACATACATGTACATATAGCGCAAAGTGTAGCGTATATTGTACGCACTGGCGAACGAACCAAACCTCCTTAGATAAAGTTTTTTTTTCAGAGAAGAAGGAATCATCAACTATGAGGCTATTTTTGCCTACACCTTAGAGAACGAATTCTACTTCTTGGAACTCCCAAGGAGGGGGAATTGCAGTTTTCGCCCTTCTCTCGTCGGGCAGTGATTGTACGCATGTAAGTATGCCCGGCAGGCAACAAGCCGAGTCTCGACCTTATGAATTAACTTGCCCCATCGCTGTGCACAGGCTGCATACCCATCCCGACGCGAAACACTAGCAGATTACCACATAAACAATGCTAATAACCGTATCCTCTGCGCCTTTTTGCTTTTATATTGTAGTAAAAATGCCTGTAAATGGCCCCTTCAGATGGAAGAAAACGAGTATTTCGGCCAAGCTACCAGGGCAAACAGTCTCGTCCATCGTGGCGTATGTTGTGGTCGCCGACGGTTTCCGCCGAGTTCGTACCATCACCACGTAATTACAAAACGAAACGAATAATACCGTTGTACAATGTACACTCTAGGTAGTGACACAACGAATAAAACCATTGCACAGTGTACACTCGAAGAAGTGTCACAACATAAACTTTCGTCTACCATCACCACTGAAATATGTAGATCGAGTATTTTGACAGGTTTGCTTTCTGTATAAACGCCGGTGTTCGTTCTGAGCATCATCATCAACTGTAGGCCTGCATGCCTGCCCTTTGCGTTCCCACTGGCTGACGGATGAGCCAACCCTCCAAAGGGAGGGGAACTTCTCAAAAGAGGGGTGAACTGTAGGTTTTAATGGTAATTTTCGTTACGAATTCAACTGTTTTTAAACTGCCAAAGATGAGGGAATTCCACATTTTGTGACCTTCCCTGTCAACGCGGAGGACCACAGACGTTTGGTTGCGGTCAACCAACTAAACTGCGACCAGGCTGCCAGTCATTTAAATGTCGCCGGCTATTGGCCAATGTATGTATGTGTGTGTGCCCAGATTCACAAACGTTTGCTCAACAAATACACCCGAAACCGAAATATATCTGTGCGCCGCTTGTCAAACGTTCAGATTCAATCAATCACAACTTTGATTCTTTACAGGAAGCTTCTTTCTTGTTGGGTTAAATAAAGTTAAAAGATTACATATAGTGCAACAATTTGAACATCATAGTTTATAATCAATTGCTAATTTTCCTGACTTATTGAGATCAAGTGGTATTAAATAAATAGGTAATCAGTTCGACACTTAATATGAATTGGCGAATACCATGTTAAACACCATCCAGGCATTGCATTAGCGGACGAGCCAAACCTCCAAAGGGGGGGGGGGTCGTCAAAGAGGGGTGAATTGGCAGTTTTCAGGCATTTAACCTACACCTTAGGGAACGAATTCTACTTTTTGAAAACGCCAAAGAGGGGGAATTCCACTTTTCCCACCCCTTCTCGTCCGCTACTGCGGCATTGTGTAGGTACTCTGAATCAAAAATACGGTTAAATAAAATGACTGGCAATCGCGTCAGATTGTGTCATTATCTTGCAAGCTTATAACACAGCCCAGACCTGAGCCGTCAGTTTTGGAGGTATGCGCGATACACACTTTGACATGAAAAACAAGTTGTGCATGTATGTGGTGTTGTAAGAACATGCCTAAACCCACGATGCCGCTAATACGATCATTCTATATAACACAGCAGTAATAAAGCCAATGGTACAAATGCAGCCCAACATAAAAGGATGTATCTGCCAATGACATCAGTGTGTTTTCATATAGCACTTATCAAAGCATTACACAATCATGATGGCTGCTACAGTAGCACCTAGTACCGTCCCATCTGATTTTATGTAGTAAGATACTACAGTACGTGAATACAGCCAAAACCGGCGTAGAATTCGGCGGATAACCTATTCCTAGAGAGGGATCCCCATCTCCCCGAATTACGGAAAGACGGTTAGACGTTCGATTTTGACCCGGCTTCAAGAACGGATTTACTAAGTCCGTCCCCTGCCGAAAAATCAGCGTTCCCGCTTATTGAGTGAGGATGAAAATAACCAATTCAATTCAATCTGAGTCGAAGAGGCCGTTGCAAGACCAGAAAGACGAAAGTTAGTGCTAAATTCATCCTATGAACTGTTCAACTTGTGAACATTAATTGGCGAGTTTCATGGATTCGTGATCATTAACTTTTGGACAGACTAATCAGATCACGGCGCCCGGCCCAGATGAACGTTTTAGCTGATCAGGAGACTTGAATATAATTAAAACTCGGACAGTTTATTTTGATGTAATTAGTTTTTCAAAAAGTGTAGTTAAGTACGGCATGATTTTGCGTTTGCACTATATTCTTGTCGGCCAGACGCCAATGGTCATGAACAGGGAACATACAATACAGTACATATGGTGATGACATCATACTTCCGGCTATGACACTAGCGGACGAGGAGGCGAGCAAAACTCGAATTCCAACCTCTTTAACGGTTTCAGAAAGTAGAATTTAATCCTCGAGCTATAGATAGGTCAAATAGCCTACATTTTGTCAATTGCACCCTCTTTAAAGAGCTTGTATCCGTTTAGCAGATTGGGTGGTCCGCCAGTGGGCTATGATAACACAGCTCGACCACCACATTATTAATAGCCATATGATAGCCTGTATTTCAATTGTGATTCAGTTGTTTTGCCCGCCCTTTTATATTTGGTGACCATGAGTTACGCCATTAATCACCTGGCATGGTCGGCTGTAAAACAGTACAGCCAGATGTTTTACTAAGACCAATAGGGCACACTAATACTATATCCGAACCGAATGGTGTTTTCAAAGTGGCCAGAGAGGTTGAATGAACTGACGGGCAATGGCAGAAATCTCAGTGCAACGCGTCAGGATCTCAAGTCAGGTTTCAAACTTAAAACCACCAGTTCCCTACGCAATAAACTAGATTAGATTGATTTAGTGGCTCGTTAATGACACTGCGTATCTCAAAATCAACTATGATAAAGTCGTGCAACAAACTAATTTCACCTTTAATTTTCAAAAAGCTGTCTTCTTCTTATTCGTGATTCTCAGTTTCACTTTCTAACTACGCATAATCGACCGATAACCAGAAAAAATAATCAGATAAATCAGTAGTAAACGTACCACAGACAAGCCGCTTAAACGTACATTCACTCAATGACAGACACCAGCGGACGGGAAGCGAGCCCGAGGGGAAATAGAATTTTCCTTTTTATGCTTTCAAAAAGTTGAAATCGTTTCTCAAAGTGTACGAAAAACGGCTTTAGAACTGCACTTCGAAAAAAAATGTTCATTCGTTTAGAGGGTTTGCCGGTCCGCCAGTGAATGCAGGATGTCCAGACCCAGAGTATTACGAGTCAATACTTGGTGTGTGACGTTGAACGAAAAGTTACATAGTTCCTTCGTACTTCTTTTATTCTTACAATTACTAGATTGATCGAATTGAAACTTTTGACTTCATCGACCCCCTCGAAAAACGAAAGAAAATTATATTTGAGCCAGCAACCGAACTATGAATATGAATTCATTCAATACCACTTATTTATTTGAAAACTAATCTAACAAAATCAGGTACCCACCATCGTGAACAACAGGACTATCGAATTCAGCCTACATGCCACAAACTTTTATATGTGATGCATACCTACAGAATCAGACAATTTGAATACGAGGAATAGGAACTTATTTGACGGATTGAGAACATGATCAAAAACTACAAAAGTCCGGAATTTCCTGTTATTAATTTCTCATATCCCTAATGAAGAGTACGTTAGAGAACACGTAGAAAGTCGAAGTTTAGTTAGCTAAAAGATTAGCGCCCCATTCATCCGCTTCTGATGAAACTCCGTATAATGAACATAGATATTACGAATAGTAAAAAATATTTGACAAATGGCAAGTGAACTGATTCAACTTGTATGTTGTTGATCCTACTGGATTGCCTGACAACTTCCTCCATTATTACTATGCTGAGTTGAGTTACAATAACCAAATAGACGCTAACCACTGTTTGAGTAACGGGTTAAGTTAGTTAATTATACAAATACTTGATAACAGATTTCATAATTATCTTTATAATTTAAACATAATGAATAAATAAAATATAAAAAAATCAAGAACATAAATAGCAAACGATGTAATGAAACTAACGAATTTCATCCTTTAGATTAATGCACTGCGTGATGTGCGGAAACTGCAGGTAGGAACGCCATTTCTTGCTGCGGCCCTTGTTTTTCGAGCCGCCACCTGAAAATAAGAGAGAAAATAATGAACCATTTTCTTTTTCCATACTTTAAATTCCATTCCTATACACACACTTCCGTGAACGATGTATTGCAGTTGAGTTTTATATAAAGAAGAGAAAACCTTTATACTTGATTCATTCACCGTACGGTGTAGATATCATATACTTGAATAAGGATGATTTCTTATTGTTATTAATATGCGTGTTAATTTATGTAACAGTTATTGCAAAAATCCGTGGAAATTCGTTGAATTTTTCATGGTTACGGACCCATTTCAAGCTAATAATATTGTTTGTCTGTCGCCTGTCGGTCAAACACAGAAAACAAATCACACTGTCTGACACACTTTGCCATTTGAATAAATTAAGTGAAGTCTAGTCAGAATTATAAGCCCCACCAACTGTACCCTGTAAATTAGGATAAATTGTTATGTCACGCTGTACACAATGATAAATAACACACATCAAATTCAATTATACATTTACACTGTCTGAGTAAATCAAATCACCCTGTCTGTGACCAAGGACCGTCTGGCTGGATGTCTGCTATTTAACCAACTTCCGTGTCATTTCAGCCAGACCCGAATCGACCTAATTTATACGGTACAGAGGCCCAATCCAAAAGTTACTTATATTTGGTATGGGAAAATATAGCGCAACTATCCCATATAAAATACTTCAACTAGTTCAACATAACCACACACAAAAAAAGTATTAAATCACCCAGTTTCAAAAAAATTCGGTGAAAATACCAGCCAGTGTGCAACGGACAATTGTCTAGGTTAAATTGGATTCAACATAGCAAACGCAAAAACATGTAGTATGTTCGTGTATCATGACAACCGGAATCAAACGTTGACGACGATGCGCCCTCCCCCGATGGTTGCAGCGTACAGTGCCCATTTCAACACGTCGTCGCAATTACGCCCCGACCCTTCATACATACATACATACATACATACATACATACATACATACATACATACATACATACAGACATACATACATATGTACAGTACATACATACTGTGAATACCATATGTATACGCGGCACACATAACAGTGGCACACGTATGCCGGCCGGTCCCGTCCGAATGCAATCATGCCATACTGAGTCACGAAAAAATACAAGAAAATTTCACAGCAGGTGCCCGTAAAGGAAGTGATCGTAGTGAAATTGACTCCGTGGGAACACCTGTATCTACGGCGATTCATCGGCTAATCCGCCACCAAATGAGGCACAAATGAAACGCAGCGCCACACACGGCACTCGGCAGCGCACACCAATGGCGGATCACAACCACATGCCCAAATGGCACATTCGATGAGTCATCGTAGTACTTGAATTACTGTCAGAATCACACGTTTAATGTCACCTACATTGATGATTGCTCTTTCAATAGTTGTTGCATGTTGTGTCTCATGTGTTTTGCCACCCGCCAGCGGTTCAAAGTAAAAGTGAGTGCCGTCATCTGTGTATGTATGTACGATGTATATGTTATACATATGTATGTACCAGCGTAGTGAATGCTCGAATGGCGTGCAGTCCATGTGGATCAACCCAAACTCCTGAATCCGATGGACAGACTGGCAACCCGGTGATTATACCTCATTTGCAACGGATGCTGTCAAACAAACAACAATTGCCATTAAGATGGTCATTTGATAGACGAAGTAAATCCGCGATTGTGTGCATGACGCTGAGCAAGAGCAGGGCTATCATGCACCATACAGTGCTAACCATGCCCACTAGCGGACGAGACGCAGACAAAATAGTCCAATTCCTCCTTAATCGGCTCTTTCAAAAGGTAATGAGTTGTTCTTTTAGATGTAGGTTGAATGGCATAGAACTGCCAATTCCCCCTTTTCGACGAAATTACCCTCCCTTGGCGAGAATTGGCTCTTCCGCGGGTGAGCCAGTGAACCATACCGTACAGTACATTACATACAGCAGGATATCCCCATGTGTTTGCCGCATATGTGCCGATAAAGATAGATACATATAACACAGATACACTCACTCACTCACACCTCAGCTCAGTCAGTCACATATCAAAACATACATATCCAGTCCATGTATGTTTGTCTGAATGTAATACGAATGCCCTACAATGAGCTCAGCCTCAGTGGCGGGTATGAAATCAGGTCACAATCACTCTCTGAAAACACTGACAATGAAAATTTGAATTACGATACATAACTAGTAATCACTCACATGAAGAATCTTGAACGAATTTTGATTTTGTGGTGAACAAACTGAACAATCAAATTTTCATAGCATCCATGCCATGGTAGTATGTAAATGAGCGAGAGGCGGGGAAGAACACCGTCAACCGGTATTACCGTAATTGCATCGATCGACTCAAGTCGTTCATCGGGCGGCGATGTTCACACATCCGATGTTGCTAACCGAAGAAAACCATATTGAAAAGAAAAAAAATGAAATCCCGGGCTGAGATATTGAGCTATTTTAGAATCGACTCAAGTTGTGGGGCACGCCAACAGCCACTGTAAGCCATTATAATAGTGCGGCATATGGCATGGCATTCGTACTCTTATTCTTATATACAAATCATGCTTCGAGGCCAGCCCAACGACAAGATACCCCCGACCGACTCTGACAAACAGATACATGACGATACTGACAACTGTAGCCTGGTGCCATGTACCAGGTATTATACATCTGCTCACAAATCGTAACTCATAACTATTATTACTAAGTTACGAAACCACTATGAAAGTAAGAAAAGCTATGAGTTTGGTGCATTGATTAGTTTTAGCTTAGTGATGTTCGCTTTCACTGTTCGATAAACCAAAAAAGGGATAACATCAATTTAGAAAAGTTGTGGACTGATAACTAGAAAATGAAACGCGTCATTCGCTAAACATTCAAAAACAAGTAAAAGTGAACTGTTTATTTATGTTCACTAATCAATCGTATTTTAGTTTAGTTCCATGATGAAGTGAATAACGACGATTTAAGAAAATTCGCTTATCTCATGAACAAACCGTGGGACAACAAAACAAGTTCAACTCAATTGAATGTCAGCAGAAAACCTATCACAATGAGTAATGACTAATAAAACCTAAAACTTTGCCAACTAACCAATTTCAATAAAACAAAATAGCAACCTGACACACTGGCGGAAGAGCGAAACCTCCAAAAGAAGGGGAATCTATCCAAAGAGTGGGAAATTAGCAGAAATCAGGCCACATTACCCCCACTTTAAAGAACAAACACTACTTTTTAAAACCACCAAAGAGGGGAATTTCTTTTTTCCCTCACCTTCTGGTCCGCTAATGGACCGAACGAACCACACCAACAATAACATAATCATAATCAATAACTTACCTTCTTTGGCCTTGATCAGCACGGTATTGGCAACGATGTTCTCAATTTCCATATCAATGGTGACTAATTTTTGGGTGGGTTATTAGGCGGTTGAATGAAATTTTGATAGGACAACAGGCCGCACGGACGATGATCCGTTGCAGTCACTGTTGTTGTTGATTTTGTGGTTATTAAATTTGATGTTGATGTTGCGGTTGTAGTCAGTTGGCGGTGGTAATAACGAAAACTTCCAACGGCATAGCCGCATTTCCGACTGAACAGCGACGGCGTGGTCGCTAATCTGAAATGCCTAGTTGGGTTATCGGTACCGCGGAAATGGTTGTCAGGTTTTATTGAGTTCCAAGGGGACCGAATGGCAACGAGAAATTACACATTATGTTTGCATGCACCTGCCGTTCTAGTTATGTTTGTGCATAAATCAAGAGCACGTGAACCTGAATATCTTATGAACTGAACCTTATTGCTTAAGTTATGAGTCTTCTAAGACAAGCATTCAATCGACAATTTCAACAGGAAACTCAACGAGCACTAAATCCGCGAGAAACAAATTAATTTGAGTTTATTTACTCAGGACTTAACCTTAGTTTTTATGACTATGATGACTGTTAAGGTTGCGGGGTAGCCATTAAAATTACAATTGATGTAGAAGCAACCTTCTAATACAGAGTTACACCTCCCCTGGAATGGAAACACACGTTCTGGTCTGCGATAATAAAAATTTGTGATGTAATGTAATCCTGTAACACTGTAATCTGTTTTATGACTATGCGGTGAAATGAAAAAAGAGTTTGATTGAGAAGCGTTCAATTCAATGGTTGATGACTCTAGTTTGCAACGCTACAGGTACACAGCCAGGCTAGATGGGCGAAGCCATTTCTAGATGCAAAAAATGACGGCTGGCCAGGCTTGTATAATAATCTTATATTCTTGCCCAAAAGAGAAACATAATGTTGCCCAGGAAAATTTCGTAAATTTCATCGACACCGTGGTACTGAATATAATATACGGAGAACAGTAGAATTTTAATTTCAATGTGCGACATTTTCGGGAAGCCCGGCTGACGGCTGGCTGCCTCGAATTTACTTTCGGACATCAGTGAGTTTGAGTTACTAAGAAGTGTATACGATATACATATGAGAAAACAAGTTGAGGTGGCGTGAGTCAGTGAGTTATAGTCAGGAGTGGTACACGGCATGGAAGGGGTCATCATAAAAAATAGCCTCTTTTTGATATAAAAGCGGCGACATACTCAGCATTGTTTTGTCGATGAAATGGAAAATTTATATACTTCAGCTTTGGCACTGCAGAGAAAACTTTGCGTTCCAATGAAGCTAAAGTAAGCGGGGTAGCACCCCTTCTCCGGAAAGCTAATACAGCCATCCTATGGAAACCCCAAAATGGCGATCATTTTAGAATGTAATGAACTTTTTGTTTCTACAATGTTGACCCTTCATAAAAATGATGAATAATTTCAACCGGCGACGAGACGACGGGTCTCGCTTGTTTATCTTCTCACAATGTGATATCGTAGATTCAGAATAAGGGATAGTAAAACTTGCAATAGAGAAACTCTCGTCCATCTGGCATCCGCTAATCGATCCAATGTCCTGCTGCTCCGCCGCATGGTTTACCTGCCTTCTTCTTATAACTTCGATCGCGTTGGTTTGAAGTCTTCAGCAGCGTAAAAATGAAATGTTTGCGGCTTCATATTTCAACTAACTTGAATAAAGATGATCTCTGGGTACTACGCGACAAATACAAGATATTAATCAGAAAAATTAAGATGGCTGTTGACAATGAAATTGATTATTCAACCATTGAAGGAAAAGTCGTCCGATCCCTTATGGCACCAATCACCTGCCAAGAAGACATGTTAAAATTTCAGAAAGACATTGATTCAGTCTGCGATTGGCTATGCTCTCATGGACTTACGATATCAGTGCCAAAATGCGGTATCCTGAGTGTTGGTACGAAATCGAGTATTTCTCTTGTGGATCCACCTAATTACACTATGCTTGGTGAACCAGTTCAACTTTACGATAATTTTCGTGATCTGGGAATCATAATTGAATCCGACCTCGGAGTCAAACGTCAAATTGATAAAATTACCACTAAAGCTAGCCGACAATTAAACGTTACAAATAGACTGTTCCGAATTCGAAATACGAACTTTCGTCTACAAATGTACAAAACATACGTGAGACCCATACTTGAATCAGGGTCAATTCTGTGGAATCCTTCGCAAGTCGGTTCAATAAAACTAATCGAATCTGTTCAGAAACGTTTTTTAAAGTACCTCCAACATTCTTCGGTGAAAAAGACCGCTTACTTGGAATTATGCGAACAATTTAATATCGAACCACTCATTGTACGTCGGACGAAAACCGACCTAACCACCCTTTACAAGCTATTCCATGACCACTTCATGCACGTCAATAGTTCAGACTTCGTCACATTATCTGAATCGAACACCAGGGGACATGAATTCAAAATACATCGACCGTTCCTTAAAAGTACCCAAAGATCTCGCCTGATCTTTTATAGAACCTACGAACTATGGAACTCCCTTCCACCTGAAGTGGTGGCATCTCCATCTATAAATGATTTTAAATCATATATAAATTCCCCACGGTATACAAAACAACTAATTGATAATACCTTCAATAAGTTTCCCAACGTTTTTCTCTAAACAATGCGTTAAAGCCAAATTCTTTGCCTTACCTAATGCGATTCATGGTTAACGTTATCTATATTATCACAGATTATTATCATTGCGATCACCACTTTCAACTTTCACTTTTCATTTGCTCCTTTTACTACTGCCTCGATCTGATCTATAATTACTTTTACCTATATATATATTCTCTGATTCGTCTGAGCTTTAAAACCAAAACCAAAACTATTAATCTCGATTTATTATCCACTTCAAATGTTATTTTGAGGGGCTCTTGCCGCTCATCCCCAACTTATTCAGAGTTGCGAATAAAACATAATATCGTATAATATCGTATCCGGTTGGCGTGGTGCTTGGATAATAGATTAATCCATTTGTGCAACCGTAATCTTTCAGATTACGGTGGCTATGTTATAACACAGGGAATGAATGTACCATGTGTGCAATACAGTAACCAAAGTGTGCATTTTGGATGCAAGGGTTACGGTAATTTACAGATTTGGTTCAAAGATGATTTTGTTATTGAATAATCAACTAAGATATCAAGAATCACTCGGGGGTTTTCGAGGGCGCTGATTTCGAATTTCACATTAGTTTTTGAATCAAACAAATATTTCATGCCTTAACTGAATCCTTGATGAAAAAAGTAATTAATAGTGGGTCCAAGGTATTCTAACATGTTAACGGTAAATATAATTGCACTTTATAAATAAAATGAATTTAAGTGGATCATTATTTAACTCTGTTTAGAGCTGACACTTGTTAGTAGAGGAAAATAGGAATCTTGGACTGAAATATAATATACTATTTTAATTTAGATTTGATACGTGAATGACTCAGTCGTTTATTCATTAGAAGTAATATATAGATGGAATAAGAATAGTCAATACATGAGTGTCTGGAATGATGACAGTGAATACATTAGCAGTTTTAAGATAAAACGATTTATCTTAACCGAGGTGATTCGTTTATGAAGTAGTTTTGATCATTTTTTATTTTTCTACAGCCACTAGCCTAGATATTTCTATATGCATCTATCATAAGCGTGCAGACGCGTCTGCAAGTCATGTTGGAGTCAATTTTTTTGTTTTATCTCAAAACTGCTAAGGTATTCACTGTCATCATCCCAGACACTCATGTATTGACGATTCATATTCCGTCTTTATAATAATTTTAATGAATAAATGAATGAGTCATTCACGGATCAGATACATGTGAATGTGAGACTGATACCCTCAGTGCTTACAAACGATAATACACGTTACAGATTTTCTATATTGAATCATCTAAGGCCATTTATAACAACAAAACTCACAGACTTTTTCTTTTTATCAACCTAACGTTTATCCTACAACACTGATCACACCCGGACAGACAAGAGTTGGCATCCTTATATGAACAATAACACCTTATCAAAACTGCCTCATTACCCGCTCATCAGTACCCATATCATACCACTATGCCACCCACCGCACCAAAGTTGTACTCTTGCTGGAAGACCACTCTTACTTTCATTTACCACACGCTTTAACACTAGGTAGATTTCACATTATTATATAATTTTACAGAAACGCTGAAATTGTTTTCTTTAAGAAATACTTATCAAAGAGATCTTTTGAATGGTTTTCCATTAATCCCGTCTATTTCCATGAAACCATATCGATTTCCTTTCTCTAGATGTTTTCTAAAAAGCTTCTTATTCTCAGTTTTTGATCACATTTTTTTAAATCAAACTAAATTTGCATCAATTCTTTACCTAAACCTTTTTTTTCATCAAACCGTTTTCAATTGATAGCTCCAGCCGTCTCAGGAAGAAACAGGGATACTTTTTGACTACAAAAAACATTTCCATAAACTACCGTAACCGCTACCGTAATCATGAGTACGGTAGGATTACGGTTGCACAAATGGATTAATCAATTCACCAAATGCCGTTGGCGTTGGCTGGTTGGACGCGCGTGCTGGAAAAAACTTATCCGTGAAAGAAAACACAGTAAATTTAACCAAACTATTGCAGTGAGTTTACGGTACTCTCTTGGCAAATTACCATAATTGTACTGGTTAAGTTACAACGTTCAGGTACAACTACTACTTAGAAAGTTATTTTTATTGTTGATTAGGGCAAACCACACATTTCAGGACCCGTTCATCAGTGACGACTCGACACTGCTCATGATTGAATGAATGATTGAGTGAGTGAGTGAGTGAGTGA
This sequence comes from Daptonema setosum, assembly GCA_964036265.1. NCBI lineage: Eukaryota > Metazoa > Nematoda > Chromadorea > Monhysterida > Xyalidae > Daptonema > Daptonema setosum. The sequence goes on from OZ038446.1 coordinate 18,097,832, forward strand.
ATGAGTGAATGAGTACTTGTGTGAGTGAGTGAGTGAAAAAGTGAGTGAGTGAGTGAGTGAGTGATGTTGAGTGAAGTGAGTGAGTGAGTGAGGTGAGTGAGTGAGTGAGTGAATGAGTGAGTGAGTGAGGCAGATTTCCATAAGCTACCCTCTTTTTTCATGTTAAATTTTTTTTAATTGGTCATATGTCTAAGCCTAAGCCTAAAACAGAGCTTCATAATTAAGCCTAAGCCTAAGTTCCAAGCTCGGAACTAAGCCGAAGCCGGAACCTTAATCGAATGGATTGAAGTTGAACAGCAAAATACGTAAAAGGTAGGGTATGTAGATTCTGCTAGGGTAATTTCCCAACACCCACCCTTTTTTCATCTAGATTTAAAATAGTTACTAAGCCGAAGCCTGATATCAGGATAGGCATGTAAAAAGCCAATGCCTAAATGCCTAGATGTCTGAATTTGCTTAGACAGGTGAAAATACACAAAAGAGAAAAGGGGTAGGCTTTTGGTAATTCTGCCTCACTCACTGACTCACTGACTCGCTGCACTCACGCTCACTCACTCACTACGGTCACGCAGGCTGCACTCACTCACTGCACGCTCTCATCTCACTCACTCACTCACTCACTCACTCACTCACTCACTCACTCACTTCACTCACTCACTCACTCACACTCACTCACTCACTCACTCACTCACTCACTCACTCACTCACTCACTCACGATCACTCACTCACTCACTCACTCACTCACTCACTCAGCTAGCATCTCACTCACTCACATCACTTCACTCACTCACTCACTCACTCACTCACTCACTCACTCACTCACTCACTCACTCACTCACTCACCTCACTCACTCACTCACTCACTCACTCACTTCACTCACTCACTCACTCACTCACTCACTCACTCACCACTCACTTCACTCACTCACTCACTCACTCTCACTCACTCACTCAATCACTCACTTCACTCACTCACTCACTCACCTCACTACACACTCACTCACTCACTCACTCTCTACTCACGTCACTCACTCACTCACTCACTCACTCACTCACTCACGTCACTCACTCACTCACTTCACTCACTTCACTCACTCACTCACTCACTCACCTCACTCACTCACTCACTCACTCACTCACTCACTCACTCACTCACTCACTCACTCACTCACTACTCTCACTCACTCACTCACTCACTCACTCACTCACTCACTCACCTCACTCACTCACTCACTCACTCACTCACTCACTCACTCACTCACTCACTCACTCACTCACTCACTCACTCACTCACTCACTCACTCACTCACTCACTCACTCACTCACTCACTCACTCACTCACTCACTCACTCACTCACTCACTCACTCACTCACTCACTCACTCACTCACTCACTCACTCACTCACTCACTCACTTCACGCCTCACTCACAGTCCTTCAGATCATTTAACACACGCCTGAGGAAATAAATAAACTTTTTTTCTTCTTAAAGAGAAGGAAATTCAACTTGTTCTTTCCCTTTTCATCCGCTAACGATGACAACTAATGTTTCATGAACGACATTTTTAATGCTCCACGCGCTTACACAGACGGCGCGGATACGCTATATCAAAAATGCAATAAACCGGGATGTTGTTATTTGGACCGCTAACAGTAGATTTTCTCAGGCAACTTAATTTAAAACAATGACTTTCAAATGAGAGCAAAAACAGTTCGGTTT
>OZ038446.1:18099751-18114751 GCA_964036265.1 Daptonema setosum
AATAACCACCCATAGACGTATCAAAAATGCAATAAACCGGGATGTTGTTATTTGGACCGCTAACAGTAGATTTCTCAGGCAACTTAATTTAAAACAATGACTTTCAAATGAGAGAAAAAAAACAGTTCGGTTCTCCTTAATTCGAGTTATTAATGTTCAAAATCGTTTGGTTTTTTTGGCTCACTCACTCACTCACTCACTCACTCACTCACTCACTCACTCACTCACTCACTCACTCACTCACTCACTCACACACTCACTAACTCACTCACTCACTCACTCATTCACGCATCCACTTTTTTTCCTCACTTTTTCACGCACTCGTTCACTCACTCACTCACTCACTCACTCACTCACTCACTCACTCACTCACTCACTCACTCACTCACTCACTTCACTCACTCACTCACTCACTCACTCACTCACTCACTCATCACTCACTCACTCATTCACTCACTCACTCACTCACTCATTCACTCACGCACTCACTCACTCACTCACTCACTCACTCACTCACTCACTCACTCACTCACTCACTCACTCACTCACTCACTCACTCACTCACTCACTCACTCACTCACTCACTCACTCACTCACTCACTCACTCACTCACTCACTCACTCACTCACTCACTCACTCACACACTCACTAACTCACTCACTCATTCACTCATTCACGCATCCACTTTTTTTCCTCACTTTTTCACGCACTCGTTCACTCACTCACTCACTCACTCACTCACTCACTCACTCACTCACTCACTCACTCACCTCACTCACTCACTCACTCACTCACTCACTCACTCACTCACTCACTCACTCACTCACTCACTCACTCACTCACTAACTCACTCACTCACTAACTCACTCACTCACTCACTCATTCACGCATCCACTTTTTTTCCTCACTTTTTCACGCACTCACTCACTCTTTATCTCACCTATTTTTTTCACTCACTCATTGTCTCACCCACTTTTCACTCAATCACTCACTCACTAACTCACTCTCACTCACTCACTCCTTCACTAACCCACTTTTTCACTCACTCAATCACGAACTTACTCACTCACCCACCCACTCACTCACTCACTCACTCACTCACTCACTCACTCACTCACTCACTCACTCACTCACTCACTCACTCACTCACTCACTCACTCACTAACTCACTCACTCACTCACTCATTCACGCATCCACTTTTTTTCCTCACTTTTTCACGCACTCACTCACTCTTTATCTCACCTATTTTTTTACTCACTCATTGTCTCACCCACTTTTCACTCAATCACTCACTCACTAACTCACTCTCACTCACTCACTCCTTCACTAACCCACTTTTTCACTCACTCAAACACGAACTTACTCACTCACCCACCCACTCACTCACTCACTCACTCACTCACTCACTCACTCACTCACTCACTCACTCACTCACTCACTCACTCACTCACTCACTCACTCACTCACTCACTCACTCACTCACTCACTCACTCACTCACTCACTCACTCACTCACTCACTCACTCACTCACTCACTCACTCACTCACTCACTCACTCACTCACTCACTCACTCACTCACTCACTCACTCACTCACTCACTCACTCACTCACTCACTCACTCACTCACTCACTCACTCACTCACTCACTCACTCAATCACTCACTCACTCACTCCCTTACTCACTCAATCACCCACTCACTCACTCACTCACGCACCACTTTTTCACTCACTTTTCCACGGTGTCCACAATATGTTCGCACGTTAATCGTAAACCTCACATCTCATGCTTGTTGCTATAGTTGTTGAATAAATGTAATCGCACCACAAAATGTATGTCAACATTTTAGCATAGCTCGTGCGAGCTAAAAAAACTCTGATTTCATCCATGAACAAATGATAAACATGTTGAATAAACTAAACATAGTGTTTGAAGTCAAAAGGTGGTGTGTATTGGTGGTACATGTTTGAGCGACTGACTGATTGATTGACTAACAGACTGAATGGCGAACGGACTTACTGACTAACCAACTAACTGACTGACTGACTGATTAACTTTTGAACAGACTGAATGAGTGACTAACCGATAAACCATTTGACTGACTAACTTTTGAATAACTAACTGATTGAATAACCAACCGACTACCTTGCTGGATTTTTGACTGCCTTTGAGTATGTTGTTTTCTGACTTTATAACTAACTTGATGATTGTGGTATGCGTTCAGTTGTCCGACTCGACGTTTGTCCGAATTTGTCCGAAACGCTAATTTGGGGGTTTCGATCAGTTGTCCGAATGCAGTTGTTTTACAAGAGAAGTGTCACGATTAATTCACCGATTTCAAATATCCTTTTGCTAATAAAAAGTTTATAAAAAAGTTGGTTTCAAAATTTTTTATTGTTTTGAATTTGGACCATCATTTCAGTTCAAAAATCCTTTTATTGCTTGTACGGCTTCGGCTTAGTCATGAACACAGACTATAGGTTAGTAAAGGAGATCGCCTAGTATGAGGCTAAGAGTTAGTTTTCAGTTTAGGCTTAGGCTTAGGCTTTGTATTTGGGATGGGCTTGGGCGCGCAGCGCTCAAGCCTTTGCCAAATACACAGCCTAAGCCTAAGCCTACACTGAAACCTAAGTTTTATGCCCCCGCCTTGGACCGTTAGCACCGCGCAGCGGAGGTATGATGCCTTATTTTTATTTAAAAGGTATAAGGTTCAAGAGAAACCAAAGAAATTTTTAGTGTAAACATTTTTATACATTGTAATCATTCAGAACAAAAAACTTGGCGCTTGAATTTGTCTCTCTGTGTAAGAGAATTCTAACCACGTATTCGGACAACTGATCAAAACCCCCAAAATAGCGTTTCGGACAAATTCGGACAAACGTCGATTCGGACAACTGAACGACAGCCGATGATTGTCTAATTGAATGGCCAACTGACTGAATGACAGAGTTTTTTACTGACTGAGTTAGTGGGGGACTGATTTGTTGGTTGGTTGATTGATTGATTGATTGATTATGCACCGTAATGGCAATTTTGAACCATTTTAGTAACTTTTAATGATTTTTGTCAATAGCTACGGTATTCTTGTGCATGATAACTTACTATCTAGATACAAATATTTCCCGCCGACCAAACCAGATCAGAAACATTTGCGACAACGAGCCAAAAATCAGAATTCAATCTAGATTTCGGTTCACTTCATTAAGAAAAGATTAAAAGAATATGAGATTAAGAAAACATTGGTTCTTATTGCAGGGTATGTGAAATTCGCAACAGCAGACGCGCATTGAAGAGGATCAGTCATGTTTCACGCTATTGAGAAGAAAGTGGATAAGTTGGAGCAGCGTTTCAATCGGCGATTTCGCTCCAATTCGGTACAGGAAGGCGTTGAGGAGATTTCGCCGGGCCGGGGTGGATTCGCCAATGGGCACAACAATTCGGACAGTGGCCGGAGCAGTGAAGATAGTCCACCTGATCGGATCACGTCAACGCCGAAACACGCCCGCTCCAGTTACTATGCCACCGGACCGCCAACCAGTCAGGTTCGGGTAGTCTATTTAATTAATTAAGTGGAAGAAATGCTGTGTTTGTCATTTTCCGCGTAAAATTTTTGAACTGGTTGACTGTCTGAAAAGTTTTGAGATTCCGAATCTGGATTCCTTCATTTGTAAGTCGGTAGATATGCCCAATATCCGTCACCCCTTAGGCGCTATTCATACTTATTTTGCGATTTTCTGCGATTCACGCGCGAGATCGCAAAAATTCAAAACTTCATCTTTTTCAATTTTTTTGATTCTAATCGGTAGAGGAAGTTGAATTGAACAAGAAAATGGTCTTTTAGCTCAATTCCATTCGTTTTCGAGTAAGAAAAATCATTTCCTAATCTGGGTTTGCGATTTTGCGATTTTCTGCTATTTTCTGCGATTCACGCGCGAGTCTCGCGCGTGAATCGCAGAAAATCGCAAAAGAAGTATGAATAGCGCCTTAGGCTGAGGCCCTTTTTAATGTCACCTGTATTTCTGGTAAGGTGTTCTCTCGTTTTTTCTTGTCTTATGTAAAAGTAAGTGTGTTTGATTGCAGTCACAGATGAGTGCACCGCTGAGCGTGTCGGTGCCCGACCACCAGTTCCACGGACCGATGTCACCCACAATGATGGATAGTCCATTATCCACTTTGTCACATGAAGATGCCGCACATAATAATTCCACGGACGCTTGCATCTCACGTTCGTCACATGTATTTTACGTAAAGTCATTTATAAATCTTATCTACAAATTACTGTTGGCTTTATTCTGTTCTGAACAGGTGAAAAAACATCACCTGTCGTGAGTTCCTTTGTTACAACTTGGTCGCTCTCACTCATTTGAAGTAATCGTTTTTGTCTCAAACACGTCTCTGATAAATCATGTTATCAGTTTTTTATATATAGTTTATTTATTCATTTGTATATTAATTATTATTTTTTATATATGATTTGTCCGTATTGTAGCTGGCCAGTTCCGACCCCGCAGTTACAGTCTTCCATTTTCGGCCTGGTCGCAGATCAGCATGGGCAGTCGTCGTTCGGCGTTCGCCCGACAGGCCCGAATGCATTATCGTCGACACAGCATGGGTTACTTATTATACGTACTACAACAATATTTTTCTTACTTATTTTTTCATGTTTTTACTGAAAGTCAATTTATTTGATGATATCTAAACAAAAGGATAGTTTCAATGTTCAGAAACACCAAAAAAATTATAAGTGACATTCAAAATCTGTATTTTTTACTACTGTTTTTTAGAGTATGCACAATCGGCCATCGTTATTCCACGAGAATCACTACCGGTGGATGTCAGCAAGTCGCTGCATGAAGAGGAAGAAGAAGACTTGGACAACGAGGCTACCGATAAATTTGAAGTTCGAACGGTTAGTTGGTCGGGCTCATTTCTCTTTCTCCATTAATTATTTTATTTGTATCGACCTTGATGTTGATTGATTTTCATCTTTTGCAATATTTTTGTCAAACGCGAGCAATAGATGTGATTTGTCACCTTAATTAAAAATTGTCTTATTTGTGTATGTGATAGTAGTATTTCTGAGTCTGACTTTGAACATAATTTCATTTATATTATGTATTTGATTTTTAATGTTATATTTAATATTCAGTCGGCGGATCGAGACAGTCGTGACCGCCGTTCCAGTCTGAATTCGATGTTGGGTTCGCACGAGTGCATTCATCTGCCCGACAAGCATGGCACCGACCATGAACTCGTCGTCATTCCTATTGGTTAATCCACATTACAAATGTTTCATACGTACTTCTACAGTTTCGTACTAATTCCATCCTCAACTGTAACTTGAAAACATGTAGGGAAAGGACATCATTTTGAAGTTGAAACTATTTACTGTGAAGTGAAGTAGTAAGTATAACTGAATTATATTAGTCAATGGTGAAACATGACTCTTTCAAGAATTTCCTATATTAGTAAAAACGTAGATTTTCATATTATTTTGTGTTATTTATAATCAACGAAAACATTGCAGACAATCCGACGATCGCGTACGCTCAACTGCTGCAGGCGCACACGTGCTACGATGCCATGCCACATAACAACAAGGTCATGGTATTCGACCTGGATATGCCGTTGCACAAGGCGTTTTACGGGCTGCTTTATAACAGTGAGTTGGACAGATTTAATTATTCGAAGCTCATTTACATGTTGTTTGTAAAAACTGGTTGATTCTGTTCTGATTATACAAAACTCGGGTTGTCGTTTTATATAATTGTGTCTAATTTATTTCTCATTTCAGTATTATTTTGAAAACTGCACTATAATATCTGATTCCGATGTGAATCAGGGTTCCAAAAAGGTGTGTGAATACTCGATAAACGTCGATAAACGATTCACTAGGATGACAAATTTTTGTCGATAAAGATATCGTCGGAAAATTTTTTTGAGGCGACTTTTTGTCGTTTTACTGAAAACATCGACGGCTCATTAAAACGTTTGTTGGAAATCCCCGCATCTTTTTTGAAGATTAATTCATTTTTTCTATTGCACAAAATTGATCAAGATTTTTCTATTTTTGTATCATAGTTTGAAAGCAACAATATATAATTCAGTTGTATGTATTATTATAATTATTTTGCTCAGGCACGCGCACGGCCCTGATCTGGTGCCACAACGCCCGTGAATGGCAGGGTGTCGTCACCGTGTCCGACTTCATCGATGCCATCATTGCCTTTGGTCACAAGTACCACGATCCGGCCGTAGCACCACAGCCTCAGAAGCTAGCCACCTCAAAGCTCATCGAGATCTATTTGGCAAATCAGACCATCGGGTCATGGAGGGGTTGGTTACCTATGGTTTAGCTTAGCCAGTGTTTCTTGTGTTCAGAGGTGGGCCGCTGGGGGGGGGGGGGTAGGGGGGTTACCCACCACTTTTCAGGGTCGGCGGGTAGCCTACCCCCCTAGACAAAAATTTAGGTCGCCTACCCCCTCCCCCCCTATTCGAAATTTTTGAGAAAATCGGCCTCAAAACGTCGATTTTGAGGCTCATTTTTCAAAAAATTTTGGCTGTGAGAATTTTTTTTCGAACAAACACGTTTTCTGGGTCAATTGTCTTGGTTAAAACCTGAAAAAAACCGGTACATGTGATGTTTATACCTTATAATAGAAGATTTTAAGCAAAAACAAGGCTTTTTTGCGAAATTTTTTTCTGCCCCCCCCCTTACTCGACTTTACCTCTCCCACTTTCCGGGGCGGGGGGGGGGGGGGTAACTGAGATTTCAAAATTCTATCCCCCCCACCCCCTGCAAAACGCCAAAAAAACCCGGCCCACTCCTGCTTGTGTTCAAAAATTATTTACTTGGTTGGACTAAGTAATATGTGCCGAAAAATGTGTGTTGTTGTCCAGATGTTGTGTTATTGTTTGAAAAGAGCGCGAAAGTTTCATTGAATTAGAAAAACACTGAATTGGCTATTCAGTAATTAAAATCTAATAAAATGTTGCAGCCAACCAGAAGACGAATGAACGTTCGAAGAAGTTTACGACGGTGCAGGCAGATGTGTCATTGCTGACGTCGGCCAAGACGATGCTGCAGTCGCGCGTCAGACGGGCACCTGTTATGACTCCTGATACTCACAATCCGCTCTTCTTCCTCACCAACGAAAGGATACTCAAATTCATGTGGCTTTTTGTTAGTTTGGCTTTGGTTTGTTATTTATTTGTTGGTTTAGTAGTCGTTGCGTTGTAGTTGTATTTGTTGCCTGTCTAGTCTGGTGCGTAGAAACCAGCCTCGAAACGTGGTGATCGTGGCTCGAAACCTGACTAGACACAAACCCCATTTCTTTAGGAGGGGTTTCTGCTATTGCCCGCCAGTTTATTCAACTTATCTTTCCAATACAAAAAACATTCTGATATGTTATTAGTGTGTTTTAGATGGCTTGAGTTTTGAAGAAGTCAAAATATATGTGTTTTATCTATTACATATCCTATTACAAGATGCAACGCGAAACAATGTTATTTCAGGGCAAGAGCATGCCTCGGCTCGACCTGTTAGACCGGACACCGTTCGAACTCCGACTGGGCACCTGGGGCGAGAGCGTGCTCACGGTTGGTACTTTTTGTCTGCCTCATTCATCACTCACTCACTCAGTCACTCATTCACTAACTCACTTTTATCAGGTAACGGCGGGCACGACCCTGCTTGATTGCCTGTGCACGATGCTTGACAACGACATTGCGGGTGTGCCCGTGGTGGAGGCAGGCACCAACCGAGTCATGGCCGTCTATACCAGATTCGATGCCATACATTTCTGTGCCGATACGCTGCTTGATAATCTCTATGCCGTCACCATGGCCGATGCTATTGCTCAAAAAGAAAATGTTCGTAATCATTTTAATCCGTCAAATGTCTCAATTTGGTTTGTAGTCTTTGGTTGCTGGTTATTTATCGTTGCTTCATACAGTGCTTATCACTTATCTGTTGGGGTTGCGGCCATTGCCAGTAAGTTTATTCAGCCTCTCTGGCCACTACGAAAAACACCATTCTCCTATGGTATTAGTGCCTGATAAATTCAGTCCTTTGTTCATAAAAAAATTAGCCGCAGCGTTTTATGCATGAAAAAATTGAAGAGTGTAGAATGATAGAAGAGTTTTAAAAAACTTTAGTATATGTGAATGTGATGATGATTGTTCGTTTCAGTCTCAACTGCACATTCCGCTAATCAGCTGTCACATCAACGACACCACCGAACAGGTGCTGGTCAAGCTCGTGGAACACGGCGTACATCGCATGGTTATCGCTGATGAGCAAATGACTCTCAAGGTCAGTATTACAGTTTTTGTGTTAAATTGTATTTCTATATTTTTATGTCATTCTGTGATATCATATTATTTACTTCACTGAGAGATGGTTCTCAAGCTTTACATCTTTTTACAAGTTTGAAATGAGATGATTATGTTGGATTTAATTAGATCCAACTGTTTATCAAGAGCAGTTTAGATTCACTTGGTTTTTATATTTTTTGCCGTTTTAGCAAATTATGGAAAACGAAAGGGTAATATTGGATTGAATCAGATCATACCATTCATATTGTCAAGTGCATTGAAGACTCATTTGATCAAGCGAATGGGTTGCTTAATAAGTGTCTTATGAAAATCTCACGGTTTGTATTATTGTAATTTGTGAATAAACTTTTTCAAAAAAATTCCTGATTTATAATTAATTTGATGTGTTTCAACTTTACGGTTGTAGCATAATAATAGATGTAATTGTAGCATACATGGGCGTGAGGTCTCTGCGCGGGTAGCCGCGAATTTTCGAAGCCTGCGCACCCCCCTATAGGAGGTCTTATTAGAAAAAATTTCAGGAGGTTTTATTAGAACAAATTTTATTGTATGAAAATTTGGCGTTTTCGAAATGTTTGCTGTGCATTTAAAACATATTCAGCGTTTTCAAATTTCCGGTTTCCATTCAAACCATATTCAGAAGGCAGCATGTTGAGTGGCGCGTAGCGCCGAAAATTCAGCGTTTTTCAAGTATCCGCTTTCATTCAAAACATCTTTGAAAGCACCAGGCTGAGTTGCGCGTAGCGCCAAAAACTCTGCGTTTTTCAAGTTTCCGCTTTCATTTAAAACATTTAGAAAGCATCAGGTTGAGTGGCGCTCAGCGCTGAAAATTTGACGATTTCAAAATGCTCTCTCTGCATTCAAAATATATGTAAAAGGCATTATCTTATGTGGTGCGTGGCGCCAAAAAATCTGCGTTTTCAAGTTTCCGCTTTCATTCAAAACATATTTTGAAGACACCAAATTGAGTGGCGCGTAGCGCCGAAAATTCGCCGTTTTCACGTTTCCGCTTTCCATTCAAACGATATTTAGAATGTAGCGGGTTGAGTGGCGCATGGCGCCGAAAATTCAGCGTTTTCCAGTTGCGCAGTTCGTGCACCCCTCAATAATCAGTCGACTGATGCTGCGCACCCTTTTATAATCAGTAGACTGATGCTGCGCACCCCTCTATATTTAGTCGACTGAGGCTGCGCACCCCTCTATAATCAGTCGACTGATGCTGCGCACCCCTCTATAATCAGTCGACGGATGCTGCGCAACCCTCTAATCAGTTGGCTGATGCTGCGCACCCCATTATAATCAGTCGACTGATGCTGCGCACCCCTCTATAATCAGTCGACTGATACTGCGCACCCCTCAATAATCAGTCGACTGATGCTGCGCACCCTTCTATAATCAGTAGACTGATACTGTGCACCCCTCTATATTTAGTCGACTGAGGCTGCGCACCCCTCTATAATCAGTCGACTGATGCTGCGCACCCTTCTATAATCAGTCGACGGATGCTGCGCACCTCTCTATAATCAGTTGACTGACGCTGCGCACACCATTATAATCAGTCGACTGATGCTGCACACCCCACTATAATCAGTTGACTGATGTTGCGCACCCCATTATAATCAGTCGACTGATGCTGCGCACCCCTCTATAATCAGTCGACTGATGCTGCGCACTCCTCTAAAATCAGTTGACTGATGCTGCGCACCCCATTGTAATCAGTCGACTGATGGTGCGCACCCCTCTATAATCAGTCGACTGATGCTGCGCACCCCATTGTAATCAGTCGACTGATGCTGCGCACCCTTCTATAATCAGTTGACTGATGCTGCGCACCCCTCTATAATCAGTTGACTGATGCTGCGCACCCCATTGTAATCAGTCGACTGATGCTGCGCACCCCTCTATAATCAGTTGACTGATGCTGCGCACCCCTCTATAATCAGTCGACTGATGCTGCGCACCCCTCTATAATCAGTTGACTGACGCTGCGCACCCCATAATAATCAGTTGACTGATGCTGCGCACCCCTCTATAATCGGTCGACTGATGTTGCGCACCCCTCTATGAAACATCGTTTGATACTGCGATGTCCAATATAATGATTAATGAATACTAGAATCAATCGAGTGACCAATTGACTCATACGAATGAAAAATTACAACTGCTTTTTATTGCATTTTTGAACGTTTCACGACTATGAACTTTTTCAAAATTTTGCGCACCCCGCGGCTACCCCGCGGCTACCCGCGGCTACCCCACGCCCATGTATGAATTGTAGGGCATTGTATCAGTGGCGGACATGATGTCGTATCTGGTGCTCAAGCCGGCCCGTGAGCACGAACAGCAGATGCTCGTCCAGCTGAGTCAGCACTCGAGCAACTCGTTATCCAGTGAGGCATTCAATGACATGGACTGGTCCGTTACACCACAGCCACCCGATTCGGTTCCCTTGTTTGCTGGAAGACAGCAGGTTCGTTCATGTCGCGCATATTCACATACAATGTCTGTTGGGAGTAACATTGGGGTTGAGGGCACAATCAGGTCGCTTAGAGGCCATCTGCATACTTGTTTATCACGAAATATGAGCTGAAGATCATTTGTACAATCTATTTTATGACCACCAAACTGGATGTGATAACAGACTGCTTGCGTTGTTGTGTTAACGTCTCTGACAAACTCATGATTTGATTTATTCATCCTCCTTGCACTACTGAATGCGGTGTTTTCATGTACTCACTCTCACTCAACTCATCTGATCTCTCAATTACATTGTGTAGTGCCTCGCCCAGTGCATGTCAAATAATAAATGTACACCCTCCCAATAGTTTGTAGAGTTGTTGAAGCATGTTCAAAATATGTAAATAGTAAAAACAGAAGCAAAAACCTTTAAAAATAATGAAAAAATTATTATAATATAAGGAACATAGTGATATTTCTATAATTGACATACACTGGTCATTGGTCCCTACAGTTTGGATGACTTGCTCACTCCACCTACCTGTGCCTTGTTAACTGTCGTCGTCTTATGTTTGTTGACGTATGTTGTAGTCACCCGGTAACACCAGACTGGTCGAGTTCACGACTCCGCCTTCAACAATACTGGCCTCTTCCACTCTACAACAACAAGTCTATGCCAATGGTGTTGCTTGTGTGGGATCATCGGAGGTACCCGTGAACCGACCTGTTCAGACAATCGTATACCCTTCCGGGCCACATGGTTCCATGGTGGGATGTTCAATGGATTCCATCCCGGAGGAGAAATTTGTTGACTTTTATCATAACAGTTAGTCTCTGGGTGGTCTACTTTTTTTGTTTGAATGCCGTACATTTGATTGTGAATGCGTTGGTGATCATGTGGACGTCGTGTATTCAGGACGTGGTGTGCCTGATAATGATGATTCAACTTCAATTTGCTGGTTTTTCTTCATCGATATCGAAATGGAGTGCATGTTACCGGTCTATTATGTTATCGGGTGATAACTAATTCAGAGCCTTGAAATCGTTTTCTGATACGTAAAGCAGGGTGTGCGATTTGCGAGAGACTGCTCTTTCTGACTAATTTTTCTGCTTGCTTCAAGTTTCCTACTCCTCGCGTGCGCTTTTTAAGTTAATACAAGTGTTTTCTGAAGTTCGGCCTATCTCGTACATAACGATTGTCGTGGTTCACTTTTCGTGAAGTTTAGATTTGAACTGACCCCACCTGACCGAGACCGTTATATGGAAACACAACACGTTCAATTTTCAAAGTAAAATCGGCTGGTAAAACGTATAAATCTTGACTCAGAGCAATAAGCGATAAGGGAATTAATTTTAATATTGAAAAAATTTAACTTATAAAATAGTTATTATGTTGGTAAAACTGATATACTTTTTTATTCAGGCACCACCACTCGGCCGTAGTCGGAGCGTTGAGTCGGACGAAACATCCAGACGGTCGTCTGATCAGGAAAAATCAGATGTGATAACACTGGACGACATCCCTGAACACGAAACCACCCATTTCCCAATGCCATTGACGATGGTTGAAAATGTATAATGGTTATGTGAGTGGGGATGATTTATTTGTGTGAGAAGGTAATTTGTGACTCGTGAAGTGCCTGACTTAATTGTTGGTAATTTTGATTTCGTTATTTGAAATTTTTTTTGAAGCAAGGCTTTAAAATTGTGTTAAGGGCACGCATACTTCGCTGAAACCGAAACAGAAACACGAAATTTCACCCGAAACGCGAAACGTTTCAAATTGACGCCATACTTTTCTTCGGTTTGTTTCTGTTTTGGCCGAAACTGAAGCAAATTCCTTCCCGTGTTTGTGTTTCAGGTGTTTTTCCGTCAAATCCGAAAAACATGCGAAACAAGCTGCCAAGCAGGCTGACAGCTGACAAATTTGTTTTTTTCAACAGCTGGAGCAATACGCACCATATTCTTGATAAAAAAATAGACTTTTATATTATCGGACATGTAGAAAAAGAATAAATTTGATTCAAATCGCAGAAACAAGTATTTGATGTAGTTTTCCCCCTCTTAAACTTTTTACTCAGCCGCCGCATGCGCTGGCTGTGAAGATGGTCAGGGGGTGCCCCGGGGGGTGGGGCCTACAACACAGTCAGCCTGGCCTTTATCCGCTCTCCAGTCTTTCATTTCAACAGACAGGGCCTCTGTCAGTGCGCGGGCTTTTTGAAATCGGTCTGTGAGTGGTCTGTGTTTCTGGTCGGAAACACGAAACTGAGACATGAAACTGAAACGTTTCAGTTTCGGGGTGAAACGAAGTATGGCGTGCCCTTTATATATGACATGACGAATCACGTACTGCTTTCTGACATATACAGCTGGGCGCTGGAAAATAAATTGTGTTGTGTGGAGATATGATAACTGGACGTAACACTGTGGAAGTGTGGAAAACATTGCTATTAATTAACTGGTGGTGTGTTTCAAGGATTGTAGAACGAATAAGGTGCAACTCAATTTATTTGCCGTTTATGTTTGGTTAAGCCAGTTTTTTTGTCATCTATCTGATCAAACCTGCCCGTCCCGTTTGCACACAATGTATCATACAAATTCACTTGTGTGTGTGCACCACAGACCACAGAATATATAACTGTTTTATCAACGGTGGTTCACACAAACTCTATCTACATTTACTTACCATTACCAAAGTGTCTTTCCGTTAGCCTGAGTCTGATTGGTCGCAGTTGCCGCAAAGTTATATTTTTTTGACTTTATCCAGACACCAGACGTAGCTTGAATATCTCATCGGAAATCGGAATCAAGAATTGACTATTACAGAATTTGTAAGTATTCATCAGGATCAAATGATTGGTTGTAGTTATTTTACATTTCTGTTTACTTTTACTTTACTGGTAACTACAATACATACCAATCAAACACGCACTCAAACCAAAACACGCAGAGTTTGGATTCTCACCTGACGAATAATTAAGGGCACAACTGACTACACAACGCGCTTTGTTCGTATTTTTTCCTTCCTTTTAAGTTATTTTCTTGAATATATTGAATTGTCTTGATTCAAATACTGTGGCCACCAAATTCATACACTGTGTTCCAAATGATAATAATCCAATTTATTTGATATTCACTCTTGTACACACTATGTGAACACAACATTTATGCAATCGACACGGGGGGCACTCAGAACCATTACACGCATTATTTGGGCACGTACCACTTATAATTTATGATATATAGTTGGACAAATGTGTATATATTTTCAGTGTACTGTAATTCATGTTAACTGCTCGTGTATTGCGTGAAATTTGGTTCATAAACAAAATTATATTATTTTTTTTTCTCACTGATTTCCGTTGCATCATGCATTTACCAGTGTTTTTCGTCAATTCCTGGGTGCGTAACCAACCATGCAATTCAATTTATTGAGTGCCACTTTAGCACGCCTAGATTAAATGCTTTCTGGCACAACTTATTGCATCAACAAATTCATCATATTTTGCTTTTATTATGTTTTACTATAGAGTACCATGGCTTCGGATTACATCATTCACCTTACTATTCTCGGTAAAAAGCAGTTAAATACAATACAAGTAGAAGTATAAGAAGCTGAAGTTTACAAAATTTCATGTTTGGTGATTGATGATGAACCAGTTGTAAGTAAGACTATTCCGGTTGGCTTCCCAAATGCATATAAACTAGCCAAATTATATATGCTGATTGCATATTTCGTTGTTATCTTCCAATTATTCATCGGAAGAAATCTTGTGCAAATGACTGACGACCTTACCATACGTTTGCCAAGATCAAAATTACCATCAAAGTCGTATTGTAGAAATTTTTGTTTTTTTCCAGCTTTTTATTTGCTTTCTTTCAAAATCAATTGGCTGTTTCTCTGTACAATGGTTGTAATAATTTTCCTTGTCTCCGATGTGGGGAGTGAAGAATTGTATTTGTAGTGAAATCTGACATACCGAGTAATCTATGTACAATCTGCTACTAATGTGCTAACTGTTGGGCGTTATTATCAGAAAATAAGCTGCGTTTGAGGGGTCCAACTCCAAAACGTTTTAGTATGGATTTTTTATAGATAAAAAAATTTGTTTTTTATCACGAGTTTTTACACTATCACTTTTTACTACAGCTTATTATCTGTTTTTTATTCATTAAAATTGAAGGAACATGCTGCATTTGTTTCGAT
>OZ038446.1:18119751-18174698 GCA_964036265.1 Daptonema setosum
CACCATCATGCAAAGGTCATTTGCACAGTTCAATGTCATACTCTGAAATGAAAAAAGAAGTATCCTTATCGTCAATTAGGCTTCCGTTTCTACTATTCTATTTCTATTTCTCATTGTGAGTCACGATAAAAGTTATCATAAATATAAGTATTTTTTCCCCAACACGTGACATTGACTAATCGGATGTGGTATAAAAAAGTAATGTATTCAGCAAATAGACTAGGTGTCTGCGCTACAGACATAGTGTGCGTGCAACGACTATTATCATGTATTATTCATATTATGCTGGTACATAATTCGTGTTTTAACGTTTGCATAATCACACAATACAAGTCGGCATTTATATCGCTTATTAATCGGTAATCTAGACCCAAAATCTCATAACCAAAGTAAAAAACAAGTATGTAAGTAACATAAAAAGGTTATATACTCAGCAAATAGACTGTGTATCTGCGTTGTGGACATGAGGTGCGAGCAACTTGTTCATTATCATGTATCATTTATATTACGAAGTAACATAATTGTGGTGAACGTTTGCATAATCACACAATACAAGTCAGCATTTATCATTCATTTATCGCCGAATATTCGGGAATTTAACGTGCAAAAGAAGATGTAACGTGAACAAGATCATATCCTGATAATGCTGTTGATTGCACATGCACTGTTATCTGTGATGGGGACCGTTATGCACTCAGTATTTTGTAATTGCAACTCATTTTCAGCATGTCATTGTAATTTGTCAACCAAACAATATTTTGTTGTCGATGTGCATCAGAAAATGTTCATCACAATATAACTTGTGAAACTGAACAACATGCAAAAGTCCCCTTTAATCTAAAACGGAACATTTACAACGACACAGAAACTGATTGTTCTCTACTTATATGTATAATTGTTAATTTTAAAGTGACGTTTCAAAACTAAAAATCGTAAGTGGATTTACAAACAAGCAGACAAACAAATCACAGAAACGTAGAAATAAGTGTGCACTTGAGCCTACTTGCGTGCAGCCACGCATGTTCATGTTCAATGTCATGTCATGTCAGTGTCGTTGAGAGGGAACCAACAACACTGCAAAACTAATGTCTTTTTCTGATGTGATTACAGCTGTCAGGGACAACTGGATGCGGCTTTATTGTCCTCTGAAGCTTATGCCAACTCGATGAAACTTTGTACTTACATATGGAATAATGGAACCACTGGCGGACGGACCGATTCTTCAATGGGATGGGAATTTCGTTAAAGTTGGGGAATCAGCACTTTTGAGGTTTTCAGCCAATTTTTCTACACTTTGATGAACGAATTGCACTATATTAACCGTTTCACGAGTGGGGAATTATACATTTTCCCTCCCTTTGCTATCATGAAACGGGATTCCATTTAACGAAGAGGTTGGGCTAGTAAGATTGGTGAGGGGTTTTAACTTTAAAAGAAAGTGTATATAATAAATGTGAAATATATTGAATGTGTAAATATTAAGCCTACACGGTGTATCGCATCGCAACCTTTTATTATACACCGTTTTCCAAACCGGCCGGTTTCATGTGACGTTATAGCAATCTGCATGCTCATCCATTTGCGTCAGTAAAGGACTAAAAAACAAGGGACATGACACTGTCCCTATTGGAATTAATTTTTCCAGCAGTTCATTAAAACAGTATAGGAACATGTTTAGAAATGTTTTATGTCTCGTCATTAGTTGTGACTTTCCATCTCTAGTTTACATGAAAATTGCGAAGTGATGGGTATGAATTGAATTGTGAAGTGAACTGAATTGTGAATTTAATTGATTTGTGAAATGAATTGAATTGTGAAATGAATTGAAGTTATCAAATATAAGTATGTTATGCAACATTACCCTCCCTGTTACCCTTTATTTCCGGCTAAATTACATATAGACTCAATAAAAACAACCATACAGTAATTTTTCAGTTAACGTTCAACGTTCAGATAAGAAACGATCCGCCACATCCAGTGGAGCAAACCGGTCTGGCACATCCATACTGTTCATGTACCATGAGCCAAGCACTATGCCGCATAACAAGCTCTATTTATAGCACTACTGGACTTATTCTTAATTTTCCTGCTAAATTAGTTGGAAAAACATATAAAATCAATCAACATACATACAGTATGAAAACATGCTACTGTAATTTATTTCAGTTAACGTTCGAGTTTCGATTCGAGTGATTGAAGCAAACCGGTGGGACCCGAGCATACTGTTTATGTACATACATATGTACCATAGACCATAGTATGCCGCATAACGAGTTCTATTTATAGCACTACTGTACTATATATAGACTTGTTTACGACCCAACAACACAGCTGTTTTCGTGCCAAGTTTCTTTATGACTGTAAAAAAGTTGCTTCTTCCATGTTGGGGTGGTTTTATTTTCCCAGATATGTAATTTTTTGTTTATAATTGAGAACAATGGCTGCATTTGAGTGGTATATTGTAATAAAACTAATCTCCGCGCACTGCACAAATCGGTTTGCAGCTGCATCGGATATGCATGGCACGTTTTCGTTACATGGGGTTACGGTGGGGACATGTATCCACTAGCGGACGAGGTTGCAATGAACAACTAGAATTCTCCCCTCTTTGACAGCTCCGAGGGTAAACTTTGTCCCTTATGGTGCAGGTAAAGTATGTAACTTCGAAACTGCTATGCCTCCTGTCTTTGAAGAAATTCCCCATCGTTTGGAGATTGGCTCGTCCGACAGTGACTGTGGGGACATGCATGTTTACAGAAAACAAGCGCATTTTCATAATTCTATGTTTGGCTCAATTTGTGGGATATTGTTTATGTACTATGTAATTGAGGCTGAGATAATTTGGAACAGAAGGGGGCCGACTATTGCGAAACTTGAGTGCAAACTTGTTCTTGGGTTCGATATGGGGACACTTGGGTTTGCCTACAAGAAAGCGTGTAAAAGAAACCAATGTTAAAACAAATTTTATGCTTTTGAATACGTTGGAAACTTTTCTTCATGCGCGAAAAAGTTTTACTTACTTATTCTAGTCCTCAGACCAGAAGCAGTCGGCAAATTTGACAACGCAAAATACATCAAAGCGTGAATGGTAAAAAAATTCGGTTCTATTGACATGATAATTAATTACTTTCGAACAGTTCATAAATTAGCATGTCATGAAGCGTTAACGGGTGCATCAATCAACTATCAATCATTTTCTGGCGGAATCACCCTACCAGTCAACAAGTCACCCATTAAGTTTACCACTGTTTCGTTTCGTCAACTTGAAATTTGTACTAGTTTTGTAGTCGGTTTAAACTGAATAATCATGATTGCGGTTTAGTAGAGGATACCACGCTCATATTGACAAAATAATTGATTAGGTTTCCACAAGTTTATGTATTAGAACGTCATTAATTAATCGCGGGTGCATCAATCAATTAAAAAAAACATCAATCATTATTTGCGGCATCTCAACATCATTCAATTCACAGTCACCCACTCAGTTCACCACTGTTTCTTGACCCAAAAATAATTAGCTTAATAATGTGCTTAGTTGCTTCATTCAATCATCTCAAAATGTTTGCTTATTTTTATGGTTTCTAATTAAAGTGGATTGAAGACTGAATTGCCCATTTCATCTAGGTTTCTTGTTTAGTCATAAGTCTGTATTGCCTATTCTTATGGTTTCTGATAAATTGTTCTCCACACTCAAAAACCTCACCAAGTGGAACTTTCAACCAACGTAAAAAAATTCCGGACTTTTTATAACATTACTATTGACAATGATTTGAAATACATAGATGATAGTTAATTTTGTTTATTTTATGATGAAACTATCTGCCACAGGCAGTAGCCTGAAGAATGTTCGTTTAGAATACAATAACAAACATAATAATGACTCAGCACATTCACAGTAATTAGTCCGCTTTTCACCATATTACTAAAACAAAGTAAGCATTATTAATAGGCAGCCAATTATTTTTTCCAGTGTCAATGTGTTGCGCCTTCGCTATTATAAATGTGACAACAACCAAAAATACTTACAGCAAAGTATTTCGGTTTGTTGATGTCCAAGAATAGAACTTAACGTAAACAACACACGCAGCTGTTTTGGTTGGCGCATCTGGATTCTGGAACGGGGACGAGCGGTATTATGAAAACGTTGCCCAATAAAACTAACAAATATATATAATACAACAATTTAGACCAATAAAAATATAATTGTTATCTTGCTGACCTATTAGACAAAATGTAAAAAAAACGAAATTATTTCATTTCGTTAAGGTGTTTCGTCCATAACCATCCAATGGGGGACAGAGTAAGAAAAAAACTTATATGAATTTTTGAATTTCATAATGCATTATGCGAAATTGGTTAAAACTTTTCACTTTTCATGATTTGGAATGGTATACCTTAATCGCCGTCAGTTAATCATGAAACCCTGACGAGCATATGTACATGTCAGGCAGTCTAAAACAAACTCATATTTTTAGTCCTGTCCTGGTTCGGGTTTTATTACTTCTTATGCTGAATGAGGAAGTCTACTTCGTCTAAAATCCAGTATATAAACGCTTGTATAACATTTATGATTGAATAAAACATCAAACATTATTAATTTCATCACGGGATAACTGTTGTTTTAGAGGGTTTACGAACTGAACCAGTATGTAACCCAACTGATTGACTGGTTGGAAGTTGGAGTTTACTATCGTCCGTCCCTTGATAAAGTGATTTGGTGCAACAGAGTGGTGGCACAGAGTGATGTCCTGTTGTGCCCAACCAATATGTAAATGGGTGAAAAGGACTGACGAACTGGCCGGAATTGGATTGAAAAAGTTCGATGCATTTCGGAGACTGTACCGAACGAACTGAGGGGAACCAAAGCCAAGTTTAGAGATCCAAATGAACCACATTCAGGAAATAAAGCAAATATCATGCACTCTAATTTTTCATCAGAGCATAAGCTTGTAGCACACACGAACGAACCTAACTGCTACTTTATTTTTTATGGTAAAAATGTCTTACAGGAAAAGCATACTGAATGTCATTTAACAAAAAAAATTTTACATAGTTATTCAGTTAATTTTTCTATGTGTACACACCGTTTACAATCGTAATACATTATAAATGTCCTGATAATACCACATAAACAATTTACTTACTACATACATGTAATACAAAAATACTTTGATCGGCTTTTATATAAATTTTCAATTACAATCTAAATGTGTAATGAACACTCATTTTTTCTTGGCCGTTTTTCCCAGCGGCGCATTGCTTTCATCTTCTTTCGATTCGCCATCTGATGGCTTCTGTAATGAAAATATATCGAATCCAACAATTTACAGCTGACAGATCATATTACGAAGGGGTGGTCCTAATAGTGGTTATAACAGTTTCACTGCTGTTTTCAAATCGCACATGTTGCAAAAACTATGTCATAACAGACGTAAACTACAGGGTGGTCCAAAAAAAATGCCAACACTTTGGCGGTGAATATCTTCTGACAAAAACCACCGATTTCTTTGCGCTTTTCAGGGATTACCACCAACATATTAACTCAGCGAACTCTATAATATCAGAGAAATCGGTCAATCACAGCGGCCATCACGCCTGATTGCGTGAAAAACTGCGTGTGGAGGAAAAACCGAGGTATGTACAGGGTGTCCCAGCGAGGTGTAATGATTGAATTTTTTGAATAACTTTGACAGTCTTCTAGATAACGATCTAAAATTTCATAGGTTAATAAAACAGTTTTCCGCAAATATGCTGAATTTAAAAATTTTCGATTTGGTTCAGTATTGTGTGTTTTACGGCCGATCCAGCAACATGCCTTAAAATTACACTTTATAGTCAAGTATGTCGCATGAAACATTGAATAACTTTCTGTTAGTTTAACTATATGGCTTGAAACATGCAACACTGATAGCTAATACTATAACTCTGAAGTACTGAAAACAGTTTTCGATTTGATATATTATTCCAACTTTTATTGGATATTGAAAACAGAATCGCAATTTCTAGAAAATGTTGGTGAAAAGTTGCGGATAAAAAAAAGTTTGAAAAAGCAATTAATATAATGAAAAATGTACTCTGACTTTTGAAATATACCTCTTCCTGCTATTTAACATAAATTTAAACAAAAATTCGGTCTTTTGTATCACTTTTTATTTTCGGTGAAAATCTCAAAAATGCGGACGCGTTAAGAACATAAACAGGCATGCTGCTGGATCGGCCGTAAAACACGCAATACTGAACCAAATCAAACTTTTTAAGATTCAGCGTAATAGCGGAAAACTGTTTTATTAACCTATGAAATTTTAGGTCATTATCTAGAAGACTGTCAAAGTTATTCAAAAAATTCAATCATCACACCTCGCTGGGACACCCTGTATAAGCATACGCTGACACAAAGCATGTTATAGACGTTTTAAAAATGAAGCATGAATTGAAAGAAAGCTATTAATTTAAATAAATATATTTCTATGTCTCACCTTTAATTTGAGTAAATTTGATGTGGTTTTTTGAAATTTTTTGCTCAAGAATGCAAAAAATTTCTGTTAACTTGAAAAAAGTCATTTTATTGCCTTTGCAAATTTTTTTATGAATAAATAACTATTTACACGAAAAAAAGCAAATTTGAAAATCAAAAATGATTAAGAACAAACGCTGACATCCATCGAAATTTTACTTGCTCAACCAGTTAAGGTTGATGTTTACCCTGACCAGTGAAAATAATAGTATATGCAACATGTGACGCAGACCTCGGTTTTTCCTCCATGCGCAATTTTCCACGCAATGAGGCGTGACGGCCGCTGTGATTGGCCGATCTTTCTGATGTTGTACATTTATCTAAGTTAATATGTTGATGTTAAACCCTGAAAATTTCAGCTTGATCAGACATCTATGTCCCAAGATATTCCGCACAAAAGTGTTGGCATTTTTTTTGGACCACCCTGTATGTCATAACAGACGTAAAACTATGTCATAAACAGACTATGTCATAAACGGAACGTCTTTAAATAAATAAATAAGTAGACAAGTTTTTTTGTTAATGCCTATCACGATTCATTTACCCTATTTATTAATTCGCTGTTCCACAAACGGAGGTTACTGTTTTTTCAGCTAAATTTCTGGTATAACCCAAATATAACTTTCTCATTGACTTGTCTGTGAGACAGTAATAATTCACCAACTTTAACTTCATCAACTTTCTTTTTTGGATCGTAATAGAAGACGACGATTACTATGATCAACACGCTCAACCACACGGCCAAGTAAGAAAACCAGAAGATGAGTTCGCGGTTGAGGTAGTAGGACTCTGGCATCGCGTCACCCACGGGTTCCTGCATTCACTCACTCACTCACTCACTCACTCACTCACTCACTCACTCACTCACTCACTCACTCACTCACTCACTCACTCACTCACTCACTCACTCACTCACTCACTCACTCACTCACTCACTCACTCACTGGGTGGTAACAATATTTGTTGAACTGGGTTTTTTTAACTTTCTAAAGATTGAAGATCTAAATTCTTAATCAATATAAAATCATTCACATAAGGTTTTTTTTATTAAGAACAGAAAAGAGACTAACCGTATAATACTTGTAGACATCCTCCCCCCATTCGAACTTATTAAACATGCCCTGAATGCCCAACTCAACTTCCGATCTAGCACCCATTGAGGGTGGTGATGACTTAGTTTTAGTTGTGGTTACTTCAACTTCTTAATTGAACTCATAAGTTTTGCAAAATCAGGGTTGAAATTGAAACCGTTGAACCTGACTAATATTCAATTACAGCTACTGTATTTATGCAACAAAAAAATCAAGGGAAAAACTTGTAGAGGCGCATAAGTTAGCTTAAGACTCGTTAATAAAAAATTTATCTTGCGCAAAAAGATATCAGAACTCAAAAAATTAATGCTCTTAACATTCTAAATATATTCATGAGCTTATTATAGAATCTTCCTTGTTATACATTTCACCAATATGTAAGTAGCAGCACCAGCAAAGTCACTATTAAATACAAATACACTACACATACAATGGAAGAAGTACAAAACAGATTTTTTAAAACTTATAAATTTCACTGTTAAGTATGTTCATTATACAACGATGTGTTACCCTGGCACATTCTCTCGTACTGTGTCCTAGTCAGTCCATTCTGTACCAAGATTACCTTACATGAATGGGATCCTGGTTGGATGACTTCAAAGGTACGTACATATTAAGGTCCAAAAAAAATCAAGGTATGAGTACATAAGTAAAAAATAAACAGTTATCATCAGAATACAGTAGCTGATCTCGCGACAGTTCACTGTTCAGTGTGTTCATCATACAATGGAGTAGTACCCTGGCACATTCTCTCGTACTGTATCGTGGTCTGTCCATTCTGTACCACAACCACCAAAGGCCTCACATGAATCGGATCAACATTGGACGACTTCAATGGTACTGAATCAGGTCCAGATCCACTAAGTGGAAATGTTCGTGGCTGAATCCGAAATGTATCTTCCATGGAGAACGTCGATTTCATGACCGTGGACGACTGTGGTCGAAATGCAGTTGTTGTTGTTGTTGTTGTTGATGATGATGATGTTGATGAGTTTTCTGTTGTTGATGCTGTTGTTGTTGTGGTGTATTCAATGGTTTTCGGCGAAGATGACTGGTTAAATTTTGTAGGTGGGTGGTCAATCCTGGGATTGCAGCGACGTTTCGTCTTGTAGCGCCGATTTTGAAACCAGATTTTGATCTGCAATATGTGTATGACAATATTTTATTCAGAACTGAATATAATTTTTAGTTTTAATGATTCCTTGCAAGTGTAATTGATAAGTTAAACTATTATTATATAAATGTAGTTGGTTGGGTTGGTTAGGTGAAGCCTATTCAGGAATAAAGTTCTGACTGGAAACAAACTGATTAAACTTATTGTAGCAAAATCTGTGTAACCTGTTGTTCTGACATGCCCAGTTGTGCGGCCAGCTGGCAACGTTGTTGAGCCGTCAGGTAACGATTCTGACCAAAGTTATGCTCAAGCACAGATACCTGAAAATCAGTTATCCAGTGTAGTTAGTACATTTATGTACAAGCAACTAAAAATGCCCTGAAGGCATGGGGAGTAACGAATATGGTTCGAACCTGGCAAGTCCAATCGTGAAAAAGTATGAGACAAGAGAGTTTTATTCTTATATTTTAGATAGTCTGATCGTGAAAAAGCAGGAAACAAGATTTGCGATGAATCACGAAAAAGCTTGTACTTCATTAAATCAAGAATCAAACCAAATTACACGAAACATATCTGGGACTTTTCACGAGTGGCGTGGTAATCCTTAGAAATAAGATTTATTTTTTTATGAAAATGCTGGAATTCAGAAAAAACACATCGTCAAAAAATCCCATGCTTTTCTATATAAAAATTAATCAAATAAAAATAGTGGCAGACTTGTCACACAAACAGAAGAAAATATATCTACGTCTAAAACTACAGCTAGACGAAATACAGAGGATTTCGTTTTCACCCAAAAGTCCCAAATATGTTTCGTGTAACTTGGTTTGATTCTTGATTTAATGAAGTACAAGCTTTTTCGTGATTCATCTCAAATCTTGTTTCCTGCTTTTTCACGATCAGACTATCTAAAATATAAGAATAAAACTCTCTTGTCTCATACTTTTTCACGATTGGACTTGCCAGGTTCGAACCATATTCGTTACTCCCCATGCCTTCAGGGCATTTTTAGTTGCTTGTCTTTTACTTTTTTATGTGTGAACAAATCACATAACATATACATTTTGTGAAAATGTCTCAGATCTTCAATAAATGTGAATTTTCAAACATTGAATTACAGAAAAATCGTGAGAAAAGGGATAGTTCGCGAGCCCCTTCATTTTTTTCTTATAGAAGAAGTCATTACATAATTGACAGAATAATGCAAAAACCCTGAAATAGTGATAATGTTAATTAAAAGCTGCCTTACGTTATGTAAAATAGACCGTTGAGGTTCTAGATCAGTAAATAATATCAAAAATGAAACAATTTAACATTTTCGGTGTTATTGATTTTTAGGGGTATTGAACTCAGAACCACCCGTTTAACATGCAGACAACCTGACAACCTGGACCAGAAATATAATTTAAATTGGTTTCCATCATCAAACATAATTTCCAATCATAAATGTATCATTACATCTAGTGTGAAAATAAATTCAAAACTTGACTGTTATTTGGTTAGTTGTACTTATAGCTGACGCCATGTACCATGTGAGTATGTGACTCTTGAAAAAAATTCTTCACTTTAAGACTTCTTAAAATACGGTTTTGACGTGTTTTGATGATATTGGTTTATGTCTATAAATGACAAAAAATTTACTTCAAAAAAAATTTAGGTCAGTTTTTTTTATTTTTGCTGTTTTTGACAGATTATAAAAATTTATTTGAGGGTCCAATTTAAGTTTTAAAGCCATAAATTATTTGAAATTTATTCCCTCTAAACATTCTGTTAGAATCAAGTGTGTCATGTC
Organism: Daptonema setosum; assembly: GCA_964036265.1. NCBI lineage: Eukaryota > Metazoa > Nematoda > Chromadorea > Monhysterida > Xyalidae > Daptonema > Daptonema setosum. The sequence goes on from OZ038446.1 coordinate 18,130,263, forward strand.
TCTGTATAAGAAAATAATTTGGAATCAAATGTGGCAGCAACAGCGTGAATGAGCGAACTTAAATTTCTACCGTTTTTGGCGGCCCGTAATTTCTTTTTGAACATAGCTGAGCAAATCATCTTTTCTGTATTGAATAGAACTTCAGTCTCTTCAAACATCCTATCAATATGAAGAACTTCATTATTTTAAACTTGACAATAATCTGAGTTTCAAATGGGCAAAAATCGTCAACAATGTTGAAATTTTCATTTATCTGTTTTTCGGGTTTTACAGGAAGTACAATGGGTTTATCAAAAAATGGGTCAAAATAATGTAATACTGAAATTAAATTCCGCGTCGAATGAGCACATTTTGAAGATTATTTGGACTTTGGTCATACCTGTAATTTAGCTTTCCTGAAAAATGTCCATAATTTTTTCCTCTATGTACCCCCTTGCCACTTTTGCGTGTTTCAAGATAATAAAAAGTTAAATAGCGGATCATACTAACATAAGTGTCTTATACATTCAGTTAAAATTTCAGTTCGATCGAACCGTTCTATCGCTCATACAACGATTCTTTCTCCATTTTGCCTGCGATTTTTGACATTTTTTTCATAAAATCACTTAAAAATGGTGCAAATATCATTCCGATCTGCGGGACAGTTTAAAAATCGTTTTCTACGCTCAAAGTTGACATGTGTACCAATTTTCAGCTCTACAGGTCTTACCCAGTTTCCATACAGCGTTTTGGGGGAGAAAAAAAAAACGGAAAATCGCATTTTCATCGTTTTTGGACCTGAAAAATGAAAATTTGTCCCTACCGGGTTAAAAATAGCCAATCAGGTGTAGAATCGCACGAGAAAACCGATGAAACAGACTAGAAGTTGATACGATGAGGCTATATCGAGATACCCGCAAAAAAGCTTATCTTAATCGAACCATATTAAGGGAACGGCCTAGCGGCCGTCCCTTGATTACTATTATTATGAACCAAAATTTCCGAATTATAATCAACAAAAAATACTTATCTTTTAAGAGTGGCTTTTGCAGAAGAGATCCACAGAAATTTTCAATCAAGATCAAGTAATTTACTCATTTATATTTAATATTAGTCAAAGACAACTCTACTCAAGTCAACAACTCATTACTCACTAACAAACTCACTAACTCACTCACTCACTCACTCATTCACTCACTCACTCACTCACTCACTCACTCACTCACTCACTCACTCACTCACTCACTCACTCACTCACTCACTCACTCACTCACTCACTCACTCACTCACTCACTCACTCACTCACTCACTCACTCACTCACTCACTCACTCACTCACTCACTCACTCACTCTCACTCACTCACTCACTCACTCACTCACTCACTCACTCACTCACTCACTCACTCACTCACTCACTCACTCACTCACTCACTCACTCACTCACTCACTCACTCACTCACTCACTCACTCACTCACTCACTCACTAACTCACTCACTCACTCACTCACTCACTCACTCACTCACTCACTCACTCACTCACTCACTCACTCACTCACTCACTCACTCACTCACTCACTCACTCACTCACTCAGTCACCCACTCACTCACTCACTCACTCACTCACTCACTCACTCAGTCACCCACTCACTCACTCACTCACTCACTCTTTACTGACCTCTACTGACTTGTTGTGCCGTGTTGGCACGTCTTTTCCTTCCTCGACACGAAATCAAATATACTCAAAAACATACTCACTTACTCACTGACCCACCCACCCAGTCACTCACTTCATTGTCGTCCGTAACCCATTAAATATCATCGTCAAAAAACGTTTGCCTTGCCAGTCGATCATTCGGTAGGGACCGAAACATACCGAATTATGATTAACGATGCCACATGCCGTCTAGCGGGTATAGATATTGTAAAATACTCGTATTGTGGTGCTTGTTATATAAGAACAGCTGTCGTTGGTTTGTTTGTTGCGTTTAACATTTCAGGATTGGCATATCAAAAATAATATTTTTTCGAACGGAATTCTGGGAAGTTTGCTCATGATCGTGTGTGAAAACAATCAACGTTGAAAGTGAGTTCATAGGAATTCAGTGAGTTCCAATGGTATGAAATCGGATCAAGTTGTTTTTCAGTGACCTCTAACAAAACCGCTCTCAAACATACCGCCCAACCGAAGAAACCGTTGTCTGTGTTTTCAGATGTCAATATTTGTTGCTACGACAAACTGGTTTTGAATGATATTTTTTCGATAATTAAATGTTTTTTTCTTACGTTGCAAACAATATGTATTGGTAAAAACTATTATGGTTTGATATTTCTAGTAAATTTACCAAACAATTTCAGTTTCTGTGAATTTGTTCAAATTTTGCGTAGTGTCTTACATGTTTTATAGGTATGCCTTATTTATTACTGGTTGAATACACACTGCAAAAAACAGTTACTATGTAATTTTGTTCAAATTGATACCTGAATACCAAATTCATATCCTGGCATTTAATTGATCTGACCAAGTGTATACCAATGAGTATTTATAGTAATGTTATGCAGAACCTTTTTATTATAGACCGCTGCGATGCTAACATACATACATACTGTATAAATCAGCTTCGTTACGTGTTCAAAGGGTATTATTATTCCACGTATTCCTACGATTGTGCATATAGGCCTCGTACTTTATTATGCGGAATGGTATAAGTATTTTCCTAGTCATAAATGGTACCCTGATTCTCCCATACTGCATAACCCCATCACACTTTAAAAATTCTTAACATTTGTCATAATCTAAATTTATTTTAGCGACCCAAACTGAAAAAAACGATCAAAACTAGGGTTTGACTAATGTTTCATGCACCCATAAACGGCATGAAACTATATAAGTTTTGCATTTGCTAAACTTTTTTCGAAAACTTTTAATTCAAGACTTTTCAGTCATGAACGACTACCTCTCATGGCTGGGAAAAGTATTAATAAATATTACGAGCATTTATTCATAAAAATATATCATTTCCTGTAATTGAAGCCGGAACAAGTAATCTCTAATGCAACTAAAGTTCTGCTAGCTCCTACATTTTCAACTTGTTTCTCATAAATGTTTACCTATAATACAACAACTCAATGCTGATTGCAGAGTGGGAAGGTCCCAATTGTTGGCTGCTTCTCATTGAAATCACAATGTGAAACTCATATTTATTCAATTGTGTGACTTTTTCAAAAAGTTGTGTTATTTTTATGACATATGTTGAAATGTTCTGACATCTATTACATACAGTAATTGTTTATGAAATATGCTATGTTACTTCCCAGTTATCGCAATGATACAAAAAAGCAGAAATACGAAGCGCAAACAGCCTCACATTTAGTCGCGCTTGTCAACTTGCTTGTTGCACTGTCGCACTACAGTGTTTGCGTGCATTATAAAATACGGTTTTATGTACGTCACATGCAACAACAACAACAACAACAACAACAACAACAACTTCACGCAACTACATACATGTATTATTGAACACACTGTTGACTCGACGTTATAACATGAAAAGACGTTAAGCCAAAAAACATGACTCGATTTTGCATAGCTCGAGACGTTAGCCGCTTTTTATGTAGAACTTCTTTCCCCAATCATTGAGTGTGCAGGTAGACTGTTCAAAAGGCAATAGAAAGGGTTATTCAAAGTAAGGTAAAGTCATTGCTTCAAAACTTCTTTATTTTCAAATTCTATATTTTCAATCTGTTTTCCAAATGCAAATTTTGTTGCTCTTTTAATGCTTTTTACCGAGAAAAAGTTGTAACTTTTGCCCGAAAACTTTTTGAGGCGTTGATAGTGGCTTGGAAAGCATTGTAACTGCGCTCACATGCGTTTCTCTACAACATAAAAAGCATTATAATGTGGGAAAGCAGCTGAACAATTCCTCATGTTAAAGTGTAATATTATTCGTAATAAAAGTTGCATAGTTATCTTCAGAAAATTTCTGTTTTTTTCACTCACTAAAACATGTTTATGTTGGATTCAACTTGATATTGCGTGGAACTTTCAGTGGTAATTTCACAGCGCAATAAGACGATTGCAAATTGATCTTCCCGATAGGAGTACATGATGTAAAACTATTATGCCTAAATGTCTATAATGTTTGTTGATACTATCCATTATGTACAAAAGACGCCAACATAGACTATTTTTTACCATTACTCAACTGAATTTCCTGTTAACAGACCACGTGATGTGAACTTACTTGCCTCCCTTTTCCTCATTCACCACATGATTTTATTCTTCATAAAAAAGCTAAACCCATGATTGTCTACATAATTATAATTCAAATATATAATATATAAGTTAATTAAAATTATAACGTAATATAATTTTTGTGCCATTCAAACCTATTTGCCCAGTTAAAAAAATTCGCTTCGATACGTAATATGTACCTACATATGTAAGTGGTTACCACCACCTCCTCGCATAATGGTATTTAATGTACCCAACCAAAATGGGCGCCATTAGCCCATTATTGGTCGTCATACACTCGGGCAACGTCTTAATGACAATCTGAGGAGGGCATTTCCACACTTTGAAGAGAATTTATGTTGAGCACTTATTTCATCGTGTCGAGTCGAAAAATATAAAAGAAGATGCCGCCACCTTCACCCTCGACGAACAGTCGATCCGGCCATCATTTCAAGTTTACTAACGGGCGGACAAAAATTTACGGGATCATCTGGGTTTCATGGGTGGACACGATTTTTATACGAAGTTTATTTTCTTTCAACTCCCGGCTACCTATCGTAGGCGTTCGGCCCGCGCAGCGGTGGTTTTTCAATGGTTCCCTGGTCAATGGCCACCCTTTTATGCAAGCTTTCCGCAAAATGGCCTGTTAGTACCTTGGCATCATTTACTGGCTGGTCAGCTGTCTGCCACTTACGCCAAATTTTATAAGTACATATAAATCAATCGTTTAAGTACGTGACTGAATGCTAATATTCACGTTGTTGTCTGGCTATTCGACGAAAAAAACAGTAGAAAAAAGTATGGTAGTTAGTTACTGAGTTGGATGTGTCCAATGTGCCATTGCATTTGTAATGTGTGTTCAGAAGCAGTAAGGCAGTTATCCAGTTATTGTATGCCGTTGACCTTTATAAACCAATACAAAAGTAGTACTATTATTAGTAAGTGAGTTACCCCTTAGAAATAAGTATTACCGAGCTTGATTTTCACAGTCAATCACTGTATAGTCGATATCCGTATGTTTATTGAAGCCAAACATTATTGCCCGCGTGAATTACATAGAGCTCAGCATATATCCAGCATGCGTTATAATGTTCCATGGCCGACGGGTTGTTCATGGTAATGTTCGGACAGACTTCATATAAATGGACATGACGTTTCTTAGGGTTGCAAAATGTGCCGTGTCCATTGGAGTCAGACCTCCCGGATGGTACATCTATGATAAATGGCATTGGGCACTTGATTGCTATCTGATTCTCCGACTTGACTCAGTCACCACGATGCGAACACTCTCGAACCCATTCAGTTTTTGCCGCCTAACTTGACTTGACGTCAATGAACCACACTCTCGGGTCTCTTCAACAAATCGTTTTGGGAGATACTGACTACATTCATACAAAAAAAATTCATTCTTTCCATGTACTGTATGTACCGTAAATTTCGATCGTTATAGCCTATACAAAACATCATTTTCCACATGACACTTGGACAACATACGAACGTTGCGCTCAATTCATTAAATCTGGTAACGGGTCCATTTCAATTACTTCTCACAACACAACAAAACTTCTTGAACAAGCTACAAACAGTACATAAACATTTTTACACGATTTTAACTTCTTGCTGGTTGAAACAGAAAAAAAATTATGTAATTTATTTTATGTTCCAACCCTGTTGATTTAACCACCAACACAACCCTGCTTGTCAGAACTTTCATCTAGACGCCATCTAGACCCCATTACCACTTCATCATTTATTCATCCAATATGTCAACAATTAGGTATATGGTAGCTTGAATAATTACAATGTTTGTCGAGTTCCTTCTACATATTTGCACTAAAAACGGTCGAAACCAAAAAGTTGTAGTCGTGGCGTGGCAACTTGGTATCGGCAATGGGTGACTTGATTATGAATAAGTGATCTGCCATACTGATTGAACGTAGTCCATCCCAACACAACGTATTGTCTTGTCAGCGTCTCTTGTTATAGGATAAGTTTGAACTTAATGTGACAAACAAGAAAGTAAAATTTTGAAAAACTTCGTCATTTGCTACATTTTAAATTCAGTACATTTGCGCGCGCTTTCGAAAAATATCCAAAAACAAGAAACCCTGGTTAGGGTATACCATACTAGATCATCCGTCTTCCCATCACCACCCACCCGCACCAAGTTTACCAACTCACAAACTACTTTTTAGGCGTCGACATTTCTCTTGTTTGTGAATTTTTTGTGTTTTATTCATTCAAGTAATCGAATCAATTTTCAAACAGAATACTGACTTACGTACATACATGCAGATAAGTAAGTAGGTGTTCAATTTTGTTGATCGACGTGTGAGAAATATGGTAGCGAATAATAATCTTGGAGATGGTGCAAGTTCGCTATCTGCACCACCCAGTTCCATAGGCTGTTCCACACTCTGGAAAACAACTATAATGATTTCGGGTCTGCTAATTAGTCAACTTCGCACCAGTAGGCTGCTTTTCGTACACTGTATTAGACTTCCATTTAATTTACACAGTTCTTTTCATAAAAATATTCGTAAATACGTACTTAATGTTAGCTTTGGTTCGATGCTAACTCCAGTAAATTACCAGGTTAAAACAACAACCAAAACATTAAGCAAACGATAAGTTATTGCCAGTTGAATTTCTGGACACACCTGAAGTGCACGGCTATATGAACATTCATGTAGTTCAGCTCAACCTGTATCAACTGTACGTACTACACAGTTGTAAACCCGTTTCAGACAACGTACTATTTTAAGTTTTTTTGAAAACAACTTTTACAAAGAATCATGTGATGCATACACTAAACCCGTTTAGTTATCATGGTATCCCAGTATAGCAAACTTACATTCGGGTTTATTTAGCCGATCCGTATTTTTTTTTAAAGTTGTTGCAGCAATTATTCTCAACTCACGTGATCACAACATCGAATGCTAACACCAGTGATTACTGGATTCCACTCGCCCCACCCCTAGTCTCTAACCCAATAGTCTACATACTTCACTAGAAGCGGGAAAGAACGATAAGACCAGCCGAAATGTTCGCGATGCAGATCCGCCCTACGATGTTAATAAAACGTCTCCTAAGATGTTCTTGTATCTTATCTCCATGTATGTAGTTGCCCTTTTCTGTAAGTATGTACTTGCCCCTGTGACTCGGCTGTCTTCGATGATTCCACGACACTGCCGATCTTGCAGTGCCGTGGACTAACTTGGAAGCGGTTTCATCCAACGTTGTTTTTCGTGTCGGCGTTCCCTCCCAACGTCAACATCAACAGATCAACGCGTTTTTTTTGTAAGCGCCATCGCTGAGATACCCCACTGGCGAAAGAGTCAACGAGTTACTCGAAGAAAGGAGAAATTATACACTTTGAGGAACAAATAATATTTCTGGAAACTGCCGAATTCCACATTTCCGACACCCGTGTCACAACTCACAACTTCCAAAAATCGATCCCCCCGTAAATCCGCTTCCTTTACCACGTTTTACATCCGTCTATCTGTTATTCGAGTACCGAACAACTTGAGCCCAAAGCCATAACGACGCTGGCACGATTATTAATGGTCGACGATTGATTAGAGAACAGAACTGGAACGTTGAATGATGATTCTACTTCGTGAACTCGACATGAAACATTAATTTTCCTCGTTTCATAGAAGTTGATGAAAAATAACGGGATATGTTATAATAATTTATTATATTGATTCGCGTGAACTCTCTTTACACAACTGGTTAACTGCCGTTATCCTTTATGGTACTACTGTACATGTCGGTTGAAAGTAAGTCGAGTACAGATTCTCCAATTTTGACAGACACAACATTCCCAAATTCAAGTACACAACATTCCCAAATTCGACGTGAACTTTAGTGTTAACTTTTGCCGTGATTTGTTGTGATTGGATGTGAATGGCAGTGACATCTATCCAACTCATACGAGTTAACAAACAATTTATGTGGTGTCCTATACTACACGGGGTGGGGTGCCTTACGTTGTGATGCCACGGGATGACAAACTGGTTGCGCTGGCGATTCGCTAACCGCTAATGTGTTGCTGCTGTTGTTGTTGTTGTTGTTGTTGTTGTTGTTGTTGTTGTTGTTGTTGTTGTTGTTGTTGTTGTTGTTGTTGTTGTTGTTGTTGTTGTTGTTGTTGTTGTTGTTGTTGTTGTTGTTGTTGTTGTTGTTGTTGTTGTTGTTGTTGTTGTTGTTGTTGTTGTTGTTGTTGTTGTTGTTGTTGTTGTTGTTGTTGTTGTTGTTGTTGTTGTTGTTGTTGTTGTTGTTGTTGTTGTTGTTGTTGTTGTTGTTGTTGTTGTTGTTGTTGTTGTTGTTGTTGTTGTTGTTGTTAAATTTCACGAGCATTGCGTTATCCGTTCCTTTTATCTCGTATCGTATGTCAGTGTTATAGCCTTTGTGGGTTATTTTTATTGACTTTTTCTCAAGTGTCATTTCCTTCAATTTATCTGTTGGAAATTCAGTTAATAGTCATTCATTCATGCATTCAGTCAGTCAGTCAGTCAGTCAGTCAGTCAGTCAGTCAGTCAGTCAGTCAGTCAGTCAGTCAGCCATTCAGTCAGTCAGTCAGTCAGTCAGTCAGTCAGTCAGACAGTCAGTCAGCCATTCAGTCAGTCAGTCAGTCAGTCAGTCGGTCAGTAAGTCAGTCAGTCAGTCAGTCAGTCAGTCAGTCAGTCAGTCAGTCAGTCAGTCAGTCAGTCAGTCAGTCAATCAGTCAATAGTCAGTCAGTCAGTCAGTCAGTCAGTCAGTCAGTCAGTTGGTCTGTCAGTCAGACAGGGAGTGCATGTCAGTTACTGTTCGACACACCTGCTCTTGACAACCGGCAACTGGTTACGTTTCGCTATTGCGCGCAACAACTGACGGATGAGTGAAATAAAGCCAACCAGCAGTATTTTCTCAAATTTTGAAGAATTTTAGATTTCGCCACCATCACCAACGCGTTTAAGAAAAACTTTTTAACATCTTTGAAAAAATCTGAAGAATTTAATTCCAGAAAATTTCCTCTCATTAATCCGCGACGGAGCTCAGTTTTTTGGTGCATCAACTTTGTGTCGGGCGTTAAGCGGTTGTCACCATCTTTTGTGCTAGCCTACTTTTTGCAGTCCCGCAGTTGGTTCCAACGGGCCAATAGGGTTGATGGCAGACAGCTGTGGCATTATAGGGTGTAACCACACGTTCTTACACGTTCTTCATAATCATTAAATAAGTGGTCTAGTCAGGAATTTTGAATAAATTTCTTTTTTTCCAGATTTCGATTTACGATCATAACGGCACAGACATTCTTTTCATCTCGTATCGCATGTCAGCGTTATAGCCTATCCATGGTTTCTTGTTAGTAAAAATAAATTTTGGCGCGCAGTTTGAATTCAAATCTGCTTTTGAAGGAAGCTCACATTTTCCAGAGAACGTCATTTTTCACATGAAGGACTACATTTGAACGGTGTGCCAACTTCATCGCCTACGTGGTGACCGATTTAAGGAAGGGAACTCAGGAATATGATACTTGCAGAATACTTAAAGTGGGTTTACGTTCAGATGTATGCTGATCATTAAATTCCGGACTGATTCTATAAATGGCATCGTCAAAATAATCTCAAGACACGGGAGCGGAAACGCAAATGACAAGCACCAGTGTCACGGTAACCCGATCCGCATGTCCCATCTTCTTCATCCATAATGCCACTAGCGGACGAGAAAGAGAGAGAGGAAAGTAAAATTCTCTCCTTTTTAGAAGTAACAGGAATTGAATTTTTATCTCTTAGCTGCATGAAAATGGCATAAAAACTGCCGAGTCACCGTAAAAAATCATAAAAAATGGCATTCTTTGACGAAATTCCTTTCTCTTTGGGGGGTTGACTCGTCCGCAAGTGCATAGTGTGGTACATACATTTATGTCAGCAATGGACGAGTCTTCAATCAAAACATGCTAGACCGTTTTACCATGTTTGAACGAAACTTTTTCCACATACATGAAAATGTATTCCCTTGGCTATAACATAAATTGTCTACGTTTTTTTCGCATCTGACTTTCCCCATACCACCATCCATGGTCCCCAATAAGAGGGGAACTCTATCCAAGATAATTCGTGGTTTAGAGGCTATTTTGTCTAGCCTAAAAAACGCATTTCACTTTTTTACTTTTCCAAGTGGGGAACTTCATTCTCTCTCTTCCGCTAAAGCCGTTACCCACATATCCCAATCCCACCGTCTGTGTAACCCAATCCGACCCACCCGAGCTCATGAATAGAAGACAACCAGTAGCGAATGGACAAGCCGATGTGTGGATTTGCCACTGAGTATTCAACATCAATCTCAATCTTGTTTCAGTGAAATTGATTTAGATGCAGGTTAAGTGGCCCAAAAGATTTATTTGTTTCTCTCAACAAAAAGTTCTTTATTTTCTACTCTTTTTCCATCCCGCTAGAAAGACCATGCATGCAGGATCTGGCGGATGAGCCAACCATTAAATGCAAGGGAAATATCATGAAAAACCGGGTTTCGAACACATTTGCCTACACCTAATTAAACAATTCAACTTTCGAAACCATCATAAATAGGGAACTTCGCGATAACCAAAATACGCCAGTCGGCGGAGGAAATAACCGAAAAGTGGAGCTTTTCGGCAGTTCCAAATGATAGACTTTGTTCTTTGGAGTGTGAATAAACTGCCTGATCCCCACCTCTTTGAAAAAAATCTCTCTCTTTGGATGATCCTCTCGTCCGCCAATGCCGCCAGCGCCAATGAATGTCGGGGCACACGACACGTTTATGCAAACAAACTAGTCCGTTTACAGGTGATGCTGTTGTCGGGCGTCGTTTTTGTGCCCCACCGTTCGTAAATGCCGTAGTATTTCATAAAAAGCCGACATATTTTGTCATTCTAATATCCGAAAAGTACCCTGTATTTGTTTGATTTAGACCGTTGTTGACGGTTAACAAGTTTTGTCGTGTTATCGTGTTGTGTAAAGGGTGTTTCCGCCATAATAGCCGAGTGTTGACATATCAAGTACTAATGAACGCCGTATTTCATATGTTTGCCATATTTCATATGTTTGTCCACATAACCGAAGCTGACATGTCCAAGATATGACAAAGCCCTTTCAATACTGTACCTACACAGGTGGCAACCGACGGACGAGCCAATTCTTTAAAGGACGAGGATTTTCTCCAAATAATGAGGATTCAGCAGTTTTGAGGTTATGTTACCTAAACCTCGAGGAACACCGGGTGAAATTTCATATATTTCGTGAATCACCATCCGCTTACTGTATGCTGTAGTACGACGACTGTTTACCGTTGTAATAAGGACACAAACACCCATCATCAGCTATATAAGCCAAGATATTCATAAGCCCAGTGCATACAGAGCTCGCAATTCAGTCATATTCGAATAAATTGGTCATCATAATTCGTCGTCGTATTGTTTGATGTTTGAAAAGCAGCTAAAAAATTTCATTCTATCTATTTTTCATTCTCGTTAATTCACTATATTTGTGATTTGGCATCCAACTTTGCTATTGTGGAACAACTTGAAAAAACTGAACAAATTAAATTTTTTAAATATATATGTGACTTCTTCATAAATGAGCTTATCTTTATGTATTTCTGCCCTAAAGTGTGACACTCTCAGTCTCAACTGCCGAATTTTTGCATATTTTTGGCTTAAATGAGTCACTTAAAGTCAGTAGTATTTACTTTTAACCGAGCACCCACACAGACCACTCACTTGTTTTGTAGTACATCATCTAATATTATACCGATGTCTTTCAGAGTACTTATAATATTCCAGCAGTATATTATGTGTCATCATCGGCTTACATAAAATAAGTAGTAGTAGTAGGATAACTGTGTAAGACCCCGCATATGTTTTTACATTTTCCTGTTCCAAATTGCGGAAATATTACAATTTTCAATCAGATGCAGAATCATGGGAGTTCACAAACCAAATCGGCTTTATTATTTCATAATTTCATTTTCCTATCACAATTTGTGGCAATATAGAAAGTTTTCAATCACATTCAGAATCAGAATCGTGTGAATATACAAATAAAAATCCCAACAAATAGCAGTTAGGCAATCAAACAACAACCGGTCCGATATTGTAGCTGTATAATAGTAAAACTATAATGTTTGCGTTATTCGGTTCTGTGGCTCTTATACAGCGAACATATGGCTTCAGATGTTATTTCTATTTTATTTCCTGCCATTAACAACATGAAAAAAACTCGATTTGAGTGGGAGATAACTTGAAGAATGCCGGCAGAAAATTGGAAACATGTGTGGCAGACAAATGATATCCCATAAATCGGTACCCTTTCAAATTCAGAAATTTTATTTTCTATTATATGGAAAACCAAAGGGTAGAATAATATATATCAAAATGTGCAAAAACAAAAATAACTGCCTCCGGTTTATCGACCTTTAATCAAGCAATTCAGATTCTCCAGTCATTTGGTCACTGATCTGTGTCACTCTGCCAAGAAGTTTTTGAGGTTTCCAAGTGACAGAAAACCTACGCTTTGGTTGCCGGACACTCCGTCATTTACTATCTCATTAAATAACCATTGCAATCTTGCAACCGTTGAGTGAGCAGTCAATCTTTGCCAGTCCCGTTGTCAATGTTGCAAAGTGGTAAAACTGGCGGACAAGTCAATCCTCCAAAGAGAGAGAGTAAAAAACGAGGGATATGAACAGTTTTTAGATCATTTTACCTACACATTAAGGCACAAATTCCATTTTTCGAAACTGCCCAAAAGGGGGACTTTTTCATTCTTCCCTCGTCCGCTAGTGCGGTGGAACGGCCTTAACGAGCACTGTTCGTCTTCGACTTCAGCCCAAATCATTAGCGGACGAATACGGAATGAAAAGTGTAAATCCCCCTCTTTGGCGGTTCTATACAACAGAATTTTTTCTCTAAGGTGTAGATATAGGCATTAGGATTGCTAGTACTTTTTTTTTGAAAAAAATACCCCATTTTTTAGAAGATTGACTCGTCCGCCAGTGGACCTTAATGTGCCCATAATCGTAAAACGGCACAACTTTTAGACGAGCCATTCGAATGGCTGATTAATAGGAATAGTTTTGTAGTTCATTCTTGTTTTTTATATGAATAGAAAACCTTTCTTTTTGCGCTCAACGATGGACGTGTAATATGATATATTCGATTTTCTATTTAATGTACAAACTCTTAAAAAATCGCCTCATCTGCAACGAAATTAGCGTTGTTCCTCCATAATAATAGGCCACTCTTCTTTCGGCGCTGAAATCTACGCGGAAGAGTTTTGGGCTGGATGGCAGTCTTTGTGTGCCGTCAGCTAACAACCTCAGTGGTACGCTGGAATTTTCGGCTTGAACGTACCGCGGAGTTTCACTTTCGATTACGTTCGAACTTCCGTTTTCACTTTCATCGTAACAATTTGTAAACGATTCGGCGTTCTGTAATTGAACTATGGATATTTGCTTGATTTTTCGTTCCTGGTTTTTGAGAAATTTTTCGTTACAGCATTGACTTATGTATGTTTGAGTCAAGTGTTTTGTTGCTGGGAACACCTATGATTATGTACAAAACCTAAGTATTCTGTTCAGTACTGGTCGGGCGCTTTGGAAAAAAAGTTGGGCGCGCGAAATTCTGTTTGTTTTGGCGTGTGTGTACTTTTACTCTATTATTAGATGTCATGCTTCGGGTATATAAAATAAGTATGCATCATTTTTGAAAATAATAATGAAACTTTAAGAGTTTCTTGTCAGTTAATGTATGAAGTTTATATATTAATTAGCACAGCAAATTCTGATCATAATAAATTCACGTTATAATATAGAGTTATATACCAACTATTCGATAAGGTTCTTGTTGCGACTGATGTTTCAAAGTTGAAAAAGCGTTTTTTCTAGCTTGTAAATCAGCTAAATAAGATCGTTTGACGCCAACTTTTGACGTCAACCCACGCAGTATGCATGTAACTTGTTTTTTTTGACGTCAGTATACGACACGTACATGTAGTAGTATGTATTCTAGTAAGTTACATCTACGCAAATACTCTGTTGTTATCGTCTATACTTGATTCGATTTCGGTTTCCGTCGACTTTTGACGGCAGTCTGTACAGGTTTCTCCGAAATACATCCAGCGGTTCCTTACAGACTCGTGTCAAAGACTCTGTGATGGTCTTCTCGTAGTTTGAACATCTTGCACCATTGAAGTTATAGTCTGTTGAATGTAAAAAAATCTGGAACATCTACGAACATTGTGAATCGTAATATTGATACTGGATCGGTTTGTTAGAATTGCTGGTCGAATAAAGTGATGGCCACTCTACTGTTCATACTCCAATGTTATGGATTCCAAACTACGAACGGTTCGAATGAATCTTGATAAAGCATTTTTATCGCTTTGGATCTCTCTTGCGTTATTATTTTTTTCATTACTGGACGAATGTGTGTACAATAATATCATTGTGTGTTCACAAAGAGATAAACAGCTTATTATAGCACAAAATCAAAATGTTTAATAACTATGTACATAATATCGGGTATACCAAAATGGCAAATTTATACGTAGACTGGGTAAAGTCATGCATGGATGGGTTGGGTGTAATCATTGTAGACTGGCTCATTTTATTACTTATGTTGGTTATTCCAAATGCTCTTATTAATATGCCTCATAATAATCATCGGTTGTAGGAAAGTTTCAATCCCATAAAATTTTAGTGGTTACAGTATTTAACACGTCATTTCTCTTCCCATTTTTTTCATAAACTTTTTATTTAGAAACTAGTACAGTGTATTTACTGTGCTGAGCAAAATCATATGCAAAGTGAATGTTGTTGTAAATAGTGTTTTTGTGTGTAATCACTGTATTTGAATGACTTGGGTAAAAATATATAGCTTTATTATAAAATAAGAAAATACAACAAGCGGCGTACGATATTCTGAGAAAAAACGTAAGCCATTTCAGACAATATTCCAACAAGTGTACGTAATCGATGGATTAACAAATCGGCACAAAGAAGCATTTGTTTTTAGACTTTCATTTTAGAGTAGCGAATAAATATTTATTGCCAAAGCTGTTGTTTCATTCTTGTCACAGGTACATACTTCCCTGGAGGTGAGGGCTCATTAACCTGATTATCCTCCGGTAAATGAAACAGAAGCGGAAGAAATGTGCTTGATTGATTGTTGAAGGAAAATAATAAAAAAAGTTGTTCTATATTTTTAAGTCTTTATGATTTAGAATATTTTGTAATATTTTTGTGTTTGTGTTGTCTGCCGGATGAATGAAGCTCAATAGTTCATAGCCCGAATCCATTATCACCCTCAATTACAACTTTTATCGAGAAAAAAACGTGCGTATTGCGTGATTCCCACGAAAAAAACACTCGAAATTGTGAATTGTTGCAGAAATATTGGCTTTGAACGCTATTAAATTGCCGGTCTGACAGTTGTTTTTTACATCGAATAAATTACATAAGCTGCATTGAAAATGATATTGGGGAATTATTTTTTCGTGATGAAATAATGTTTATCGAAATGACTGATCGGCGCTGGAAAGTCTATGATTTCTAATTCAAACAAGCAAACATTAAATCAATTTTTGACATCGGAAAAAGTTACCTGATAAGGATCATGTTCGGTGAATTATGACTGTACAATCTGCCACTGGATGTTTATGAGCTAATGTTCATTGTTAATCCGATCGAAAATGTTCCAAAATGTATTATTACTGATTCCACAGCTTGACGGTCAGTAGAACGATTCATCAACATGGAACATTTTCATGATGTACCGGGGTCAGAACGAACGTACCAGTCAGTCAGTCAGTCAGTCAGTCAGTCAGTCAGTCAGTCAGTCAGTCAGTCAGTCAGTCAGTCAGTCAGTCAGTCAGTCAGTCAGTCAGTCAGTCAGTCAGTCAGTCAGTCAGTCAGTCAGTCAGTCAGTCAGTCAGTCAGTCAGTCAATCAATCAGTCAGTCAGTCAGTCAGTCAGTCAGTCAGGCAGCCTACATAATTTGTCTGGCTTATTTTTATATGCAGGAATGCTACATTGAATTGTATCATATAATATCAATCGGGTATCAAGTATGTTAGCCATCCACACGAATGAATGCGATTGTAGAAAAACAATAGCTTGTTACTGTGACTGTGAGCGAGCACATCTGCGATAAAATAAATCAGAATTTGATGGGCCTTACAACTGTTTACCATACATTCACCCAACCAATAACTGGGACGAATACCCCGTTTTCGTTGGTATTTCCAGTGAAAAATTTGTTTGATGCAGAAATGAATTTATCCAAGAGTTATTTTACATTTGATAGTTTAATTCTGATATCAATAACTCAAATTAAGGACAGGGTTCAAAAAATTTGCTCTGTGAAATTTCATATTCACAGTTCATATTTCATATTTCACTCGCTCGCCGCCACTGCATTCAAATGTCAGACATCTAGATTCTAGATCCTGGTTCACTGATGCTAAAAATCTAGGAGGTCTAGTGATCAAAAACGAAGATTCTGCTTCATATTTATTCTATGTGGTGCATAACGTAATCGATTACCCAATTTGTTCATTTATGTGGAATTCGTTAAAACAAAGAATGCTCTGCATAAATGTATAAGACACAGACCAAGCTACCTTTCACTCCATTCCATTCACTGACTCACTCACAAAAGTATTCTCAATTGAACAGAATTTTGAATTTTAATGCGCGCCATTTTTCATAGAAATTATTCCGCGTGCGTGGTAATTGTTTATATACAAAAAGTTTTGAGTACCAAAAAACTCTGAGCACCATGTGTATATAATATTTACCACATGCAGACATTAACTGATACAATTCCTAATCATATAAAGGCCTTTCTGGGATTCTAGTGAATAACAGACATCCGAGCTTTTCCAGACTATGAAACATCACCTTCTCATGAATACTAGGCCTACAAAGTTATAGCTGATAAGTTGAGTTTAGTTTAGAGGCTTTGCCTGTCATCACATTTTATTATATAATAATGATTCATCAAATCGAAATCATTATCACTTTAATCACCAGCACTCCACTCCTTATCACCATTCCGTTAAATGCCATCCCTTCACACCGAAAAACGCCAAACGGCACTGGCCCGTTTTTTCGTCAACTTTTTTCGCGTTTAGGAACGCGCGCGGCTAATGATAACGCTGAACTTTTTCTGGGTACAATTTAGATATATAAAGCATGACTTGTGATGTTCTATTATATTATTAACATGTCAGTCCATATATATTTATAAACGCATGTCAAAGGTTAGTTTTGTGGGTTAGTTAAAGTTATGAATCTGTATAGATCTACCTGGATGTCTTTTTGTTTCGGTTTTCTTAAAATGGTTGTTCAGTTTTTTTACTTTAGACAGTGCGCAATATTTACAATTAGCATGAAACTTTTCCCAATTAGCAAGACAGTGGTTGAAACATAGAACAAGTTCATCAATGCACAAAATCACGATGCTTTGAGTATTGATGGTATGATTCGGAGTCAGACTCGTGATACATACATGTGTGGGTGGAGTCAGGTTATGTTAAATAATTTTCTGGATACATGTGTTTTACCTTTTTAATATTTTATACTCAATTAAGGTTATGGCTGCAATCAAGCAGATTACTTCCCGGCTTTTCGTCTTTTCTCGAATTCTCGTTGGATGCGTGACCATAATCATACGGTTTACAGTAATCAAAGTTTCATGGTAACAAACTCGGGTCGTTGAAGACGTGGTTAACATGAAACCAGTACTCGTTAATCATAACAGTTCTGGATTAGGAGTACTTCGGGATTCGTACTGTAAAAATTCTTTATTAATTGGCCGTTTTTTATTTGAACGGGGGCCATTATTCACTCGTGGTAAAAAATTTTGAATTCAAAGAAGGAGCTTGCACAGACCTTTTGGCTTTATGTATGTACGTACATGCATAGAAAAGTCTTACTCAGGCGTCTTACTAAAAATGGCGGGCTTTCAAATTCAGTCTCCTAGCCGACTTATAATGCTCGGTTCTCAATTTATATGTTCTTGGAGAACTGTAAATTACATGCAAAAGACTGCAGTCGTCCCGCAGTCTGACGGTCTGATAGACACTTGTGGGTAAGCCATGCGAACGTCTTCGTGCCCAAGTGTCGTCTCATTGACAAGTCGTTTTGACACCACTGTTCCCGCATCATAAAAAAGCTCATACATACAAAAATTTACTGCTGCAGTAGTGGTTTTATTGTTCACCCTGTTGTTTCTCTCACTCTGGTTCAGTACCAAAAAAGTAATTAGAGCAAAAACTCAATTGGTTCACGCACGCACGATGAGTTCTAATTTCACAGATTAAGCCGGGATATTTTAACGATCAAAAATTTAGTATTACCGGTGTTGTATTGCGTTAATCGCGTGCTTCAGGTTCACATTTGAAACCAGCTCCATCCATGTTGCATTGAGTCAGCCTGACTTAGTGAACCTAGATGTACTTTTCTTAACTATGTATGGCTAAGAGACGAACTTAGAATGAGCGCAATTTCTCCGGGGGGAGGGTATTTCGTGTGTGATTTTTTTATGAAGAACCGTGTCGCACTGCTACTTTTTTTGCTTTCCGTATATTGTCTATGTGCGTGCATAGTAGTAACGTCCCAAGAAGGTACACAGTAACACAACAGAGCTTCTAAATTTAATCTCCTATTCAGTTGAGAATGCCATACATTTTCCAAGTTGTTGTTTTACCCAATATACGAAGATACCTCCGAAACATCATCGAACGCCACCAGTACTCAACTCGTTAAATTTGCGGTAATAATCGGTCGTCCTAAATTGACTGTGGGAAACGCAGCGGTGCCGCCTTTGACCGAACCATTTAAATCGACTCATAAACTGACGATTGTGATGGCTAAGATATCGGCTAACTACTCAGCTGGTCTGGCACTGAGTCTGATGCAAGTTTGATGCCTCACAAACCATTTAAATCGACTCATAAAGACGAAACTGAGCATTTTGGTAGTAAGCATATCATCAACTACTCAGCTGGTACTGAGTCTTCCTCAAGTTTGATGGTTCACGTCTATCATTTACTTTTATCTTTGCTGTTTCGAATTTCAACCGGCGGTACTCTCATAATGTTTTCTGACCGAAACATTCCAATTTACATTGCTGCCAATCTGGTCTCGCACATTGCTTTAATAAAAAGGCACATTCCAACTGCAACTTGAATAGACCACAAATGAACAAATTCAAAATCCAAAGTCTGTCACTCCTGGGTTTAGTTTTTCTTCATCGGTGGTGAGAGACAATGTTCGTATTGAACTGAACATTCAATTATTTTTCTATGTACAGGTCTGAACGAATGATTGGTTTTTTACATGTTTTGGAAGATGCGCATTGGGAAATAAAGTCAACTTTTTATGTACTTACATCACTGCAAAATGTTCTATTGGGTAAAGTCAGCTGACATTTGACTAGTCCTATCGGAGTATATGATCTTGAATGTTTCTCATATGTTTGACTTCAAGCACTGAATGCTGCTATCGTGAGTTTTAGCAGTTGAACAAGTTGTTTTTAATTAGCAGATTTTACGATTTCGTAGGAGGTGTGTCAAATTAATCTCAAAGCAAACAAGCGGCAATTTGTCTTACATAGCAATACGGCAGTATTCTACGTCAATAAGAAAATGCTTAGTAAACTCCGATTTAATGTAGATTTGTTTACATTTGATACAGATCCCAATGTGAATAGAAAGAATCAGTGTACCTGTACATCAACGGCTTAACGATACTTTTACAACAGTCACAAGCACAATTACATATTCTATATACAGAAGATATGACTCTGATCGCTCCCTGTCAGCCAATCATTATTTGTTAATGAGAATCAAAATCGCAAGGGACTTAATCAATATCTTTATTAGTCGATAGCACTTCCTCTGTTTATCAGCACTTTGATACTTCTCAGCTATTGTATGTACATATGTAGTTGTGGTAAGATAAACAATAGAATTGTACAATAACTGATTTTCTACATTTGAATTCCCTATATACTTTTTTCACTTATGAAAGTTTCTAGTTTTACGGAGAGTTTATCTTCACTTATTATATCGTTGATTCTGATAGAGTGCATATTTTGCATACAAAGATAAGCACTTAAAAGAAACATGACAAATGCACAAAAATATAAGTTCTATTCCTCATGTCTCTGACGTTTTTTCAGATTAGTACGATAATAATGCCCGAACAATCCAATCACGGTCTCTTACCCGACCAATTTACCTCTACTGACAATGATGAGATGCCGCAGTCCTGCTCCTATACATTGAACATTGACGTGGCACACACCGTGGCACAAACTTCAGTGAATGATTCAGTGCCATCGGAGACCATGGACGTCAACCCAATGGCACAATCGACACGTTCTCCAATCGCTCAACCATCTACTTCACATCACCGTCATAAGCTCACATCTCAACGATCTCATCATCAAAGCTCATCCATTCGAGCGATGAAACCCGTAAGCTCAACCAATAGGCTCAATCGAGCATCCTCTGCAGCAGCTACTTCATCAGGCTCACTTTGGCTCATCTCACTCATGCTAATGTTTCATTACCTGACGTCTGGTATAGCGGATGCACGACGCATGGTCACGTGTGATTCGTGCTTTGCTCAGTGTCCCGAAGGTACCGTGGATGACCCGTCATTATGTGACTGCAAGAACAGCACCTGTACCGGAGACTTTTGCTTTGCCAAGGTTGAGCTATGGTCGTATGAGGGTGTTGCCGGAATACAGGTTCGCATCATTTTGTTCTTCATTTTTGTGGTCTTTTTATTTGGTTAAACTTGACCTACCACCATTTCATTGTTGCTTTAACAGTTGACTGGTGAAATTTCGATCTGAGACAATTTTTGGAGTTATCAAACATAAACTTGAAATGTGAATTCTTGAGAGCACACATGTTGTCAGACTATATGGTGAACAAATACATATCCTAGATACAATCTCACAATGTAAAGTTTTGGTTACTGTTGTTTGCGCTCTCGATCGAACAAGTTGCTATTTGCAGAAAGGCTGTGTATCGCATACGCCGGGTAATAAGCTCGGATGCTTCTACGCTGGTACCAAGGAGTCGATTGAATGCTTTTGTGATCGTTGGTTCAAGCATTCATTCACATTTTACCTCAGATCTATTATTCACATAGCTTACCCCCGAACGTATAAAGGATAAATATGACCGTCGCTCCTGAAACTCAGGTCCGGCGGACCCCTATGTACATAATGCACTCGAGTCCTAATGTTTCAAATGCAATGTTCAATTATTTTTTATGCGTATTCCAACCTAAAAGACATCATGAATATGCTGTCAAACTGGCTGTTGTTAGAATTTCCATTTTACAATGATCAACGTAATGTTTTAGAGCCGTATTGTGCCCGACCGGCGCCACTGAACGGGTATGCAGTTGCCGCCTTGCCCACCGTCGAGTGCTGCATGTGTGAACCCGATGAAAGTTGGTGGATGAACGCTAGTTGTTGGAAAAAAATATAAAAATAACAAAAAATATATTAAATGAATAATATTAAACTAAGAAATAGGTAAACTTAGGAGAAAAAAACGAAGAATTTAAAAGAAGAAATGTTGCATTGTGAAACGGGAAGATAGGGTTAGTATCTTCTGACAAATTAATTGTCCTCTCTTTGTTCTAAATATAGGTGTCGGTCTTTCATACCAGAAAAGATGAGCATGTAATCTATACCTTAGAGATTAGGTTATTATGCACATAAATAGAAGCTTGCGAATATAAAAAAAGTTATGTATAACTTGTTTTTGTTTAAAAATAAATGTTGTAATTACTGTTGGTGTTATTATTATCATCATTACCACAATCATCAGCAAAGAAGAAGACTCAGCGGCCAGCAACATTTCCAAAATACGGTAAACATTGTTTTTAGTTTTCGGAATATGATTTGTTTGTTCGGTGTTTGGTTTTGCGTATTTGCATAGTTTTGGGACTTTCCCAACTTCTTATAGAGTGGGGTACTACGTTTGCGGTTACCATTCAGTGAGCATTAACAATGAACAAATACATAAAGTCATTTATAAACCGTTACCTACTCACTCACTCACTCACTCACTCACTCACTCACTCACTCACTCACTCACTCACTCACTCACTCACTCACTCACTCACTCACTCACTCACTCACTCACTCACTCACCTACTCACTCACTCACTCACTCACTCACTCACTCACTCACTCACTCACTCACTCACTCACTCACTCACTCACTCACTCACTCTCTCGCTCACTCACTCACTCACTCACTCACTCACGCACTCACTCACTCACTCACTCACTCACTCACTCAACTTACTTACAGCCTGTGGTCGTGGCAACACATGCGCGGATTCATGTGAAGGTGAGTACTGTTTGGCGGACTTTAGACGTGGTGAACAAGGATGTGGATATGGATACCCCAGGCTCTGGGTATTCTTGAGGACAGACAGCTTTGACAACGCACAGAAATCTGCCACCTGCACCAGGTAATCTATAGAATGAGTGAGTGTGTGAGTGAGTGAGTGAGTGAGTGAGTGAGTGAGTGTGTGAGTGAGTGAGTGAGTGAGTGAGTGAGTGAGTGAGTGAGTGAGTGAGTGAGTGAGTGAGTGAGTGAGTGAGTGAGTGAGTGAGTGAGTGAGTGAGTGAGTGAGTGAGTGAGTGAGTGAGTGAGTGAGTGAGTGAGTGAGTGAGTGAGTGAGTGAGTGAGTGAGTGAGTGAGTGAGTGAGTGAGTGAGTAAGTAAGTGAGTGAGTGAGTGAGTGAGTGAGTGAGTGAGTGAGTGAGTGAGTGAGTGAGTGAGTGAGTGAGTGAGTGAATGATTGAGTGAGTAAGTGAGTGAGTGGGTTTTATAAATGAAAGAAACTCTTCAGGTATGAATCGGGAATAAAAGAGCCTAATTGGGGCTGCGTTTGTACGGACGGTGAAGATTGTAATGACTTGCAAAAAACAGCGGTTAGTAGTTAATGGATGGATGGATGGATGGATGGATGGATGGATGGATGGATGGATGGATGGATGGATGGATGGATGGATGGATGGATGGATGGATGGATGGATGGATGGATGGATGGATGGATGGATGGATGGATGGATGGATAGATGGATGGATGGATGGATGAATGGATGGTTGGATGGATGGATGGATGGATGGATGGATGGATGGATGGATGGATGGATGGATGGATGGATGGATGGATGGATGGATGGATGGATGGATGGATGGATGGATGGATGGATGGATGGATGGATGGATGGATGGATGGATGGATGGATGGATGGATGGATGGATGGATGGATGGATGGATGGATGGATGGATGGATGGATGGATGGATGGATGGATGGATGGATGGATGGATGGAATGATGAAAAGTGGACATTTTTCAGGACTACGACAAAGAGCACCGAGTAGAAGGCGATGTTCCGCTGACCTTCTGTTATTCATTGGCTAGTATTCAGAAGAATCCGGTGATTAAGGACGACGTTTTTGACAGGTTTATTCTGATAAATGTATTTCAATTTTACAAATAAAATCGGTAGAAATAGGTATTTTGTCAAACAAACTGATCAAACACTAATCAAACAGGTAGTACATAATCGATGTTCACACCTTATCATTTGATTTGTGCAGCCATGAAATCACATGAGAATCCATTTTGAAAACTCGACATTTTTATCAAGTTCTAAATTATCATTCTCATTCAACTCAAAGCCTGCCATGTAATATCTTATTTTTGGAATATTTCTAAGACTAAACCTAGAAATCTATCGTTTTAGAGCGGAAACCTGTCAGGGTCATTACTGTTTCATCGAGCTGACATCCAGTCAGATCAGCCTTACTTTGACAGACCCACATGCGGCTGCTGAGTACGATTCGGCTGCTTATGAAGTCGAGCTCATTACCAGATACGAGTTGCTGGTGGGTGACAGACAGACTGACTGACTGACTGACTGACTGACTGACTGACTGACTGACTGACTGACTGACTGACTGACTGACTGACTGACTGACTCTAACTGAATGACTGACTGACTGATTGCCTGACTGACTGACTGACTGACTGACTGATTCTAACTGAATGACTGACTGACTGATTGCCTGACTGACTGACCATTGGTTATAGGCCGGTTGCATTTCCATCGATGATGCTGCGAAGGTGAAAACAGGCTGTACCGCAGAGTACATGCATGACAATGGAATACCCAACCGAAAGCATTGCATTTGTGACGGTTGGTTCTGTTGTTGTTGTTGTTGTTGTCATTGTATTAACATTTTGTTAAAATGCAGGGCATATGTGCAACTACTTCTACCAGTTAACCCGTGACAACATGGACAACATCAGTTCCCTGTTCACTGTTGATAAGATGCACGCTGAAGATGCAGATAAGGTGGCTTATAATCAGTGGAAGGCCCGACAAAAGGCTGCCACTTCGGATGAGGTTCGTTGAAACTGAAAGGCATCCACAGACTCGGAGAGCACTTGTATTGCTATTTCGTATGATTTTATGAGAAACTCTGTGGATCTCAGTGTTCAGTAACTCTCTCTGAATCTCAGTGTTCAGTAACTCTCTCTGAATCTCAGTGGTCGCATCTTGTTATGTTTCACTAGGGTAAACCCGTTGCTACGCAACTGTTTATTTAATTGTACCAAACTCAACTATTGTACTCAAACTCAGACAAAACCCATCGAATCATTCATTAGCTTATCTTTAGCCCATTCACAGGAAATTATCATATACACGGTGGTGTGATAATTAATCCTTTTTTTCTTGAGTAACAATATATATTTTTTACACAGGAAATTATCATATACACGGTGGTGTGATAATTAATCTGTTTTTTCTTGAGTAACAATATATATTTTTTACAATTGAAATTACCCACCCATTGAAATTAGTTTATTTCATCCATTACTTTAATCTATTTTAGCTTAACGGCGTGGAGTTCCACACCCTTTCCACATTATAACCCGTCTTTTGATTGTATACATACGTACAAACATACGGTAGTTTATAACTAAACTGAAATTTCAATACAAAAAATTTAGGTGCTGATAATCGACTTCGGCATTTCTGAATGTGATAAAGTATGACTTTTCAAAGAAATCGTTCATAAAACATCTGACCCCGTGGGCACAATAATTACAGTCAATCTTTGTTAAGATCATTGATAATTCCAGTTCGGTAAATGGGAGTATATCTGCGGGGATGTCGATGACCGTTTCTCCTGAACTTTTATGAGAGTAGGTGCTGATACATTCCTGACTGAGGTACATACATACATACATACATACATCGAAGAAGAGGCACCATGTTATGTTTAGTTCAGGAATTGGTGTTAATCGATTGGGAGGGTGGCGATGATTTTTCTCCATTGAACCTTCGAATCTTCAAATTCAAAGAGCATGAAATAAAAACGTTTTTCATAAAGTTTACTCGAAAGTTTTTTGGTCTGTAAGTTCAGCCATTCGATGAGGGTGCTGATGATTGCAACCTTTGTTGAAAAGAAATAATCAGTGAATGAAATAAAAAAACTGAGGGTCGTATGTAATTATCATGACCTTACCTAATTATCATGGCCTTAGCCTCGGTTGAGGTACATACATTATGGTCAGGTTGAAGGGAAGGCGATGATTTAATTCGTTGTTTCCATGGAGTAATGAAAGGTTTTTTTAGTGTTCTCTCGCGATATTTATACTGAAAGCGTGACAGACAGACGGACATCGTCTAATTTATATATAGATTATTCGCTGATGTACTTTAAGATTAGTCATTTCACAACGGATCATTTTATTTTTATAGAATTCATACAGTAGCTAGAATACAAAATGGTAAATAATGATTTACTTTTTAAGTTAAAATAAAGTTGTATTTAATGCGATCTCATACCGTAATAAAATGTGTTAACTTGTGATAAATGTAGGAACAAATGTGTTAAGTAGGATATATGACAAAAGATAACATGATGATGCTACATAGTTATGTTTATGTTCAGGGTGAAGGTGTCTCGATTGTGCCAGAGGGCTGGCAGCCACCCAAGCCCCGAGCCAGCTACAATCAACTGTCGATTGTTGAAAACGATGACGGTTGGTTTAGAAAAAAATCTTAGATTAATTTTTAAGAAGCCGCTGATTTGATTCAAAGATGTCAGATTTTCTAATATATATTTTTTCGGTTAATTGTACAGTAGTTTTTTCAAAGGTATCTCGAAAATCGACGAACCTTCCAGTAATTAGACATTACAGAAACTTTGCAAAAAAGTTATTGAAATAATATCATAAAGAAAAAAAT
Organism: Daptonema setosum; assembly: GCA_964036265.1. Classification (NCBI taxonomy): domain Eukaryota; kingdom Metazoa; phylum Nematoda; class Chromadorea; order Monhysterida; family Xyalidae; genus Daptonema; species Daptonema setosum. The sequence continues at coordinate 18,156,807 of OZ038446.1, forward strand.
TAAGCAATTATTATTTCGGCACTTCATGTTGTTTATTTTGCATTTTGCCCAATTACGTGTCTAATGGTGTTGGTGAATGTGTTTTGCACTCATTTATTCGTTCTGTCTTTTACAACCGTGAGTTACACTAACTATTTATTGATTCGACCTAATCATAACTGTAAATGTCCTTCGTTTCCCGGAAATGTATCGCATGTATGGTGAAACACAGGCAAATGTGAGCAGATGTATGTATTGTCAATGTTAACCACGCTGATTTCTTCAAAAATACGAGCTTCAAAACCCAACTATGGGCCTCATATTTGATTATAAGAAATTATTTCATAATGCGAGTGCCACTGAAGTTGAGAATCATATTATGGTTTAGCCAAAACCAGATTCTCAAGTTCTGTGATATTCAGACCACGTTATGGAAAAGTCAGAACCAGATTCCCGATTTCCTCACAGTGAAAAACCTTATTCAGTGCGATCTAATGATCGTGAACTGAGTTTGGTTTTGTCTTATACCCAATTACGAGGCCTATAGTACTATTTTATAATCACTCATTTGTACATGTTTGCCTCTGGTGATTGACTCTGCTTTTATAAATGTGCATATACCGGGCTGACTGGTTGACTGACTGATTGTACCACCATTCGCTTTAACACCTGAACAGATCCGAACGCAGTTCTGCCCGCACCCAAGAAACAACGGAATAAGGGCACCCGCAAGGGCATAACGCCCAAATCACCCGTGCCCTTCGAATTGCCATCAGGTTGAGACATGGCTTTATAAATACTTATTTTCAAATTTAAATTTAAATTGAACGAATAAATTTGCAATATAAAGAATGGATTTACAACAAATCAAATATTCTACATACATATTTAAGTACTGTCTCAAAGTATTTTTTGATCAAATGATCATTGAATCTGATGTTTTAGATTTGGAAATTAAAGATAGTTTCTGTCTAATGCCTGATTCTTTACTCAGGCAGTGAAGTCAGACAAGTCTCAAAAAGTGAAGAAGAGCAACCAAAAAGTGAGAAATATTCTAGATTCCCATTGTTCTTTCTGTTTTTTTACGTCTCTCATAAAATCTTCCTCCAACCGTGAAGGCACCTCAAGATAATCGTCAGGATTACTTCAGCATTTTCTAACATTCAACCTGATGTTTCAGATGAGCGCGTGCGTGTCGACGTACCGTCTGTCACCTTGGAACACGTGAACATCACAACCACTCCTTCTGCGCCCGTGATAGATGCCGATGAATCAGATGACTATGAAGGTTGTTTATGTAGGTCGGTCTCGGTCACACCTACACATGTACAGACATCCGATGAGATCAGTAGACACTCCTATATCTAATGTATGTACGTCTGGATTTATAAACACATTTGAGTCACACAAATCTCCACAACCACAAGCCAGGCGCATTCAAATTCAGTCTAGCAATCAACCGAGAATGCTCTTGTCGAATATTTTTTTCTTGAGTCATTTCGTGCCAGGCCAGTCAAACCGCAGATGTTACACATGACTTATTAATGAAAGCGACGAATTAATAGTAGAACATGCCGGTATGAATGTGCCTGTCCTTAAACGAAATAAGTCAAGATTAAAACAATCGACTCATAAGTGGCCTATGTTTAGACGCGAGTGAGGTATCGGCCTCAAGTGACGAAGAGTCGATGACCGTGTCCTTATCTCTACACAACGAACCACATCTTGAAGAAACCATCGATGTCAAGCCAATCAAACTTTTTGATGTACAACCATACACTCAGACGGGTATGTTGTACTGTGTGAAACATTAAGCTTGAAAACAATGATCTGAGACTGGATAAAATTGGCTTCACGAGATAATTCAAATAATGAAATAATAATAATTTTTAATAAAGTATTAATTATGAATATTATAATATTTAAAAAAGTATTAATTATGAATATTATAATATTTAATATAGTATTAATTATGAAACATTTTGTATCCAGTAAGCGCTTATCGGCATCTTCACAGCTTTACATACTGTACGCACGTAACATTTCCCAACTCGTTCTTACCAAAGTTATCAGCTTAAAAATTCAAAAAGATAAAACAATGAAGCTTCCAACTTTCCAGGTGAGGATGAGCTTATTCAATATTCCATTCCAGATTTACCATCTGCTGGTCAATCGTCAATCGTGTTACAGACAAAGCAACCGACGCCCGTTGATTACTCAGGTACCGGAACTGACTGACTGTCTGACTGGCTGACTGACTGACTGACTGACTGACTGACTGACTGACTGACTGACTGATTGACTGACTGACTGACTGAAAGCGATTGCAGATGCGAGTGTGATGAATAATGACTTTACCGTACCAATGGAAGCGATTTACCCGCTGGAATCCAAGCTGCCCATGACGACCACTGAACCCACAGTCCTGTCCATTTATAGTCAGAGACAAAGTTAGTGTTATTGCTGGGTGAGAATATTTTTAAACAATGTCAAACCCTCCATGTTCCGATATACATTATTCCGATACATTAATCACGCTCACATTCACAGCTGACTGGAACGAATGGAATGCCCCGGGTCAGATGTCAATATCTCCAAGTGTACCCCGTACCACCACTGCCTTTCCTCCTCAGACCGTAACCTTCCCTGCCACATCAGATCCCCGTAGACATCATCATTTGCATGGTGAGTGAGTGAGTGAGTGAGTGAGTGAGTGAGTGAGTGAGTGAGTGAGTGAGTGAGTGAGTGAGTGAGTGAGTGAGTGAGTGAGTGAGTGAGTGAGTGAGTGAGTGAGTGAGTGAGTGAGTGAGTGAGTGAGTGAGTGAGTGAGTGAGTGAGTGAGTGAGTGAGTGAGTGAGTGAGTGAGTTAGTTAGTGAGTGAGTGAGTGCCTTCTTACATTACAGATGAATGGCAATCATTTGAATCTCAGCCGTACCAGCAAGATGCCCACACTCGTACCAGATGTAATAATTGACTGTAGTGATTTGTTTTGCTGACCGAGAAACCAATAATTGACTTCTTTCTTAGACTGATGAACTGACTGACTGACTGACTGACTGACTGACTGACTGACTGACTGACTGACTGACTGACTGACTGACTGACTGACTGACTGGATGACTGACTGACTGACTGACTGACTGACTGATTGACTGACTGACCTGACCTGCACGTTACGCCTGCTTCACTTATTTGTATTCCGTTGGCTGCATGCACTTTTGCTTGCTTATACTGCGCGTACTATGCACAAGGTTTTTATACCATCAAACTTCATTCAGACGCAAAGAAAAAACCGTATGTAGTACATAAGCAATAAATAGGGTAAAACTTTTGTCACAAATTTTTTTTGGGAAGTATTTTTTGGTTATTTATGATATTGATTGCAACATAATAATTTAATATTCTGTAGAATTAAATTTTGATCGTCACATTACATTATCTTCGCTGCCATATTCACTATTCTCTTTTATGCCTTCTCTTTAACACTCGTTTCCTATTCTTACATTATTTCCCATTTCTTTTTCAGCTCAAGAATGGAACTCCAATGGTGAACGGATCCGGCCGCGAGCCCGACTATTCATCGAAGACGTGGACGAGTCCATAGACACCTACGACCAGATGCCCTATCAAAAGCTAAAACCAATGGTGGTTAGTACAGCTCGTGGCCCACAACAGGCCAGCCTCACCATCACATCTTTATCGGCCGGTATTGCCATCATTCTGGCTGCTATCATTAACTGATCATAGTAATATCAATTTATTATGGGACTAATTTGAAATGCCCGCCATTTGGTAGACCATTGAAAGACTTGACCAGACAGGCATATACATGAGATCAAGGGATACCTCTTTCTATTCCAAGTGTCCAAAACTCAATGCTTAGTCACTGCGAACAATGGCGCGCATTCAAATTTGTGTGTTCTAATAAGTTGAGGAAGCTGTAATTATATTTGGTTTAGGCACAAATTTAGTCACAGTTGTCCACCAACCGTCTTGTAATTTACCCACACAATTGTCAGTTGTATTCGTAGCGAACTTCTCCAGTTCCTGTGTACGTAAAAATTTTGTCACCCTTATTATCGTAAACAGCATCAGTTTCAATTGTTAATCGTATATTGTATTGATTTCAATTGTTAATCGTATATTGTATTGATTTCAATTGTTAATCGTATATTGTATTGATTTCAATTGTTAATCGTATATTGTATTGATTTCAATTGTTAATCGTATATTGTATTGATTTCAATTGTTAATCGTATAGTGTATTGGATTCAATTTTTAATCGTATATGTTATTGATTTCAATTGTTAATCTTATAAATTATTGGTTTCAATTGTTAATCTTATTTTTTATTGGTTTCAATCGTTAATCTCGTCTCATGTTTGCTTGACTGTGAGATATTGCGTGTGTTTGTATGCGTCAGTCACTCTTTATAAATATCTTTTGTATGACTGATTGGTGATTGAATGGCTGACTGATTTTTTCTGATAAAACGTATGTATTCTAAAACAGACTGTATATTCTATTATATACTTGTATGATTGGTTGTTTGACTGTTTTATATTGTAAACCATTTACATGACTTCAACTGTTATAGGAAATAATTTATACGATAATCATTGTGCCAATCTTTTCATGTTTTTATCGCATAACTTTGTTGTGCTCTTGGTTTCGCGCAACAACATTACATAATTTTCCGCGCTTTATCGTTTACTTCACATAATTTTATCATCCTTTGGATTATAGTCGTTTTATACAGTTACTTATAGGTGAGTAGTGTTCAGAAGTTAACATAAATATTGCTGTCGAGATTTACTGTTATTCAGTCAAAAAAACGGGAATCGTTCAGTACTTATCCAAATAACAGCCATTTCACAGTATAGCCTCGAGAATTGATTACGCGAATTCCTAATCCTTCCTGGACCGAAAATAAGATATTTCTGCGCACCAAAATCCGATTGTTGGTTGTGGATTTTGATTCTGATACCGAGTGTGCACCGCCATTTTTAAACAAATGCACGTTTGTTTAACAATACTTGATAGTACTAGGGACAAATCTTACTCAACATAATTAATTTGGTTGTTTTCGAGTGAGTTTTTTGGAGTCATAAGGGGTAATTACAGAACTTTTTATCGATTGATTGAGTTCATGAATGAGTGAATGAGTTAACTGAGTGATCAATAAAAGGGTGGGTAAAAGGTGAGGGGATGAGTAAATGCAGGGGACTTGGTGTTAGAGTTAAATAATGCGTGACTGATGGAATGAACAAACGAAAGACATAATTAGTGGGTGAGCAAATGAGTTCTTAACAGAGAGAGTGACTGAGTGAACGGATGAGTGAATAAGTAAGCTTCCGATTGAGGGAGGGAGTGAAAGGAGTGAGTGATTAAGTGCATGACAGTGCGAGGGTGAAGGATGTGAGTAAGTGAGGGAGTGACCACTAGCGGATGAAAAGAAGTGAAAAAATAGAGAATTCCCCCTTTTCAGCACGTTCAAAAAGTAGATTTTGTTCCTTAATTTGTATGTAAAACGGCCTGAAAACTGTCAATTCCTCCTCTGGCGAAATTCCCCTCTCTTTGGATTGGAGGTTTAGCTGTGAGTGAAGGTTTGCCAGTGGGTGTGACGGAGTGAATAAGTGATTGAATGAGTGAGTGAAGGGGAGAGTGATTGGAAGAGTGCAGGCTTTATTCTAGCGCTTTTTCTCCGGATTTAACCTATACTTTTTTTAATTTTAGTTATTGATTCACCACCCAAAATAATCCAAATTGTAAGATATGTTCCAAATGCGATTTTTTGCTCTGATTTTATTCTTCTGCAGAGAAGAAACGTGTTTTCATTGAACTAAATCAGTTCGACTGTTCAACTACCCGAATGATGATAATGCCAAGAAACTAATGATGAGCCGAAACACGGCAGCGAACAGACTTCATTGACATGTCAACATGGCCAGGTTTGTTCTATTTTTTTTGGGTTTTTTTGATCACGACCCGCTGATCATGCTCGATCACATTACGGTTGCTCACCTAGATTGTAAAGTGACTAAATGCTTAATGAGTTATTACGTTCGTTCTTAAATCAGTTATTATAATCTGTTATTGAAGGAGTTATTCTTCAATCTGTTATTGTATGAGTTATTCTTCAATCTATTGTTCAATGAGTTAAAACAATTTGTTAAAATGAGTTATTAAAAGTTGTTGTTCAGGCATCGCGCGCATCGATTGCTTCTCAACTGCGTCCGGTTGACACCCGATGGCGCGTCCAGTCGCAGTTCAGTGATTGCCTACGATCGTTCTTCCCTGAAGCTGTCGGCGTCGTCACGGAGATGACCAATTTTGGTGAGTGTTAACGGCTGTTTTTAGAGTTCCTGTTTCACTGACCAATTGAATGCTTGTTAGCATCTGATTGATTGATGGTCTCACTAACTTAGTGATTGATTGATGCAATTGACTGATTGCCAGATGCAATTGATTGATCGTATTGATTGATTGATTGGTTGATCGATTAATTGACTGACTCGGTTGAAATGCGGACCGGCTCAATGGTTTGGTGATTGATTGATGGAATAGACTGGCTACCTGATTGATTGATTGATTAACCCACTGTCGGACTGACTCCATTAATATTCTGACCGGTTCACTGACATTGTGATTGATTGATGCGATGACTGACTGACGGATTGATTGACTGAATGACTGATTGACTGACTCGGTTGATAAATTGACCGGCTCTTTTACTTTAAGACTCGCGCAACAAGGGTTCGGCGCTTCCCGATCGGCCGAAGACAACGCTGATGCTGGCCTCCGGTGAACTGGCGACCCGCCAACAGCGAACCACCAAATCCAACAGCAACGATGACTGTCGTCTCTGCAATCGACCGGTGTTGCCTCGTAACAGACGACCACATGTCTACATGTTCAAGTTCGTTTATAATTTATTAAAACTGGGACTTTTTTTTACATGCTATTGCCATATCAGAAGGGTTGTTTCGTAGTGCCCAAAAAGTTTAAATAATCAGACGGGGAACGTTAGAAACTTCAGAGCACCGCGTCTGCATCTCAAGTCAGGTTTCGAATCCGAAGACAAAGACTATAATGTTTGCGCCTTATTGCGATTGAATTGTAGCCTATATAAATTTTTTTGTTTCTTTTGAGCAAGGGAACCCTCATCCAGAAAACTCCCTGGAGTTTGGAGCCTTGAAAATGAGCTCAGAACTATACTCCACGAGTGCTTTTCTGGCTGCCCGCTAATTTATTGATAAATTGCAGATTGTCGTCGCTGCCCGCCGAACTACCGGCCATCGATATTTCAACGACAAGAACCAGGTGCCCGCGTGCTCGCCAGATTGATGCCCTCGAAAAGCAATACAAATTCGGTGCTTTACTTCCGGGTGCCCCTCTTTTGCCTGATGCCTAAGGTGTATTTCTTGCCTAAATAGTTTGCTAATCTCATATCGTGCTGTGATTTTAGGATTTACTTGGACTTCCTCATAAAACTATTAACCCAAAATTTTCAATTCGTTTATTTTATTCATTTTAAAACTGTACATAGCTATTATTATTGCATTTATTTATGTATAAAAAAACATTATCACATTATTATTTAATGCATAGTAAATGAACGAGATCGTAATGTAAATGCATAAACGAGTACTATATCGTAATGTAAATAAATAAATTTTAAATTAAATCACAATATTGTTCAATTATTGACCATAGTAAAAAATTATTATTAAAAAAGTATCTATCAAAATTTACTTAGTGAATATATCATAAAAATACGCCTGTTTTTGGTCGACTCGCGCTTGGTTTGGCCGCCGCCGTTTTTCTTTTTTCCATGGCTCGTGGAGGTGTTGCTGAAATAAATTTTTACATTTGCCAAAAAGAAAAGTGGTGTGAAGTCTAATGTCTGATTAAGGAGCGTTCACAAATGTCTGCATTTGACTTTAAGATCATCCAATTTTACTTCAAAGGGAAGCTATATTGTGACAAGGGAACATTTTAAAGATAGGTGCCGAAGAATATGAACGCTCCTTTACACAGTTATCACCACGTACCGTACAAACTCAAGAATAAATAGTGATATAAAAAACTCAAGAGATAAATAGTGGTAGAAAAAAATACTGACTTGCAGTGAAAGCATTAGTAAGACAACTAAGCAAGCGAATTTTTTTTACACTAATGATTAATCAAACGTTGACTATACCAGTCGCTGATTAATTTTAAAAGGAACGGCTACATCATTCCTTTCAGTACAAAACATGAAAAATCTGACCTGTATATGACGACAGCAACCCGTGGATGAACCGGCACGACGCTGAAACTGAAACAAAACCTTGGGATAATCGGAATGACATAATACGACAAGGTTCGACTAAAAACCATTTGATCATTATTTATTATATAGCTACGTTGACGAACGTTAACTATATTTGGAGTAATTTATTATCCGACTAATTTTTAACGTAATGAGCAAAAATTATAAGCTTGACGAGTAGCATGTTATAACGTAAAGTTATAATGTAAAAGTTCGAAAATAATGAGGGGAAAATAGGCATAAGACAACATTTATCAAGAACTTAAATTCGAATTCATTTCATTTTACTGGACTGGAAACTGTCAATACGGGCTTAAACTAAATATCCCGATTTCTATTGCTTAAGAAAATTCTAACCTCAATAAAAGATGCCGAATGGCTTGAGTGCGACGGCCCGAATTCCTGAATCCACTCTGAATGCCCGAAAACGGCGGCGGGCTGATGTCCGAGTCTGAATTAATGTTTAATCAGAAAAATAAGCTTTGGAAAAAGTTTCAGAGACTTTGACATTTTGACAAGAAGCTTCGCGATATGTGGAACCCGGCTGGAAAGCCGTGAACAATCTTCAATTATCAAACCCGACAAAAAAAACAAATTACAGTGAACCAATTGGTGCATTAAAATTTGAACCTATATTCGTGAACTTTAAAGCTAACCTGATCGAGTCCGACGGCAATTAAGTGGCGCCCTGACACGATTACTCCAGTTCTGAGGAGTCTGCAGACCCGGGTTGAGGTGCGATCCGCACCTGAAAACCCGTTATGTTTCGGCCGGTGCCATAAAAATAAAAAAATAAAAACCTGTGAAAACAAAATAAACAGAAGAACGCACGGAATAACGGTTCTTCAAAATAATTATTTCGTTAAATAAAAATAAATTTAATTTCGGAAAAAATTTTGTAACATTTTTTTTCGTACGAAATTGTAAAACTTTTCTGATAGTGAAAAAAAGTTTTACCGGAACCATTCGCGTATAGTGATCACTAACGAACGAAACAAAACGAAACGAAACTTTTGAGTTTCGTTTCGATCCAATCGAAACAAAACTTTTTTGCTTCGTTTCGATTGATCCGAAACGAAATTTTCGTGTTTCGTTTCGTTAGCTACCGAAACGAAGAAAGTTTCGTTAAGGGTTTCGTTAAGGCCTCGAATGATTTAATTTAATAATATCGACGAAGAAAATTTCAAATTAAATTCAAATTCAAATTTCCAATGAATGAGGGTATGAGTAAACCTGGTAGGAAAAAATCTCACTTATTTTTCATTTATCGGGAGCTGTGAGTCTGTGATTATCTGAATAAGTGAAGGAGTGAGTGAGCGAGTGATGGAGTGAGTGATGGAGTAAGTGAGTGAGTGAGTGAGTACATATTTCAATGAGTGGGTGAGTTAGTGTTTCAATGATTGAGCAAGTACGTACATAAGTGAGTGAGTGAGATTTTTTCTATCAATTTTACTCATACCTTCATTTATTTGAATTTGAATTTATTTAGAAATTTTATTTGTCGATATTATTAAATTAAATCATTGGAGACCTTATCGAAACGCTTAACGAAACGTTCAAATTTCGTTAGTGCGAACCGAAACGAAAACCCAACCGAAACTTTTCGTTTCGATAGCTAACGAAACGAATATTAAAAAATTTCGTTTCGAATACTCCGAAACGAAACAGCGCATTTCGGTAGGAAGTTTCGTTTCGACAGTTTCGTTTAGGTCAGTTTCGTTAGTGAACTCTATTCGCGTAATAAATTCTCGAGGCTATACTTGTCTCATATTTCGCCTCGAATAAAATATTATTATTTTATGATTTGTTCAAGTTCATGCTATGAATTTCATTATAGCGTTCTCATTAGATCAGAAGACTGAATTTAAACGCGCATCATTTTTTCAATTGCACATGAAAAGAGACCGTGGAAACTCGTATTCTGCAAAAAATGGCGCGAGTTCAAATTTAGTCTCCTAATCATTTTGAATGTTATATATTTCATGCCCACGATACGGTTACTTTTTACTAAATTGTTTTTTTACCTTCTTCTGTTGGACTTTTCGAACCCAGGAACATTTGACTATTACGTCTATATGAACCTTGTTTCCATTTTGCTAAACGTTTTTAGGATATTTATTGTTTTGTTTTCTGTGTTGTAAAACTTCTCCAATTGGCGGAAAGTCTATTTTGGTAGTCTTAATCAGGGTGAAGTTCTGTGAATCCAGTACGTTGCATATGAATTGTCTCTCTGTCCTCACTTTGTAAATCGTACTACTGAGAATAAAAACGATCGCCCAAATCAGGTTTGGATTGTTTCGGTTCTGAATCACTGAATCGCCAATCAGCTGAATATGCAAACATATCATATTGTGTTTATAACCTAGAGCGAGTTGTTTTACATTAAACACCATGAATTTTATTGGCCAACGTGACTTTGATCGATCCACACAGTGACACTTTATGAAATCAAGCAACGACCATTTCAAGATTCGAGTGAGTAACACAGGAACATGCCAGTTTTATCTACCCGCGAAACCCATCAATCTGCTGCATTTGAATGAATATGGTGTTTGACCAATCATCACCATCCATCATATACCAGTATTTTAATTTGACGCTTAACGATCACAACAATTGCCATCTACAATATTACAAGTCCGGCAGGTTATGCATTAGAATCTCGAATCATTTTACTTATAAAATACGGATCGATTCTATAATCATCATTGGATCACCGGTGCTTTCATATTTCTGAAGCGAAATGCCGGTGGGACGCGTTTGTAGGGTTGATGCTACAAGTAAAGAACAAGTTTGTTTAAGGGCACGCCATACTTCGTTTCACCCCGAAACTGAAACGTTTCAGTTTCATGTTTCCGTTTCGTGTTTCCGACCAGAAATACGGAGTATGTCGTCATGACAGAAACACAGAACCCACACAGACAGATTTCAAAAAGCCCGCGCACTGACAGATGCCCTGTCTGTTGAATTGAACGACTGGAGAGCGGATGCACTGTGTTTTAGCCCCCACCCCCTACCACCCCCTTGGCCATTCCTGACCAACTTCACAGCCAGCGCATGCGGCGGCTGAGTAAAAAGCTTAAGAGGGGGAAAACTACATCAAACACTAATTTCTGCGATTTGAATCAAATTTATTCTTTTTCTACATGTCCGATAATATAAAAGTATATTTTTTAATCAAGAATATGGTGCGTGTTTCTCCAGCTGTTGAAAAAACAAATTTGTCAGCTGTCAGCCTGCTTGGCAGCTTGTTTCGCATGTTTTTCGGATTTATTCGAAAAACACCTGAAACACAAACACGGGAAGGAATTTGCTTCAGTTTCGGCCGGAACAGAAACAAACCGAAGAAAAGTATGGCGTCAATTTGAAACGTTTCGCGTTTCGGGTGAAATTTCGTGTTTCTGTTTCGGTTTCAGCGAAGTATGGCGTGCCCTTTAATATAAGTGTACAGATGTGGGCGAAAACAATTACCAATATGGAAAGTCCAATTAAAAATAACTATGAACAATAACTAAAAAAATCTAGAGTTGCAATGACTAGTGAGCATGATTTTGGTTTTGAATGTTGAGAAGTTAATGGCTAACATGTCGGAAAGCGGGGGGCAATCGCTTGATCATGACTTCGGGGTCGATGTCGTTGTACTGCGAGTGGCTGACTGAATAGAGTGAGTGAGTTAGTGAGTGAGTGAGTGAGTGAGTGAGTGAGTGAGTGAGTGAGTGAGTGAGTGAGTGAGTGAGTGAGTGAGTGAGTGAGTGAGTGAGTGAGTGAGTGAGTGAGTGAGTGAGTGAGTGAGTGAGTGAGTGAGTGAGTGAGTGAGTGACTAGAATTCGTTTACTAATAGACATATTCTGAGCATCTAACATGATACACAAACAGCCAGAACCAGCGTGACGAAAAACGTTAAGTTTAGGATTCTCATTTTGTTACTGATGATTGCAGATTAATGGTTGACTTTCTGGAACACAATCCTTCATTATCTCGTTCACCAATGTTTCAACTTTCATGATTGAACTCACTAAACTTCGTAATTCAATAACTAAACAACGATGTACTTTCTATTAAATGTGGTCATGCACATCCAATTTGTGTGCGTTCAGGCAACTGAAACATAAGCTCGATAGGGGCCAATAAATGTGTGCACTTTTAACTTTGTGGATAACTGTTGCTACTTTTTATAATATGGATTGTGTTGCATACGACAGCCTATATCTGGATTTCATGTATATCGGACAAGAAACTCTAAACAGACAGGCTTCGTGAGAACTTCCTGTGACAAGCAACATGTCTTTTAGACAATTATTATTCGACTTGAGAGCAAACAGACTGGAAATAAAGATAACCAAGCTTGACGAACATTAGGTGCGAATTATCACAAAGTGATATGCCTGTCAGAAAATGAGTCAAGAAAAAGCTAAACGACCCTAGAGGGTTTTACGGTACACTTGACTTGACACTGATACCTTACCCAAAGACGATTACCGTACTCTGGATGCATTCATGGAAGGCATCATCTAATGCGCCATGACCACCGATAAGAGTGATGGATTGACACATGATTATGTAGCTCGTTTCAGAGATGTTTTGTGACAAAAATAGACAAAAACCGGTAAACTTGTTTAGGAAGAAGACGGTAAAATAACTCAGTCAGCATCAAGTTTAAAATATACCAGCTGGTAAATTACTGCGCCTCAATGAAAATGGTTATAAACTTCTTGGTCGGATTTCTCTCCTTCCGGTCTGTGGGTTTCGAACCTGCCATTCTACTTACATAAATTTGCGTGACACATGGAGTAGAGATGTATAGACACATTCATCATAAAGTCACCCAGTAAATGTACCATTCAAACTAAGATATTTGATGATCAATGTTTCAGCAATCTTGGAATGGCGTATATGAGTGACTTTTGTGGTGGTACAGGCTATGTGTACAGTAAGCAGGGATTATAGACTCATTCAGTAAAGTATAGTCCAACCAAGTATAGACCCGTCAATCACGACTGAGTCTCTTAGCCAGACAACCTTCAGCCCAGCCAGAGTCTGAATAACCTGGCAACCATGTTTTCAACATAAATTCACTAACAGTGAAAGTTTTTGAAACCCGTCGAGACGCATTGATTCTTTGCCGATGATAAATTTTTTTACATGTTTTTTGTGATTGACTTGTACACCTTTGTTTGTTGGAAGAATAACATACTGGGTGACGTAAATGGTCAGGGCTAAGAAGAGGCAGGTTATGTCTTCCAAGCTGAAAGGCAGACATACAGTAAGACTTAGTAATATCGGAGATAAAGGATTATCACATTACACTTATCATATTCTTCATTTGCCGATTGAATCTATTCTGATCGCAGACTGTAAGTACTCAGATAATCCGGTGAACTCATATTAGTGTCTGTCGATAATGTTTATTAGAAAAGTAACAACGCATCTTGCATCCATATCGCGGATTGCGAAGTGATTTATCCCTCGAAAACAATGATCAATATGGTTTTCCAGTTAATGTCAGACACCAGACTTCATTTGTTAGACATGTTAATAGAGTGAAAAAGCAGGCTGACTAGTAGTCACCCAGTAGTTCCAGTAGCCAGTTCTGGCATGAGCATAAATTTGGATGGTGTATTTAGTCGATTGATCTGATTTTAACCGAATCAGTGATTGCATATTGAATCACCAACAAGAGCAAGGTTATGATTACACGGTGAACAGTACAAGAATAAATAATAAAATGGCAGATTATCTAATGATGCGTAATGGCTCATTTTAATCTTAGTTCACTAGAATCTCAATTAAGTGAGTCGGAATCGTGTTGAATTTGCAGCTTTAGTTTAGAACCCAGTAGCCATTACATTTACACGGTTTTTATTAACACCATATATGAGTAGTTGGTAATGGAGTGAATAGGATCATTGAATTGAATATAAATACAAAACAAAACAAAATATACAGACCAAAATATAGTTTCAAGTGTTGCGCAAAGACATAAACGGTATAATGTGGAAAAAAGGTGGTATAAATTCATTCAAAACCAAACAAACAGAAAACTTGTTTGTTTAATTCTTCTCGTCGTTTTCAGCGGAATGCTGCCAGCTCATCACGTTCTCATCTGTCCAGTCAGTGTAAGGGACCTGAATAACCACTCACTCACTCACTCACTCACTCACTAACTCACTCACTCACTCACTCACTCACTCACTCACTCACTCACTCACTCACTCACTCACTCACTCACTCACTCACTCACTCACTCACTCACTCACTCACTCACTCACTCACTCACTCACTCACTCACTCACTCACTCACTCACTCACTCACTCACTCACTCACTCTCTCACTCACTCACTCACTCACTCACTCACTCACTCACTCACTCACTCACTCACTCACTCACTCACTCACTCACTCACTCACTCACTCACTCACTCACTCACTCACTCACTCACTCACTCACTCACTCACTCACTCACTCACTCACTCACTCACTCACTCACTCACTCACTCATCCACTCACTCACTCACTCATCCACTCACTCACTCACTAACTCTCTCACTCACCTTACTACGGAAGTACAAAAACTTCTTCTCCGAATCGTAGTGCGTGTGCGAGAAGTCCACCGGAATCGGTTCGCCGTTGATCCTGAAGGTTGACCACCGCGGGTAGTACGGGTAGCCAAATACCTCGATGTGTTGCAAGCCGGGCAGGGCTACCTTCTGAATAACAGAACATCTCTTCTGTATTTGTATCATCATCTCTTTCGTACTTCATACATAGCATCATTTGTAACTATAGCATCGGTTTTTTACACCTCGTTTTCTTTTCCTCCAAAGTAGAAAGAAACTCAGAACTCATTGTTCGTATCCAGTGATCAGTGTATAAATATCATTTTCCTAATAATTTTTAAGTTGTAAGTACTAAATTCTCGAACAAAAAGGTATGTAAAGATCGGCCGCACCTTAGCCTGTCTGTGCGCACTCAAAGTGAACGTGGCATTATCAGTGTTGTGTTGGTAGTGCATCGACACGTGCCAGTGGTCGAGTTGCTCGATGTCATCGTACACCTGCTCCCCGTCGTCCCAGAACACTCGTCCGTATGCTTCGGCTGAAGTTTTTTTTTCTTTCCATGTACACCACGGCCATTCCATTAAGCAAGTTTCTGACTGGGATTTTATTTTCATTACTGAAGTTATCAAGATACACTAGTACTAATACCATATCAGAATGGTGAATATCAGATTTGAAAGGCCAGAAAAGGTTTAATTAACTGACGGGCAATGGCAGAAACCCCGGAGCAACGTGCCAGGGTTTACATTTATAAGTCTCAAGGCTGGTTTCAAACTTAGGACCACCAGTTTCTAAGATTGACGACCTGCCTACTTGATAGACATGTATTAACTGCCATTTTATTTATTGAAGTTAATAAACTTCGTGTTTAATTTATGTTTATTGCTATTCTAGAAAGCCTGCCACACCTACCGTAACCCGGATCATCATGATGCCGCACATGGATGTCGGTGGCAATCAGCATGTCGAACGTCGATCTACGTGCTTCAGTAGTGGTCATGGCACTCGCCTGACTCGGCACGATACGACCGCCTCTGCAAAGGTTTTTTTGTTAATTTTTTTCGACATTTTTCATGCATTCTTTAAATTAGTTAGGTTAGTCTTTTTATCAGTTATACATACTTACTTGTTGTATTAATTTCATTGGTTAGTATAAAACGAAATTAGATGTAACCGCAGTTTTTGAACGTTCTCCATTATTTACGGTAACTAAGCATACTAAGAAGTTTTACTTATATGATTTTTTGGTAACCGTGAATTACCAAACGTAGCGTATTCAGTGGTTTCTACTGTTTACTGATAACCATTACTGCAAACTCGAATAAATGTGAACCTGATGTGAACGGGTATCATGCTATCGTTGGGTGCTCTGAATTGTTGCCATCCAGTCTCACTGAGTTTGCCACCGTACTCTGCACGACCAGCGATCGTGTACCACGCACCTGACGGAATGTACGCTCGCACTGAGTCCGCGTTCTGCAAAATACGACTTGGTTCACGGGAATAATCCTCACCAGCTCTATTCTCAAATCTTTTTGCCTGTTTTCAGCTAAGTGAAGACCTTCTGATCGTAGATAGTTCCACACGTTCAAGTTAAACATCCGGTTAAACATCATCTTATACTTTATTATGAAAAACCATGATGATTTACCTAGCAGAACTCAATTTAACTCCTCAGCTGTATGCTGTAACACAGTTTTTACTGTGCCTTCCTCATTACTGGAAACAATCAAGGCACACTAGTGGCCGGAGAGTTTGAATAAACTGACGGGCAACGGCAGAACCACCAGAACAACGCGTCATGGTATGTGTCTCGATTCGAGCAGGTTTATACTAGAATCACTTGTTTTCGATACGGTTTGGTTTTAGGCCCACGTGCAAGAAAGCTGCATTTTTCGTTGTTTAGTCGTTAACAAAGATTCATCCTTACATTACATGACCTGAACTTGAATCGGAAGAACTGAACTGCTGTTCTATCATTTTCGTTAAACAGCACGACATTGACCAACCTCATATAACACGGGTGAAATCAGTATGGCATCGCCCCACATAAACTGTTCCTGGATATCGAGGGTTTCGTAGTCGTATCCGAACTCAAAGAAGAGTGGTCGCACTACCGTACCACCCATCATTGAAACAGACATGTGCAGCGAGAACAGGTACGGTAGGAAACGGTAGCTGAAATACATACCAATCTTCGATTTGTTTGTGCTATAAAAAAACAAGCTTAAAGGAAGCCTCACTGTGAAGTTCAAATAAAGTCTTGCATCCGCTGGATCATCAGATAAATATACGGAAAAAATTTTAATAATAAAAATTACGTAAATTTTTTGAAAGGAACATTAGTAAATCAACCGGAAATTCAAGGCATCTTTGGTAGCCTTGGCCACCGACGGCCACTGTGCCGGATCCTGCAGTACGTAGCCTTTACCGTTGTGGTTTCTGAAGTTGATCACGAAAATTTTACCGTCAAACACAAATCAACTAATTCCCACAACTTCATAGAATGAAATTAAAGGCTCTGCTGTAGTCGGGCGCGTATGCAATTCGCAGAATGGTCCCTTAATTCGAGTAGAATACATGTACCAAACCAACTATGGCAGAGTTTCAACTGATCCCCACAGCCTCGTTCATTGAAATTAAATGAATACACAGGTTTCATAGAGGTATGTATTTATGTATATAGTAAGTTCTGGTTCACCTGGACATGGGATAGAAGGCACCCAGCTGTTGCCATCGCAGACACAACTGTTCGGTGGTATTGCCGTTGAATCCACAGATGTCGGCACCGGTATACGGTATACCAAACATGTTCATCTCGATCGAACCAATGATCGACGCTCGCAGATCGGCCCATCTGAGATGAAACAGATTTAGTTTACTTAGCTGTCATAATTGTTATGTATACATGTGTGAGTCTCCTACTCGATTGAGAGTGTTATACTACATACATAGTTCAGGACACCAACCTGCTGTTATTGTCGCCGAGCCAATGACCCGTGTACACGCCTGACGACATGAAAGTTGACCTGCAGATAC
>OZ038446.1:18174898-18209898 GCA_964036265.1 Daptonema setosum
CAACAACAACAACAACAACAACAACAACAACAACAACAACAACAACAACAACAACAACAACAACAACAACAACAACAACAACAACAACAACAACAACAACAACAACAACAACAACAACAACAACAACAACAACAACAACAACAACAACAACAACAACAACAATAACAACAACACAACAACAACAACAACAACAACAATATTACCATGTGATGTAGGCATCGGCATCCTTTCCTCGCTTGAAACTGGAATAGTCGGCCGGGATAGCTGGATCCAGGATGAGGATATTCTTCTGGTTGTTCTGGTGGAGGCGGTCAATCAATTGTGGCAAGTCCGAGAAACCACTTTTGTTCTGAAATGGAGCACAACAGTTATAACAACAACCATAACAACAATAATAGCAACAACAACTAACATGGTTAAACGTAAAGTCGTCTCTTCCGTTCATGTAGTCAATATCAGCGTACTGTACTTCCTGGGGAATACCAGCTTTGCGTGTCCTATCAACGACGTCCTGAATTTCGCTCGTGTTTTTGTATCCGTAGCGGCAGATCTGAAAGCCCAACGACCAGTAGGCCGGCAGAATTGGTCGACCTAAATATGGTTAAGTGAGTGAATGAGTGAGTGAGTCAGTCTGTCAGTCAGACAGTTAGTCACTTATCAAGTGAGTGAGCCAGCCAGTATTAGCCAACCAATAGCTCGATGATACTGAGCGATCGCTTGTTCAGGTGATGGTCCGGGGAGTACCCACATCTGCAGGGCTGGTCCGATGGCACGGTAGGTGATCAGAGGGCCGGGACCGACGGTTACCTGATAGTTCAGGTTCACCACATCAGCAAAATAAGCAGAAACGGTGACCCAATCACTTTACATTTATACTCTGGAATTAGATTTCGTTTCTCAAACTTTATATAAAATAGTTGAACAGCTTGATATTCATTTCATTTCTCTCCAATCGGATATTTTCTTTTATTTGTCAGAGTGCTGGTGAACTTGAACATGTTTTCAAAGAAGAACGTTGTAATTCATTTGTGGATCAGAAACTCCACCAACCTCTTGAGCATGCCAGTTACCAAATGCGACGACATGCGCGTGGCCATCTGGTTCCATGCACAGGTACATGGCATGCACGCCGTACAGGTTCTTCAGCTGCTCCGTTTCGTACCAGGGAGCCTCGTCGCGTGTGAACATCGGCCAGGTTTTACGTTTGCTCAGGTCATGCTGAAGTTATTAAACTTTACAATTAAACATCTCAAACTGAAAATCGTGACAGGGGGTGGCTATTCATAATAGAGATTCTTTATGAGCCGTATTGAGCTTATCGTGCTGAATAGAGATACATACAAAATGGCATTCTATTTATTATCCATCAATGAGCGATACTTATTGTTTTAAAGTATTTGGAAGCTTCAATTCAGCTGACTACATCATCAACGAAACGAACCTTGAGCGTGGTGTGTGGGTGTTCACCGAATCCATAAACGTAGTGGGAGGGTAATGATGTGGCAATCTGGACAAACTGTTCCGTGTACATCAGACCACCGACCGATGTGTCCATCAACACACGACCCGTACTTGCACGAATCACCTGAATGGTCTAAACGGTAGGTCGAATTGGACTCATTCTTGTTTTAATGGCAGTTTGGTCATTGGAGAAGAATACAAGAACAACAAAAGTATGGATAACATGAAAAGTGTTATGGTAAAACATGTTCGTAATCTTGATAAAAAGGAAATCTGTGGTATTTACTTTTCATTAATAAACTGGTCATAAACCTTGAAGTAACTGAACGACGAATCGACGTCCACGATCTCCAGCTTGAGTCCGTTCCGTGGTGCACCTTCACCTGACGTCTTCGTGCCGTAGCGCAGACCCGGCATCTTTTCATTACCGTACATCTTGTGATCATTACTGAAT
Source organism: Daptonema setosum (assembly GCA_964036265.1). Lineage (NCBI taxonomy): Eukaryota > Metazoa > Nematoda > Chromadorea > Monhysterida > Xyalidae > Daptonema > Daptonema setosum. The sequence continues at coordinate 18,176,814 of OZ038446.1, forward strand.
GTATAACATGCTAAGGAATAACATCGAATGATTGACTACGTACATGTAGCTCGTATGCTCACTCACTCACTCACTCACTCACTAACTCACTCACTCACTCACTCACTCACTCACTCACTCACTCACTCACTCACTCACTCACTCACTCACTCACTCACTCACTCACTCACTCACTCACTCACTCACTCACTCACTCACTCAACCAACGACTTGGCCTCGGCATCCTGAATGGTGATGGACAGTGCTTCATCGTACGATTCGGTGATGAACACAAGTGGACTGATGTCTTTGCCGTACGGACACGACGTCGACAAATCGCGGCGCTGAAAACAAAAGAAATAAGTTGCTTACTTGAAGTGTCTTGTTAAGTAAAAAAAAATCGCCAGATACTGAAAACTCATTCAATACGTTACTGATGATCAAGTGACTGAAAAACAGATCAAATCATTTATAATACGGCATGTATAATATTGTGGAAGTCCGAACGATGAAAATACAAACTACCCAAATGAGAAAGATTAACCTTGGTCATGAGAACGGGTTGGACGGTCTCTTTGAGCATGGCGTACCCGGTATTGGGCGGGTAGAAGCAGGCTGGCTGCAGATTGGTACTGTCCCATTCCCAGATGCATCCTCGTTTCTGACAAGCAGGTATGTCGGCCCCTGGTTCGGGGTGGCAGTCGATACGAGCCGAAGTCACACACTGGATGGTGTGTACAGACACTCCTATTATTAGACATACTAATAATCGATGCATCGCTGCAATGTGAAAGATATCATGGGGTTGTGTACATATGTTATTATATAGCGCAAGAACGAGAAACATTAAAAATGTCGCTTCTGAAACATTATGCATTGTGTGTATTACACAGTCAAGCAATGTGTACTTGACCATACGCAGTGATGTTTCAAGATCGACACATCTTTTTTTGTTTCTTGTGCATTGACAGACGACCCTGATGCGCTATACCGGTTGCGTAGAAAACTATACTTCCTACTGAACATGATTTTTTTGCGTAAACGCATTTCTCTGCTCTTTCGATATGGAAAGAAAATCTTTATCAATGAGTCCGTGACTTTCCGATATTGTTATCTGTAATGAAACAGTAACATCTGGTTTTACAGCTACTGTTTAGCGTTAACTTTCCGGCTTATCAATCTTGTGCTCCCAGCCACTTTCTTCAGTCTTAAAATTGGGTGGTTTGATAAGAAGTAGAAGAGGGTTGGCGCTTTTACCAGTTAGGACTTGTTGATAAGATTGATTATCGTCGGTAATTGGTAATGGGAACTGATATAGACTCCAATTATTACCTTTTAAATAGAGTATGATTCAATTTAATAATTAAAGCGAGTTTCGTGACTCCACTGACAATAATGTTTTTTTGTTTAGTGATCGTTTGATTGTGATGTGATGAGTAATTTATTACAACATTTTTGGACAAGCAACTAAAAATGCCCTGAAGGCATGGGGAATAACGAATATGGTTCGAACCTGGCAAGTCCAATCGTGAAAAAGTATGAGACAAGAGAGTTTTATTCTTATATTTTAGATAGTCTGATCGTGAAAAAGCAGGAAACAAGATTTGCGATTAATCACGAAAAAGCTTGTACTTCATTAAATCAAGAGTCAAACCAAATTACACGAAACATATCTGAGACTTTTCACGAGTGGCGTGGTAATCATTATAAATAACATTTATTTTTAACGAAAATGCTGGAATTGAGTAAAAACATATCTTACAAAAAATCTCATGCTTTTCTATATATAATTTAGATGAAAAGATGTCGTGGCAGACTGGTCACAGAAACAGAAGAAAATATCTATGCTCAGAACTAGCTAGACGAAATACAGATGATTTCGTTTTCACCCAAAAGTCCCAAATATGTTTCGTGTAATTTGGTTTGATTCTTGATTTAATGAAGTACAAGCTTTTTCGTGATTAATCGCAAATCTTGTTTCCTGCTTTTTCACGATCAGACTATCTAAAATATAAGAATAAAACTCTCTTGTCTCATACTTTTTCACGATTGGACTTGCCAGGTTCGAACCATATTCGTTATTCCCCATGCCTTCAGGGCATTTTTAGTTGCTTGTCTTTTACTTTTTTATGTGTGAACAAATCACATAACATATACATTTTGTGAAAATGACTCAGATCTTCAATAAATGTGAATTTTCAAACATTGAATTACAGAAAAATCGTGAGAACAGGGATAGTTCGCGAGCCCCTTCATTTTTTTCTTATAGAAGAAGTCATTACATAATTGATAGAATAATGCAAAAACCCTGAAATAGTGATAATGTTAATTAAAAGCTGCCTTACGTTATGTAAAATAGACCGTTGAGATTCTAGATCAGTAAATAATATCAAAAATTAAACAATTTACATTTTCGGTGTTATTGATTTTTAGGGCTATTGAACTCAGAACCACCCGTTTAACATGCAGACCCACTATCCACTTGACAACCTGGACCAGAAATATAATTTAAATGGGTTTCCATCATCAAACATAATTTCCAATCCTAAATGTATCATTACATCTAGTGTGAAAGTAACTTCAAAACTTGACTGTTATTTGGTTAGTTGTACTTAAAGCTGACGCCATGTACCATGTGACCCTTGAAAAAAATTCTTCACTTTAAGACTTCTTAAAATACGGTTTTGACGTGTTTTGATGATATTGGTACATGTCTATAAATGACAAAAAAAATTACTTCGAAAAAATTTTTGGTCAGTTTTTCTTTATTTTTGCTGTTTTTGACAGATTATAAAAATTTATTTGAGGGTCCAATTTAGGTTTTTTAGCCATAAATTATTTGAAATTTATTCCCTCTAAACAGTCTGTAAAAATCAAGTGTGTCATGTCTCTGTATAAGAAAATAATTTGGAATCAAATGTGGCAGCAACAGCGTGAATGAGTGAACTTAAATTTATACCGTTTTTGGCGGCCCGTAATTTCTTTTTGAACATAGCTGAGCAAATCATATTTTCTGTATTGAATAGAACTTCAGTCTTTTCAAACATCCTATCAATATGAAGAACTTCATTATTTTAAACTTCACAATAATCTGAGTTTCAAATGGGCAAAAATCGTCAACAATGTTGAAATTTTCATTTATCTGTTTTTCGGGTTTTACAGAAAGTACAATGTATTTATCAAAAAATGGGTCGAAATAATGTAATACTGAAATTAAATTCCGCGTCGAATGAGCACATTTTAAAGATTATTCGGATTTTGGTCATACCTGTAATTTAGCTTTCCTGAAAAATGTCCATAATTTTTTCCTCTATGTACCCCCTTGCCACTTTTGCGTGTTTCAAGATAATAAAAAGTTAGATAGCGGATCATACTAACATAAGTGTCGTATACATTCAGTTAAAATTTCGGTTCGATCGAACGGCTCTATCGCTCATACAACGATTCTTTCTCCATTTTGCCTGCGATTTTTGACATTTTTTTCATAAAATCACTCAAAAATGGTGCAAATATTATTCCGATCTGCGGGACAGTTTAATAATCGTTTTCTACGCTCAAACTTGACATGTGTACCAATTTTCAGCTCTACAGGTCTTACCCAGTTTCCATACAGCGTTTTGGGGGAGGAAAAAAAAACGGAAAATCGCAATTTCATCGTTTTTGGACCTGAAAAATGAAAATTCGTCCCTACCGGGTTAAAAATAGCCAATCAGGTGTAGAATCGCACGAGAAAACCGATGAAACAGACTAGAAGTAGATGCGATGAGGCTAGATCAAGATACCCGCAAAAAAGCTTATCTTAATCGAACCATATTAAGGGAACGGCCTAGCGGCCGTCCCTTGATTTGTTGTCGAAGGGTGACATTACCCGGGTGACTTAACCCGTTCTTTTTACACTTGCATTGACTAGATACAAGCGATAAAAACATGTGATGAAGAAAGACCTATATGATAGAAGATATGTGAAATTGTATGGCCTCTTTTTAAGACTTTTTAGTCTTCTTATACCGAAATCGTATAAGTGGTTTCATGAAGTTTTATTTCAGGTACTTAACATCAATCAGGGCGGGTTATGTTGTACAGTGGTTCACTGGTTACGTTACGCCGGAACAAAAATGCCATTCAGTTTTCCAGTGTACCAAATTTTTCGAACAAAATCAACAACTTGCAGCTAAAATTAAACAGCTAAATTATCTAAGTTCCCGTTTTCAACTTTTTTTTCAGTCAAACAGTGAAGTATCAATCAAACAGTACAGTTCATTTCTATTTTTGAGTCTGAATTCAATGCCGACTATACGTTCTGTGAGTTTGAATGATCATTGTTGTCCCGCACCGTGGGAACAACGCCCAGCGGTGCAAAGTATTTGAGTTCATTGTAGTACTACGGTGTAAGATGCAAACCACTCTAATTTGAATTCAATTGTAGCCTGAACGTGTGTATATTATTTGGTATAGTCTGCTCAAAGTTTCTCTGGAAAGTTGTTGGCGGGTTCATTGAAATATTTTTTATAACAAGAACCCCTGATCAAGCTAGTAAACATACCAGACTTCTGTAGTTCGGTCGGTAACTGGTTAAAATGTGTCTAGATAAAAATTTTATGATGGATGTTTCTGTATAATGATAATGAGTTTGTTCTTCGGTTAATGAAACAATTTACAACATCAACAGTGTTCAATATTGTTAGAGTTCATTTCACTGGTATATCTCTACTAACGTCAGTTAACCCCGGATGTGGGTACTATGCGTTGTTGTACGCAACTTTTGTACAAGCGCGTTCTCAATGCATTTTAATGACTTTGTACAAATGAATGCATCCCACGTTCACTGGCCAGTTTGCTGTCCAACTTTTAAAAGAAAATTCACAATTGTAACATTTTGTCCTGTGTGCATGTGAGTTATGAATTCGCGCAAAAACGATTTCTAAAATTGTTGATTTGATGGTGATATAAAACAAATGTCAGGTGGTTCTAGAATGTAAATCATAAGCAAAACGAAAAATTCGATATCTTTTGTGGAAACTTTATTATCACATTCACTGCCGGACAGAATTTACTAAGTGAGATTTACTAATAGAAGTTTAATTGAAAGAAGTATATTCTAGTTTGGTGCAACACAAAAGTGCGTTACAGACGAATTTCTTAGTATACAATTACGTACACATGTGCCAATTACGAAAAGTTATTTACCCACCAACATACAGGGAGGCCCAAAAGTCTCTACCCGCTCTTTGACGTCGAATTTCTCGAAAAAAATATATATAAAGATTGGTGTTCAAATATGCAAATACAGGTAAAAACACCTGAAAAATCGAAATATGTTGTCAGATTTGACCTGTTTCTCAGGATTTTATGACTTTTTGTGGAAACTCGGCGAAAATCAGGTTTTACCTGTACTTTTGTTATCTTCAGTCGAATTTTTTTAGATGTAAACGTGTTATAAAACTCAAGAATTGCAAAATTCTGTTTTATGATGTTGTTTGAACTGAACTTATCACAAAATACAAGTATTATTGGCTCCGACCAGCGAAATATAATCCAAATTGCGCAAGTCATTTTTAGGACCAAAATCGGTAATTTGGCAGTTTTCAGCCTTTATCTTGTTTTAATAGCCCTAAATGGGGTTTTTTGACAATAAATCCGCACTTTGGGAGTTGTTGAAGCATGATTATCCCGACTAGAAGTTAAGTTACCGATTTTTAAATTTTTCAATTTTTGTCAAAAACATCGATTTTCCTTCAGTTACCCAGACTTTTTTGTCGTAAATCACTTTAATATCAACCTGTCTTCCTATATAGATATCATAAAAACCCAGTTAACACTTGTTTTCAGCAATGTGAAATTCTTTTACAATTATTTGAACATTTCGATCATTGAAAATCGCATCATTATGTCCTGTTTCCATCGTATTTTGGTCAGAATTGCCGAAAATACACGAAAAATCCATCAATTTCGGCAAAAACTGAAATTTGAGCAATCCTATAACAAAATAAACCACATAATAAGAAATTTCAGGTGTTATTACGTATATTTAAGTTGTAAAAGAGAATCATGCAATTTAATAAATTTGAGAAATTCAATGTCAAACAGCGGGTAGAGACTTTTGGGCCACCCTGTATGCATGTCCTAGATTTTAATTATTAATATTTTCAACAATAACTTTCTACTCCAGACTGAAAATTACCGCCGAGTAAATCAAGTTGTTATATGTCTTTTGATGTGTATGAAGCACGCATTCAAGCAGTGGCGGACGGAGGATGAACAAAAACGTGAACTTTCCCCCTCTTTGGGAGTTCCATAAAATTTATGTAGGAAACGGTCTGAAAACTGTTATTTTTCCATCTTTGCAAAAACCCCTGTCTTTGAAGGTTTGGCTCGTCCGCCAGTGAGCAGTGACGGCATTTATTGCATTACGGGCACCCCATAATATGCCATCATTCATGAGCCACATTGCAAAGTGTCACTGATTCCACGTTATAAGAGCTGGTATGTTTTCCTTTAGATTTGACTGTCCTATAATCACCATTCACAGAGCCGGGATCTGCTTTGAACGGAACGAATAGAAAACCCATTCATTCTTAGAACGGTAACTATACAGTTGAATTATAGCCTAGCTCAAATATATAACGTTTGAACCCACTATGTACTTTCTATTCTTTACACAGACTGGCTAACCTGTGAACATGACGATTGCATGTTATGGCATAGAGCTGCTCGGATGAGTTAAATAGTCCTTCATCATTATCTCTTATTACATCTGATGCAGCTAATGATTCTCATACATTCCAACTCTTCACTTGAATCCCAGTTAGCTTTATACGGCACCTTTGTCTGCGCGATGAAAAACCTCGGTATTGAAAAGATAAAGTTGTTTACTAGTACCGGTGTTCTATATTCATAAAGGCGTTTTATGTTTACCGACTTCAGTCTGGCGACTTTATTCAGGTTAATTCTATAGATCTGACTGATCAAAGAGTTAAAAAATTCAAAAGAAATGTGTAGCATACTGTGTGGGTGACTGAAAGGCTACTTCTACAGTGAATAGCGTCTAGCGGGAAAAGGTTCATTTGTGTCTGTGAGCAGAAAAAAGCGCTCAATTACTTATTATTACGTAGATGTTTGTGATTCTTTGGTTCATTTCATACAAAACAATTTTTATGAACTTGTTTTGTGCGCTTTCTATAGCTCTCTCAATTGATTAGACGACTGAATTTGAATTCCGATAGTGACTTTGCATATTTGTACATGATAACAGTGTATATAATCTCATGGAACATCAAAAAGTTCATGACAAGGTATAGTTTCCATAAAATTTAGTCACCCTGATCAAAAATGCCATATTGATGTACGCATTTTTGATTGAGGCCAGATACATCTATAATCCAATTGATCATTGATCAGACACGCAACCGTTCACTAACGATTCAAGCCCAACCACCAACAACAACATGTCTTCAATTCAATATCCGTTATCATGACTCTCATCCACACACACTTGGCGAACGAGCCGATCCGTCAAAGATAAGGAAAATTCTTCAAAGAGTGGTAATTGGTAGTTTTGAGGTTCATTTGAGGTCACCTTAAAACAATTTTGAGTTTGAAACTGCCAAAGAGAGAGGGTCTAATTTTTTGTTCTTCTCTCGTCCGCTAGTGCTTCCAATTGTGGCCATGTCCCCAATTTCCCCAGAGCCCGGAAGGTCACGTAGATTACTGCCTGAAACACGACGACAACCCAACTCCTAATTTGTGCCCTCCTCTTGCTCCCAGTCAAGTGCCATTTGACCCTCTGCCCCCCTCCCACAGCAGGTCTACTTTTTCGGTTCATACTTTTTTCCGTGTTGCCCTTTATATGCTAGCCTATTATTAGTATGTATAATATATTTAGTACTTGAAGTACGCTATGAGTTTTTTTGTAAGAGATGATGGTATCTACTTGATAATTGCTGATTAGGAGACTGAATTTGAGTGTGAACCATTTTCCTCGGTGACATTTGAGAATTACAAGATAATTATGTACATGTGCAATTCTTGGCAAGAATAGTTAAATCAATATTGCATGTGCATATACGGGAAAGTTTCCTCCAAGTAAAAATACAGCGGGCTATCCTTTTCAATTACTAAACCAATTAAGTATAGTATAACAGATTACATTATCGGACAAAAATTGGGGGAAATAATGAAGCTTCACGCTCCATTTTTTAGGGGAAAAAATCATTTTGTTATTGAAAAAAATGTCTGGCACTGGGGAGCCATTTACCTCCGGTATAGATTTTCTGACTCCGATCTGATTCCAAACCAACTATGAACTATGATACGACGGTCAAGTTTATGTGCCATCCACCAGTGCGTTGCAGGTGACATAAACATGATTATGGTTAACAGTTACATACTCATCATCATTTGCTTTGTGCTCATTCATATCCAAGTATCGCTTGAATAAACAATATGATGATGATGATTTCGAATACCCACTGATCACCGGCGGGCTAGCCGAATCTCCAAAGGGAGGGACAGGGAGCTTCCTTCAATGAGTCGGGAATAAGAAATTTTGAAGACCTTTACCTACTACCTAAGCAACAAAATCAGTTTTTGTACTGTCAATTCGCTTTGCGTTCTTCCTTCGTTCGCTAATGCCACTGATTGTTTGATTGCTTTGCTTTTATGTACAACTCGGTCTCGTCGTGCCGTGATACGGCTCATTTATTTTCGTTTCGATATGGTGAGAATACAGACTACGACTATGACCAGCAAGCGATAATGCTTTGTCAACAGTGCTTTTGTTGTTTCCGCTCGTGTTTTTTTCATACCGGAACGGGAAAGTGGAATTCTCTCTTTTTAACTGTTTTATCTCTCAAAAGAGGTTTTATTATTCAGGATCAGGGCGTAAGTAAAATGGCCTACATTGCTGATTCCTCTTTCTTTGACGAATTTCCCTTTCCTTGGATTGGCTCGTCCACCAGCACCCGTGTTTTATGGTAGCGAGCACTGGCGGATGAGCAAATTGTATAAGGCAAAGCGATTTCATCAAATTGGAGTTAATCAGTTGGTCATTTTACCTTTGTATTTCGAAAAGTACGATCTACTTTTTAATTGCCAAAGAAAGGGGAAATTCAAATTTTCTTTTTTTCTCTCGACTGATAAATGGTTGCGGGTGAACAAAAAACGAATTTTTTTCATGTGGATGCAGCCATTAATCGAATTCAAAAATGAGAGTACCTTATTTAGTTGAAAAAGAGAAAGTTCGCAATTTTTTTCATTTTCATCTATTTTCTAGTGAAAGAGGAATGCAGATGTAAGTGGAATTTTCTGTTCTATGCGGCGCTTGTTTAAGTAGAATTTTTTCCTTAAGATGAAGGTAAAAGAAACTGAAATTTGCAAATTCCCCGTTTTTGGCTAAATTCTTTGCCAATAGAGAGTTTGCTCGTTCGCCAATGCTTGCTGCGTGGTTGTAAAGCGTGCTATGGTTTTATTTACATAATGTAGAATACAGTACAGATACATACATACAGACCCAATCCAGGAAACACTTATGTATGTTTATTTGGGTTTGTAATGGCCAACATTCAATGATGCTATCTCTGCAAATATGCCATCAATTGTTGGTTTTTTACCATTTCTTCCTTAATTTTTACTGTCAGTCAGTAAGTCAGTCAGTCAGTCAGTCAGTCGCACAGTCAGTCAGTAGGTCAAATAACTCATAACGAGCATCGGAACATCGAAATTCCACCTCCTTCTGAGATAAAATGTTTTCCCCTGTTTAGATGTCGGAAAAATGACTGTTCTGTTATATCCCTTTCTTTGGGGACTTTCCCGTCTATCGGGTCAATTTGATCGTCTATCACCTCACGCTCATCGTATTTTTTTCAAACAGGACGAAATTCACTCATTTCGGTTTGGCCCATTAACCACGATACTTTAACACTATTGCGATTGCGATATTCTCGTCCTCTAGCTTTGTTCTTGGTTATCTGAGGAGACCAACATAAAAACATGCGTTCCTGGTCAAAAAGCATGGAAATGCGCGTGAATTCACGGCACTGGCGCTTTCGCGGACGAGCAATTCTTGAAAGATGATGAGTAATGCGATGGACTCTTCAAAGAAAAGGTATCCAACAACGTGGGAGAGATTCAGGACAGGAGGGAATTCCACTTTTTACATCGTTTTTTGTTTGCTAAGAACTGAAGCGACGAAAGAACGGAACAGTAGAATTTCCCCCGTCTTTGGCAGTTCAGAAAAGGGGATTTTTTCTTGAATATGGCCCACAAAACTGCGAATTGCCCACTTTTGGAGGAACGGCTCGTCCGCCAGTGCTGGCATAATGCGTAATACCCAAACGCCAAGCATTATCATGCAAATGTGCATATTTGTGATCATAACAGCTCAAATATACGTAGGGAATGACCGCCCGCTGTCGAGTCAAGGCTGCCTGAGCTGATGGCTCACATTTGATTTTCTCTCGTCCCATTAAACAGCTGTGATTCACTCATGTTTCTTAAAAATTCACCTCATAATATGACTGTTTGTTATTAGAGATAAGTTTTTGGTTGATCGAGACTTTGAATGCGTTGCGTGCCGTATTTGTACCATACCATGGGACTTTCCATGTCTTCACAGTTGTACATTTTTGCTATTATGTCGGCAAAACCACGATTTTTAGGATGAATGTGTTGTTTTCTGTCTGATGGACATTCAAATTCAGTCTCTTGATCGATTGAGCAGGCTAAGTATACGTTTGCATGTTGTTTGCTGTTCGCCACGCAATTTCAGCTATTGACTACGATATATTAAACTTAACTGGGTTGTTATAAGGAGTTCTAGGACAAGATGATGAAAATTATCAGAAGTATGAGCGATTTCATTGATCGATTCAGGCCAGCAAGCAATATCTGTTGTTGAGTGATTCATTGCCCTCTCAACTTTGAAATTTGACCGTTCCTTACACAAGATTTATACGTGAGATGACTCACAACTAGCTTGTTACAATACTCCATTGTAAGAAATGGGATTACATATTTATAACCACACATTTTTATAAGATTGATAGCACCATATCTGTGAATTATTTATTTGTACGTACATATGTTATTCTATAATCTCTCAGTATTATAAGTTGGGGTTGAAGTCACTGGCGAACGAGTCAATCCTCCAAACCGAAAGGGAATTTCGTGGAAGAGGAGTAATCAGGCAGGAGTCTTGAGGCCATTTTGCCGACAAATTTTTATAAACAAATACTTTAAACACGACAAATAAAAACATACTTTTTGGATCCGCAAAACAAGAAAGAACTGCACCTTTTTCGTACCTCCCTCGTTTTCTAGTAGGTGTTGCTTCGCAGATATCGATAATTCACGTGGATGTTATTACTTGATAAGAACAACAAAATGCATGATACGTTGTAAAAACAAGTCCGTGAAACAAATATGTTCAGCGCTCGATCAAATTAGTTTCATCGAAGGTCGTTGGATCATAAGTTTATATGCGAACACCATGTATAAAATGTTGCTTAATAGTGCGTTTTGTAAGTGAATAGCTCGATAATTTGATCTGAGAAAACAACAAGATTAACGCAGATTAACATAAGATCACATTTATTACCTTACCACTAACTGATTCCATGATAATTCAGCCCCATATTCAGTGCAGCATAAATTTCCACGACTGACAAGTAACAACGACGAGAAAAAGCTCCACCGAAATGATTCGGACCGTCCGAATGTAGCTGGCACAACACAACACTGATTACGGTAAGATGGTATGCCCCGGACGTCGGAATCAGCGGTTTCGACTGGCACTTCTCGGGTTGTTGACGGTGTGCGTGCTCCTGCTCTACTACCACCGATGTGTCCATGTCGCGTACTCATTACATCTCACACAGGTTGGGCGCACTTAAGCAAAAACACATTTCACATTAGTTTTTCCTAATTTCACATTTCACATTAAATTCCCATTGGTTTTTTCATATTTTTACTTGGTCAAAAATGTGATTGTTCGAAGTAGTAAATAGATAGCGTTTGGTTATTATCCATTATGTTCATACTTTTAGGTGACGGTGTATTAGTAGGATTATTTCTGTAATGGCGGCCATTATACTTAATTTACGCCCATGATAATTTAACCAACGTGTCTAGATTTTAATTCCGCCGAAACACGTGGCTTCCAAATATTCTCTTTACTTTAAAGCTTTAATAATAATATATATATATATATTTAAGACATTATAATTTTATTCACATTACTAACACGTATGATTTTTTATTATTTTATTATACCTCAGTTAGTTAATTAGGATCTGGTTCTATTGCATTCTCTATTTATTTGGATACTGAATTTGAGTGCGCGCCCTTTTACCAGTGGTTTTGAACGACTGGAAATACGTTTTGCTATTATAAAAAATGGCGTGCTTTCAAATCTAGTCTCATAATCAATTGTAAGCTTATAACTAACATAGAACAACTTTTTTTTCCGGTGGATACGGACGTCGGTCGCACTGCACCATGTCAAGTGGATGCCAAACAGGATGTGACCAAATGCGAGGTTGGTTGCTCATACTTTACGTGGTTATCTTCGTCGTTAGTTAACGTTTCTAGTTTATCGCGTAAGTCACAAGGAGCAAAACTGAATGTCCTGGTTCAAAACTAACAACCCTAATGCGTGCCTCTGGGGTTTCTGCCATTGACCGTCAGTTCATTCAACGGTTCTGTGCACTGCGAAAACATCATTATGATATTATGATATTACAGTAATGTGACTTGTGTAATGTGTTGTACATAATCTAGTACCAGATAGAAATTGTATGCCAGGCGGTTGATATTTCAGTGAATCGATATTCAAGGTGAACGATATTCAAGGTGAATGGTATTTCAGGTGATCGAAGTAGCCGTAGTGTGTGCCGGCGAGGCAACGACACGCGATGTATCGACGTTGGTAAAGAGCATTCTGTTCTATCGTCGGAATCCGATCCGACTGCATGTCGTTGCCGATAAACAGGCCGCCGACACACTTACATTGTTGTTCAATACTTGGAAACTACCTGCTGGTGGGTTATACTGATTCACAAACTTTTATTATTGTCATTTTTATCTCAGTCAGACTAGGCATGCATACGTATGGAATGAAATCAGTAACCACTAATGTTCTTTGTCGGTGAAAATCTTGAAAACAAGAGTATTAAAACAAAACAAAAAATTTCGCGCACCCCAGCTCAGTCTCCGATTCAATAGAATACCATGAGTGCCCTTCTGAACTTTTTTGTCTCATTCTCATTACCTCTTAGGTTTTCCATGGACCATGGTACACTACACATGATATCGGGAGTGCACAACAATCGTACACATGTAGTTCTAATCCCAGTCTGTGTCTGTATGACACATTTCATATCGTGTGTTTTGTTTATTACTCTGTTGTTAATTGGACAAGTTAACTTCAGTGCAACTACATTTGTACCCGGCAGCATCAGCCCTGCACCACGTAGACTGGATCCCCAATAAGCACTACTCGGGTGTGTATGGCCTACTCAAACTGGCGTTGACACAGTTACTGCCCGAAACACTCGACAAGGTTAGTTACATGTAAGTTATTCGACTTCTTACAGGTTAAGTTACATGTAAGTTGTACGAATTCTTCCAAGTTAACTTGTAAATCACTCCATTTTGTAGAACTTAAGTTACCTTGAGGTAATCGTTGTCGACACGGATGTAGTTTTCGTCTCCGGTATTGAATCGTTATGGGCCGAGTTTGCCAACTTCGAAACGGGACAGATGATCGGACTCGTTGAGAACCAATCACCATGGTATCTGGGCAATCTCTATAAAACACAGATCGTGTGGCCGGCGTTGGTTAGTGGATTTTGTGAGTGAGGGAGTGAGTGAGTGCGTGAATAAGTGAGCGAGTGAGTGAGTGAATAAGTGAGCGAGTGAATAAGTGAGTGAGTGAGTGAGTGGAGGACTGGCTCGTCCGACAGTGTATTTTAAATTATTCTTGTTCTTCTTCAGGGTCGTGGCTTCAACACGGGTCTGATGTTAATGGATCTATCGGGTTTACGGCGACTCGGGTACATGCGGCTGTGGACTCGGGTCACCAAAAAGTACTTACCCAGTCTGACTGCCACGGCACTCGCTGATCAGGTAAAAAATCTTTTACTCGGACTCACTATGACCATCGAATCTAATGTTACCATACCATAATGGGAATATCGTAGTGGCCAGACAGGTTGAATAAACTAACGGGCAATGACCACTCGCTGTTCATGATGAACGATGATACGTGTAAAAAGAAACAATATGTTATTGCTTGTTATGGATGTCCTTTTTCTTATGATATGGAGACTTTAAAAATCAGATTCAGACAGGTCATTGTTAACACGGCACTGCATTACTCCCTTGATAAGCCATACCGTTTGCCATAATAAAAAATACTTTCCAATCACGTTATCAAATGATACCGACAAAACTCTATCTGAGAGTCATATTTACATTGCCAGGACATTGTCAACACGGTGCTCACCCAACAACCGAGTCTCCTGCATCGGTTACCGTGTCAGTGGAACGTCCAACTCGGCGATCGATCGATCATGCAACAGCTATGCGTGGTTGAACCACATGAACTCAGGGTTAGACTCACTCACTCACTCACTCACTCACTCACTCACTCACTCACTCACTCACTCACTCACTCACTCACTCACTCAGGCTGTCCACTGGAACTCGCCATCCAAAACGCGAGTGCACAGTCGGTTCGCCGAACTGCTACGTCGCCACCAGCAGACGTTCGTTGAGATGGACGGTGGTCTCTTTAGGACACAGACCATCGGGTGTAATCGGACACAACATTTGGTTGGCGATATTTATAGATGTACTACTCTCAATTGATTAGGAGACTAAATTTCAAAGCCCGCTACTTGTTGGGTTTTAGTAAGACTTTTCCATGCGTGCACATACATAGACACATTTTCCACATCAGAGGACATTATTTTACGCCCGCAAAAACATCCACGGTATATAAAATCTCAGAGGAATTGACGCAGATTTCGGAATTAATCGATCGAAACAGGTATATCCGAATTCCGAAGTAGACTTTATGGACTGAGCCCTTTTTAAACATCATGTCTTGATTTAGTATTGATGCGCCGATGATTTGAGATACATGGTTAATGACGATGTCACTCAGTGTTACACATATTCTCCCTTTTCTAGGCTTCCGAAACTGATTACGACGATTATGACGAGGACAACTGCTACGAGTTTAGACATGCCGCCAGCGTCGTATATAGAACGCACGTCAGATTCACGAAATCTGGCTATAATTCGGTAAGTAACTCACATCCATTCGCTCACTCACTCGCTCACTCCCTCACTTACTCACCTACTCACTGATTACAGTCGGGACCTGATGATGTCACGTTGGTCACCCAACTATCATTTGATCGTATCCAACTGCTCGATCAGATCAGTCGAGTCTGGTCGGGTCCTATGTCGGTGGCCGTGTATCTATCGGATGCTGAGGCACACAGAATGCTCGATGTCATGACATTGCCGGCCAATGTCGCATTACATGTCGTATATAGGGATGGGGTACGTACAGACTGACTCACTCATTCATTCACCTGTTATCACTCACTCACTCACACACTCACTCACTCACTCACTCATTCACTCACTCACTTACCCACCCGTTCACTCACTCACTCACTCACTCACTCACTCACTCACTCACTCACTCACTCACTCACTCACTCACTCACTCACTCACTCACTCACTCACTCACTCACTCACTCACTCACTCACCCTGCAGCCGTTCTACCCGATCAACCACCTGCGCAACACGGCACTGAATCAGGCGCTGACACCGTACGTCTTCCTGACTGACATCGACTTCATGCCACCACCCCATCTCTACCAGTATCTCATTCGACAGATCAGCGATCAGAGTTCGATGGAACGCAAGGCACTTGTTGTACCCGCCTTCGAAACAAGAAGGTTCGTAGATTCACTCACTTTCTCAAATTCTGAGTTGCAATGTTCTGTTTTGCAGTTATCGACTGGACGAGCTACCCAACTCCAAATCAGAACTCATCAATCAGTTGGATACGGCGCAGATTCACACGTTTCGGACGCAAGTGTGGCCACAGGGACATGCGCCTACGGACTACGATAAATGGCGGGCGTCGGATGCACCATACTCGGTTGGTTACTCCCTCATTGACTCACTCGCTACTCACTCACGCACTTATTCACTGACCCACTCACTCACTCAGGTTGGTTACCGTGCCGAGTACGAGCCGTACGTGGTGGTGAGCCGGGATGTGCCACGATACGATACACGATTCGTTGGGTTCGGATGGAACAAAGTGTCGCATATCATGCAATTGGATGCTTTCGGGTAAAATCAATTGATTAATTGGTTGATTGATTAACGACTGATTGTTTGATTGATTGATTGATTTAATGGAATAACGATTTTACTGTGGTCAGGTACGACTTCATCGTGCTGCCTGATGCATTTATCATCCACATGCCTCATGCACCCAGTCTGGAGATCGGTAACTATCGGTTAGTCAGTGAGTGAGTGAGCGAGTGATTTAATGAGTGAGTGATAACGGTGAGTGAGTGAGTGAGTGAGTGAGTGAGTGAGTGAGTGAGTAAGTGAGTGAGTAATCAAAAAAAACATTGTCATCATTTCAGCACCAACGCCCACTACCGGAAGTGTCTGCGCCTGATCAAGGAAGACTTCATCAAGGACCTGACCAAGCAGCGACGTCGTGCCCGAGTGGTGCCGATCGAAGCCACGCCCGTTGTGGTGCAGTGAAAGTATAATCATAATAATTTATTTTAGTTTTTTTTCAATTGATATATTAACCATTCAACAAAAATTCTAATTCCTTATTCTTTGGGAAACGTTCCAACTTTCTCTGAGGCGGATTTGCTCGTCCACCAATATGAGCATGGACCATGCATTCGAACATGAAAATCCAATACTCTTGAACTCAATTCCACCCGTTTCATGTTTCATTTTTTTTATTGTATTGCGTATGGACAGCAGGGCAAATATTTGCTGACATATTCAGGTTCTGAACACATTGACTTGATGCAATTGAACATTTCCTGATGTACGTGTACATCTACTGAACACGCCATGACATCTTTTATTGTACCCATGACATTTGATGATAAAATAGTTAACCATTTCGGCATTCCATATTTACATGCATAAATGCTCAACATTGTGATCTCGCTTTATTATTACTTATTATTATTGTTTAATAAGTTGACAGTTTTTTTTATCGTTATCGTTACTTATTATTCGACCAAATCAGGCTTTACTGTTCCTTCGTGTTGTGTACATACATGTTTTCTACGTGTCAAATGAAATATGATGATGTGAAATCGGACGCTTTAGAAGATTGGAAGAATCCTAACTGTTTTCTAACTTACTTATAGCATGTTGAACTCATAGGGGCTGGGCTGTAAACAAGTTTTTTCTATGATACCTTGATGGTTGAAGAAAAAACATTAAGAAACACTGCAGGACGAAAAAATCGTTTTGAGACCTAATTTCTTGTTGATATGAGTAATTTGAGTAAATTTTTTCTCTATACGACGAATAGTGGGTTAACCTAACAGAAGGTCTTTAGTTTAAACAAATCAAACCAGTAACCTGATTTTTTGCAATAAGATATAATTACTAATTTGAAACACTACTTCGTTTCTGTAAAAAAATATTCAGTTATAAAAATTAGTTCCATTCCAAGTATGTATACATCTCTATGTACTGTATGTACCTACTTACATAAATTGAAACAGTTATTCTACTCACACACTGCCGTCGACAAAAACACAGATACAAAATGAAACCATGTGGCCCATGACGAGGGTGTCTGGGGCATACCAAGTGCCGTGACTCGATGGTAGACTCCAGGAAGGAGTCAGTACTTGATACCCTCAAGACAAAGGCACCGTTGTCGGGTGGTGCCCCTGGAGCCAGCATGACCGGTTAGTAACATACCAGCCATTCATATGCCCTCATACATACTTATGCCCTTATGGTACAGTATGTCTGCCAGATACCAGAGTTGATGATACCAATGGTATGGTATTGAATGGAGCTTTTACGTAAAACCATATATGTGGCAGTTGTCAACAATGAATATCTCACTAGTTTTTTCTGCTCGTCCGCCACCACCACCAACAATTCATATGCCGTAATGCGATTGCGGATAGTGGAATGGCCTCAGAGAACGAACGGTGACATGAGGATAGAGTGATCTGAGTTTTCTGGATGTCCTTTACTTCAAATAAAGTATTCAGTAATTTTTTTGTTGGTTTATAATTATATTTTAGTTTGAGCTAGTCATCCGCACCAGTACCCTTATGCCATTCCTCAAGGCACCCCATAGTATTGTGCCCCTACACAACCCCACGTATGCCACTTGGCTCCAATTCATTTTTCATATTATTGTATTCATGTGAACTTGCTTGACTTTCTTGTGGCAGTCCTACCACGTGAATGACGTGATCCGGCGAGAAAATATGCAATCAATGGTATGTACGTACATATGTAATTACATATGTATTAACGACGTTGCCAGAGTTTGGAGAAATATGATCTAAAATGACAATTTTATCATCATGGATAAATTGACGTTTGTCTCAATAGTTTCCCAGATACCCACGTCTGTTCATAGTCGACGTGAATTTGTTTGTGATTGGCATAGATTATAAAGCCTCATAAATTAATTGATATTCGTTCGCTCGTTGCACTAGTGGACGAGGGAAGTACGGAAGAGTGGAGTCTGTGGCAGTTCTAAAAAGTAAAATTTGTTCCTTCCTTTGTTTCTTAATACCCCATATTCGGAGAAATTCAGCTCTCTTTAGAGGTTTGGCCCGTCCGCCAGTAGTTGGTTGCAACAATGATTGCGTTCGGTTGCGGGGTGCAACAGGAAAAGTGCGTACTTGGCCAGACAGCTGTACAACGAAAGTTTATTACACAAAGCCAGTAAACACGCAGTTGAGTGCGCAGTCTTTACACCACTGGCGGACGAGCAAACCATCCAAAGGGAGGGGAATTTCGCGAAAAAGGAGGGAATTGGCAGTTTTCAGGTCATTTTACCTTTACCTTAAAACAACATATACTTAAAAAATGCCAAAGAGAGGGGAATTTCACTTTTTCTATTTTTCCCGCTAGTGCTTTACACTCTGCAGATGCCTCCATTACACCACAAGTAGTGACGTGAAATGATGATGACGATGCTTGTCAAACAAACAAACAAGCGTACCTCACCGACTGCAGACTGAGACTTCAGTTTCACTTCATTTACTTGCATACTTACTGTACTGTACGGATGTGCAGTTCTGCTCGCGCTCACACACCGGGCCAACTAATTTCTGGCCTCTGTTGCCAACTAATTTTTTGTTTTCCTGAGGTTGCTTTGGTAAAGACGTTGTAATTTCTTTCTTACAAGTACAACACAATTTTTAGATCCTAGTAAAGAACAGTATTGTTCCGGATTTTCCTGCCACAACACCTTAGATACTTATGAACAAGTATCAAAACTCAACTCAACTTCGTTTTTGGAAACCTTAGGATAAACTGCAAGTTGGTCTGTTTCTCGCTAGCATTTCATCGAAAGTCTATATTTTAATGACAATAGGTTTTTTATCGTTCGCTCTTTTATGAATTTTGGTCCAGTCGAGCGCCGCATTGGTGATCTAGGAATTAGTATTGCAAAACTAATTTTGGTGATGACGGTTTCGGCGTGGTGCTAGTTTGTATGTGGCACGCAGTATCAGTTTACATTCCAGGATATACAAGTACATATACGATAGATGACTCTTCAGGCATTCGAGACCACCAACTTTGAGAAATTTGATAGTTCAGCATTGAAAGGGTGGCTTAAAATTGACATAATAAGCTCATATTTTATCCCACTAGCGGACGAGGAAGGAAGAAAAACTTTAATTTCCCCTATTTGGAAATGTCATAAATTAGAATTCATTCCTTAGGGTGTTGGTGAATAGCCTCAAAACTGCTAACTTTCCACTCTTCAAAACAGTTCCCTCCTTTTGGAGAAGTGGCTTTTCCATTGTTTAAGAGTCCCACTAACCCAGGCGTCTCGATTAAGGAAACAAACGCCAATCCTTTTTTACAAACTCTAATTTTTTTATTTAACCCGGGTAGAAAAGGTTTTGATTCATGCTGCCGAAAGTGCCGAATCCAAATTTATAACAGTTAAAATGTCATATTAATCTCAAATTGCATTCAGCACGTTGTTTGTTTGTGATGTTGATTTGTGTGTGGCAAGCAATTGATTAAAATGTTGTAGGGCCATCCAAGCGTAACACACGAGTAGACGACCGAATGTCGTTCACTGATAACAGTACCACATTTGTTTCAGTGTTGTGCCATCAAGCGCTAGCGGACAAAGTGCAATTCTCTTCTCTTTGGCAATTTTCCTGGAAGTAGATTGACCTGAAGGTGAAAGTAAAGTGACCTTAACTGCTGATTCCCCTCTTTGAAGAAATTAGCTTCCCTAAGAAGGATTGGCTCGTCTTCCAGTGCCATCATGTTTACATGCACGTTGCACAATATATGTAGATATGTGTATTCGTATGATGAGTATAATGTCAACTAACTACAATAATTTACAGAAACAATTACCATCTTGAAAAATTATAATATAAATAAACCTGAGTAAATGTTCGATGTAAACGAGTTCCGTGCTATCAGTAACAACGATTTGTGCTCCACTCCTATGAATTTATATGTTTTAGAATCATGGAGTCCACCACTGAAATGTTAGCGGAGCTGACTATATCCGATGAAAACAGTAATAACCTGCGCTACACACCTCAACCTTTATATAAGGGAGCAAATGACAAATCTAGCATTTATTCCTCGGTAATCGACGTTGTATGGGAGGATAACAAAGGTAAAATCTAACCGTAATAGATTAAAAAAAAAAAAGTCAGTCAATCAGACAGTCAGTCAGTCAGTCACAGTCAGTCAGTCAGTTAGTCAGTCAGTCAGTCAGTCAATGAGTCAGTGAGTCAGTCCGTCAGACAGTCCGTCAGTCAATTAAGAAATCAGTCAATCAATCAGTAATTGATTCAGCTACTGTTTATAGGTCGCAAGATGTGTGTGAGTGAGGACGTGCCAGCCGGTTCATTGCTCCTCCGGGAGCGCGCGTACTCTTTTGCGTTCCCGGTGAGCGTGGGGATGCACCTTTGCTTTGCGTGCTGTAAACCAGTGTTGGGTGAACCAGTACATTGTGAACAGTGTAAACTGCAGTCGGTCAGATACTGCAATCAGGCATGCAGGGAACATGGTGAGCATACAAATATATTAGTCCATTGAGATAGATTTGTGTATGTTATCTAATCCTTAAAAATATGTACAGGGTGGTTCAAAAAAATTCCAACACTTTGGCGGTGAATATCTTCTGACACAAAACACCGATTACATTGCGCTTTTCAGGGATTAACACCAACACCAACCTATCACAGCGGCCATAACGCCTGATTGCGTGGAAAACAGTGTGTATAAGAAAAACCGAGGTATATGCGCGTGCTGACTAAAAGCATGTTATAGACGTTTTGAATGAAACATAAATCGACAGAAAGCTATAAATGAAATAAACATAATTTTATGTCTTGCCTTTTTTCATAATTTTTTTTCATAATCTCATAATTTTTTTTGCTCAAGAATTTAAACATTTTCTGTTACCCTGAAAAAATTCATCTATACATCGAACTTTTACTTGCTCAACCAACTAAGGTTGATATTTACCCTGACAAGTGAAAATAATAGTATATGCAACAAGTGATGTAACCCTCGGTTTTTCCTCCATGTACAGTTTTCCACGCAATGAGGCGTGACGGCCGCTGTGATTGGCCGACCTCTCTGATATTATAAATTTATCTAAGTTAATATGTTGAAGTTAATCCCTGAAAATTTCAGCTTAATCGGACATCTGTGTCACAAGATATTCAGACAAAACTGTTGGCATTTTTTTGGACCACCCTGTATATTGATTTAGCCTGAAGAACAGTAACTTTGATTAACAGGCTGAAAGAGGTGTAATCATGGTTTCATTATAACGTCAGTTTGGTTCTGGCATTACAGTGAAATCGATCGAACGGTCAATATGATCAGACAGCAAAGTGGTTTACAATAAGCACTTACATAGTTACATTATACTTTTGCTCTAGTAATTTGTCTTCAACTTTACAGTAATAATGAAATGATATAAAAATGCCAAAAAGTCATTCGTCCGAATTGGAGAACCATAAATTGTATAACCACAAGTTGCAGCCCAAAAGTGGCACCACTATCTGCAGTGTGATGGAGGACCACATGCCACCTACCGTAAAACGTTTTCACTGCCCGGCAAAATTCAACACGCCCTCCGGACCATCATCGTTACTCCCATCAATCAGCTCATCAAGGTAATGGCTTAGGCTTAGTCTGAGGTCTAGGCTTGGGCTGAGGGTCAGGCTGAGGCTTAGGCTTAGGTTCAGCCTTTGACTTGTTGCAAAAATCTTGCAGATTATCTCAAATTTATTTGTAACACTTATCCTATCACAATCGAGAATCCCATCATGATTTCAGTACGATCCGAATTCGATGAACACCGAATCACTTGTCGGCAAATATGGAGTCAAGGTTGGATGATAAAAAGACGGAATAACAGACAGACAGACAGACAGACAGACAGACAGACATACAGACAGACAGACATACAGACAGACAAACAGACAGACAGACAGACAGACAGACAGACAGACAGACAGACAGACAGATAGACAGATGTAAGACATACAGATGTAGTGACGGATTTTTTAGGCTTCTGATACCATCAGCAATGATTATCGTCAACTTATGTCTCTATATTCACATCGGTTCCGAGAAACGGATAAGCTATGGACTCAATCTACCGCGGTAATCGATGCCTACCTGAATGAAAGAGGTTAGTAAATGAGATAGTGAGTGAGTGAGTGAGTGAGTGAGTGAGTGAGTGAGTGAGTGAGTGAGTGAGTGAGTGAGTGAGGGATCAACATTAGCAATTTTCAGGTTACTACAGCTTACCAGACTGGCCTCAAGAAATGGCCATGACTGCTCGAAGGGAGATGATCAAACGAATCGGCTTACGTCTCATGTTCGCTCTGTTGTGCAATGCACATGCCATTACTCCCTTCTACGACACCAAAGGGGTTAGTAATTATTACGTTTCAATTATTCTACTAATCTCAATTGAGTAGAAGACCAAATTTGAAGTTTCGTCATCTTTTTTTACGCAAGAAGACTTTCCTCATATGCAATGAGATCGGTGGACACTAATTTAGGTCTGCAACAAAGTCCATATATGAAAATCTTCTACATCACAAAGATGGAGCGTCTTCAAACTTAGTCTCCTAACCAATTGAGGAAGCTTTAGTGTTTTGTCTTTAAGTAACTTTGACATAAGTTGTGGTTCAAGTTACGTAACTGAAGACATTTTCTGAAGAATTGTGTGATTGTTCGAAATGAAACTATTGGAAGATAAGTGGCATTTGAGTAGAAGTTAGCTAGAAAAAATTCGAGATAAGAGTATAAATTAAGAAGAAGAAATTCGAGATAAGCCTAGAAGAAAATTGAGACATGAGTAGGAGATAAATAGAAGACATTCGAGAAAAAGATTAGTAAGGACATTTGAGACAAGGTCCACTTTCTGACATGGTACACTGAACGCGGTTCATATATTATTTTAAACCGTACTTACATGATTATATTCCTGATTACCCGTCGTTCTGCACACGATGACAAATCTCAGATTTCTGGTAGTGAATCTGATTTGGAATTCTGTGGTACGTATCCGGCAGTTGAAGTCTGAAACTATTACGTATGAACTACAGCGTACAGTGTATTGAATAAGAGAAAGAAGAACCATCTAACCAACTAAATAGGAGAAAAAATCCTTAAAATTAAAATTGAATATTGATTGGAATTTATTGATTAGATTCAACGTGGCATTTTCAGAGCAATACTAATTTGAAACACATATCGGCCAAATATTCTACCAATTCACCAGTTCATCGCTGCCTCTGTTGTAGCGACTCAAGAAAGCACCTCGGCCGTTTTGTAAGATAAGTATTATCAGCCAGGTAAATGGCCTTCTCTGATCCTGGTATGGATCAAGTTCACTTTATATACCACTCAGCCCATTTGCATGCATCTACTCATATTAGTTTTTTTATTTACATTTCATTCTGTATTATTGGTTTGTCTATTACATTATAGTATTTTCTAGTGAATGAACCATTAGATGAACTTTGTGTTTTTACACTCCTGATGTGTTAAGCCAAGGTATGAATTTTTTTTTGTTAAGCTGATCAAAAAAACTGAATCAAAAAGGTATAAAATCGGTATTTTCCATGACATGTGAAACGTCATGGTCAACTTCATATGTAGGTCATGAAAGCTTGTCCCATGTCCGAGGACTGTGATTACGGGTTGCTGTTTGCTAACACGTTATTACCCGATTTTTTGCAAGATCCACCTGCACCCGCATGCTGATGAACTCGTCGGTTGTATACAACTTGATTTAGTTCTTGATGTTACCCATTAAACTAACCCTATTTAACGACAACCTGTGAATCGTCCCTGAATATTTACTGACAATATGCTTAGTTTTTAGTGTATAAATTGAATTTTTGTTTGTCCCCGTATCCAGATAATATTATTTGCTCCACATTGATCGGAGTGTTTGATTATTGCCGTCTACTTACCGTAACCCTACTCGGATGCATCTTATATCAAAAACTAATGTTTCAGGAACCAGCCATCTCAGCCAGCGGTCTGTACCCCGTCTACAGTCTCATCAACCACTCGTGTCTGCCAAATGTCTTCCAGCTGAATGAAGGTTGTGCAAGTGTTCATAGTATATGGTTGAGATTATGGGGACTCTGAATGAATAAATTATTGCCTATTTTCATGAGTTTTTTTTCATGCAAGCCAAATGGTCTCAAATAACTGATTTCATCTGTGTTGTTGTAGTAAACTCGCTTTAAATGATTCTTCATATTAAGTTTATTTGCATACAGTTTGAACCTAGTTAACTACATTTTAATCTTCAGGCTGTGTCGTCGAGATTCGTGCGATGCGGGACCTGACTGCTGGAGAAGAACTGTTTACCAATTATAGGTTTGGTGATGAAAAATATACCATATATTATAATTCATTATAATTATTTGTTACCGTATATATAAAAATTTTTACGCAATTAAATAGTTTTTGTTACGTTTACTTTGGTAGTCGAAAATTTATTTTCATTATAAATATTATTTATCTCGAATTAATGTGGTTTTCTATTAAGCATGAAATAACTAACGAATAAAGCATAACATTTGCTCAGAACATTTATAAAGAATATTTATATAAAGTATATATGTGTTTCTCCAAATGCTAAGTTTCAGCGCTATGGTCGGCGTGCATTTGTTCGAGAAACGACAGAGTCACCTGCTCAACCAGTACCACTTCAAGTGTTGCTGCGTGGCGTGTCAGGGCGCGTGGCACAAAAAGTACGCAAAGGTTAAATATCCATAAATAACTTTAATTGTACCATTTATTATTCACGGCTCATTTTGTGCAAATACCTTTCACTGTAGATTTATCAGGTTTAGCAATAGTTTGCGTGTAACAAATTTTGCCGTTATTGCTACACATGACCAGAAGACGCGAAACATTGTCTGGCCTGTCACAAAATGAGTCAAGAATAAAAATAGTTGGCTATACGCAGTTTATAAAAATGAAACACCATAAAATCTTCAGCACCCACAATCAGCATAAGCTAATGTTTCAGATAGAGCACGCACGTAATTCGTTCATCTGTGCGCAGTGTCAGTGCTCAACGGCTGTGGTCAATGAGGATAAGAATACGATAGAATGCAAAAAGTGTACCACTAAACAGGTTGAACAAGTGAACCGATGTTTCATTAGTTGTGAACTGATGTTTCGGTAGTTGAAAACTGATGTTTCAGAAGTTGTAAACTGATGTTTCAAGAAGTTGTGAACTGATGTGTCAGAAGTTGTAAACTGAAATTTCAGTGGTTGTAAACTGATGTTATAGATGTTTACTCAGTGTTTTTTGCAGGATTACTCGATAAAATCCATTTTGAAACATCAAATACTGCTGCACAAACTGGCACGTGGGGACGTGAAGGAGGAGTGCACCGACACCATAAAGTTAGTGGGCTTACTTCAAATTAAAAGTGTTTTAAAAATGTTATTTATGAAGTAACTCGATTGTTCCCTTGAATCATATGGTATTTGATATGGTAGAATATAAACATAATTTCCATGAGCTCGTACACAACCAGCAAGTGTATAGCATTCTCAATAAGTTAGGAGACTGGAATTTAAATTGCTCTACTTTTTTCAGTGATTTATTAAGGACATCCCATTTGTGAGTTTTCCAGACTTATACTAGGAGTGTTCATTGATCTCATTGGAATAGATTCTGCATCCTTGGGATTGTTTTACTAAGGAAACAAATTGTAAGATGTAAAAAAGTCTCCTAATCTTTTAGAATGCTATATCGATATCGGGAACAATCAACGGAGCCCAAACGGCCATTCCTTCTACGAATTTTCGTCTCTTAAAAAATCAAATGTTGAAGTATATTATTTATATATTATTATAAAATATAATTGCAGAACACTGCTTTCTCGACTGGAAGGTGTATGCGACCGACTCAACGAGATCCTGATCCGAAGCAAGCTCGAGTGCACGGCGTACATGGCCAAATGTGATCACGACCTGTGCGAAAAGTTGCATGATCAGACCTTGGGTGCTTATAAAGGTGAGTCTTACTTACTTACTGTATTCAGTTTGTTTTTATACCAGAGAGGTTAACATAATCTGGAAATAAACCAAAAAGCAGATTCACATAAAAATATTCATGTAACATGAACTATGAACGACTAGCTATGTAAGTTATAGGAGAACTTGGGTTTTATAAGGTGGGTAAACATGGGTTATAATTATGAACTGGGATCTTAACTCAGCTTGTTCCAGACTTAGCATAGACACCGCCTAAGCTCACGTGTCCTCATCAGTATGCCAAAATAATTGCAGAATACTTCACGCCGCATTCACTCGGTTACGAACAGGCGCTGGCTCGGGTGGTCTTGACCAACGATCAACAGCTGATGGTCAACAGTCGGACGGACGCCCGACGTCGGGAACTGTACGATCTTCTCACGAATCTGGTCGGGCTGAAGGGTGGACGGGACTGGATGATCATGGATTACGGTAGTGATGGAGCCAGACTGTTCGACTCGTTGCATAACCAATACAACTTGACTTAGTCATGAACAGGCTACATACGGTCGTGTAGTTTATTCTTTAGTTTTCATTTTTGTGATATATTATCACATTTTCATTGTTTTTATTTAACCACGAGTTCATCACGTGCCATAGTCTTATTCAACACAGATCCATTTCAGACGCAGAATTCTCGCATAATCAATTACAAAGACTATATATATACTGTATAGTATATGATATTCTATAAACCATAAAGTATAGTATGTTCAAAGTTTCTCGTTATAATTCTGGCGTGCATTTGAGTTTTTTGAGAGAGGTTGGCGGAAAAAATTATAGTAACAAGAAACATTGAATAAGCTCTACATAACATTTGCCCCGTGTCATTTCGGTATTGATGTGACTCACATGTGCCACATACCTGTTTGCCTTCGGTGCTGTATTGAATACTATAATTCATTGGAAACATTTAAAAAATGAATTATGATGAAAATATTAACGATTTGATCAATCATAAATATAAACGTAAAATTGAAAACACAACCATGAAACAGACTAAATGTTCCTTTTCTCTAAGCTATTTTCAAATCACGTCTGTCCAGTTCAGACAAATGAGAATACGACCGCAGGCACATTTTGAGTACCAACGGACCAGGCATAAACGCAAACGTGTGATTCCCTCTCTTTGGGAGTTCCAAGAAATGGAATTTGCTTATTAAAGTGTGAATAATGGTCTCACAGCTGCCAAACCATTTGAAAAAATTTCCCTTTCTTTGGAATGTTGGCTCGTCCGCCAGTGATGTTAAGTGTGCCATGGCACATCGAGTCTTCATGGCGCCATCCAGTTTGCCATCGAACTTCATGTACCCTGGCCTCAGGTCATGCTTCTGGTCAAGTCAAAGCTGATTCAAGCCGAGACCAGCCAGTAATACTGATTTGCATAAATACACAGAAATCCAAGGCAATCAACCGTTGGTTGACCGAGTAATGCGTCTATAGTTAAAACCCATTTATAGTTGTTCTACTTTCATAACAGTGACTGTGAAACGCTGACAAGTTATAAATATTCAACTTATTGCAACAGTATTACATGAATGAATACGTTCTTGGGCGAGCCTACAACAACAGACTAAAAATATTTGTACGAGTATTCACCTCGGGGCAACGACAACCACTGACAGACGTGTAACATACTGACTCGCGAGATACGGCTAGTTTATGTAAAGTTTAGTGTACGTTACTTCATGAAGGTAGCTATTTCATAGAAAAGCATGATGTGATTTTAGTCATGCAATCGCTAAATAAGTGGATTGAACCCAATTGCATAGGCTTATATTCTATATGATATAATACGCGTCGAAAACACAGTGAAGATATAACATAATAGCAAGCAAACAATATTTGATCACCAAGTAATAAAGCGCTAATTTATTTAATGTTCGTAAATGTATCATTGTGAAGTCAACAACAAAATTACGATTGACCATACAACCAAAAAATCAAAACCGTTATATAGACCCATTTTCTTTTTTCGCCACTTTTATCCAATAACTCAATCAAGTCGGCTGCATCTCTAAACTTCACTTTACTTCATTACGCTTCGAGCTTGTTATTGGCTCATAATACGAATGTCCTGGAGTGGTAATACTATACATACGGTATAATACTATATGTGCATTCATACATTCGAACATCCGCACTATGTATTAGTACGTTTGATACAAATCTGAAGTGGCACACATAACCGGAACTGTTTCTCACATTACAGTGTTCTGTATGAGTGAGTGAGTGAGTGAGTTAGTGAGTGAGTGAGTGAGTGAGTGAGTGAGTGAGTGAGTGAGTGAGTGAGTGAGTGAGTGAGTGAGTGAGTGAGTGAGTGAGTGAGTGAGTGAGTGAGTGAGTGAGTGAGTGAGTGAGTGAGTGAGTGAGTGAGTGAGTGAGCGAGTGAGTGAGTGAGTGAGGTAGTGAGTGAGTGAGTGAGTGAGTGAGTGAGTGAGTGAGTGAGTGAGTGAGTGAGTGAGTGCATTTCAAATATTCTTTGTTACAACATTAACGTTAAAGTTTCTAAAATGCTCGAATTCGCTGCACATCAAAGTTTCTCAAAGCTAATATCACTTGAATGCTTTATTCGCAATATTTACCTAATTGTTTTCATACTCTTCAACGAATAACTACTGTAGGTGGGACCAAAAAAACTGCGCGTGTTCGATTGTTATGAAACCGGGATATGATCAACTATTTTGTTCCTCCTGCCTACATAAAAACTAGTGTGTTTTGGTCCCAGAAATTAAAAATTTAGGGTTAAGTTTCCTGATATTAATTTTCTGGGATTTTTTTCCAAAACCTCTTTTTCATTCAGATTTATATGTATGTCATTAAATTGCATGTTTGAATGAAGTAATGATGCACTTCCCCGACCGAAGAAGGTGGTAAATTTCACCTTTGAAAAGGGCAGACGTGCCCATCACTTTGGCGTGAGGGAAATTTCTTTACATGAAGTGTCCCAGAAAAAGTGTTGATCTTGTAAACGGACTATACATGGCTTGGCTGGTCTTTGATGCCTGTTACGGTCTACGGTAGCACTGCAATTGGTATTAAACAAACATTGACCGGGTTCAAGTTTCATTGGCTGAAACACCCGTGGCACACACACTTAATACCATCTGAAATACAACACCGTACGAGCGGAATATAAAAAGCGGATCGTTCCTTCATAACCATAGTGCGTGTCAGAATGCAACTTGGTTCGAGAGAAAAAATGTTTACAACAAAGATACATATGTAGGTCAAACTGATCAGGTTTTTTTACGTTCTAAACAATCTTTATTGTGTTCTAATCTCATGTAAAGTAAATCTCAAGTTAATTTATTATGATGATGATGAACATCAGGTATTTTATGGCGTTTTACATCAAGCTTAATCATATTGGTGCTGGATTACGCTTTGATTATTAAGAAGTGTTGTGTGATCACAGAAGATAAGCAAATCCCTGATTATATGCTTTTCTCACGTTTCCCTAGTCAGTCTATCAATGAACGTGATGAGTAATACGGCGAAATAGTGATTCCTGTTACTGTACTTACATATGTATTTTTAACCGGCAATTTTATGAAAATTTTTGAATTTTCAAGAAAGTTCTTGCTTATGAAACCAACACATGAAGGTTGTGCTAGATTCATTGTGGCTACGGGTCCATAAAAGTATTTTTATTACAAGAAACCATGCCTGACCAAGCTATAATTTCATTGCATGTTCTCACTGTTTGCTCAGTAACAGGCGACCGTAACAGTAACAAATCTAAAACCTAAAAGTAGACAACTATTCATTTCGTCGTTAAATGAAAATTCAATTTCACGGTTCGTTAGCATTGAGTTTCACCTGGAGTACCCTTGAGTTTCCGGCTTATGCAAAGGAACATCCGAACCAAACATGCGAGTGCTTCAATGGTTTGTGACTGCATTTAGATTTGCTGGCGTATCATCATAAAACAGGCAAAAAGCGCTTCCTAGCGATTGACCACACTACAATGCATCACTACATGGATATATTTTTGTGTGTACGTATCCCAATGTCTGCATTTTACTTGATATCACTAGAAAAAAGCTCCGCAAAGATTTACTCTTGTGGCAATTTGTGAAACGTGTAATGTTTTTGAGTAAGTCTGTAGCCGTAGAAAGTTACCGAAAATTACGATACTCTAGAGGCTGTGTCCATTCTGCACGATTATTCGATCATGAATGTAGTAGATTATTCAGAGGAAACGGTGAGATTTCCCTTCATAAACATCATCGCTTCAACGATCAATTTTATTGTTAACTTCATGAATTCCGTGCAGGTGTAGGTAAAATGGCTTCAAAATGGCTGGGTTATGTACTTTCTAAACTATTCTCCCTTTGGCCTCTCCCTTTGTATAACTGACTCATGTGCCATTACGATGACGTATGACCAAGTCAATTATACCATTGTTTCGGGTGTGATGATGCGTCCCATTCGTATTGCCATTCAATGCATGTAAAATGCACTTCGTTGGATGGTTCGCAAACGAAACAAGTTTCGGTCATTTGAACGTTTATATTGTTTTAATTCTGGTCAAGTAAACACTTCATTCTTCTAATGTGCAACTTCTAGTTTTATCAAAAACATTATACATCCATACATGGTGCATAAAAAAGTGTCTACCAAAACCGTTATCGATTTGTCTCATTATGGAACGGCTATTCTATGTAGGTATCCATGTCATGTCTACCCTACTGTACATTGATCGATACTTTATGTAAGATAGTTTGGCCACTAATGGACGATAAATATACAGAAAGTTTTAATTACGATCTGTTCTTGGTGTCGAAAACTTCTTCCTACTTGTGTTATTCGTTGAAACGACATTCGTCCAAACTGCTGACTGTTTCCTCTCTGGTGAGATCCCACTCAATTTGTATGATTGGTTTGTTGGCCAGTGATGTTCAGGTGTAGGCATAGCATACTTATGTATGTAGGTGGATGGAGCGAACATCACAGGTGTAGGCATGTTTATGTAGGTGGATAGAGCGAAAAGCAGATGAATAAATGATTACAACAGAAATACTAGTATTTGCAAAGTCCGCAAATGTATTATTTTTGAAAGGTTAATTTTCAGTGTCTGAACATTGGATGTCTGTTTGAGAAGAAAAGATGAGAAGAAAAAGCTCAGCTTCGTGACTGTCGTTTTTCCGTTTTTGGTTTCAGGGAACTAAGTGAAAAACTTACCCTATAAATCATCATGAAAAGTTAATAAAAAACTGTTGCTAACCATCAATGTGAGCTTGCTATTTGTGACTGTTGCCTTCTCAATACAAAAAATCTAGAACCTAAGGCTCGTGAGAAGTTTTCTTTGGTATTTTAAGAAGTTTTCAGTGAATGGTGCTAAAATGGTATAAGGCGACCGTTCATTGAAATGAATTCCGTTGAGTAGAAGTGAAGAATTTTCTAAAATAGATCATTGTTATCAGCGTGTGAAATTTATGTAATCTGTGTGCCACCTACGACATGACGTAAGTTTCAGTGCCTTTGTACAGGGTGACTGACAAAATAATTTCCACTGGTTTTCAATCATCTCCGTACATCACTTCCGTTGATCATGAAACTCGCAATATATTAAGAAATTAAAAAAAAATTACTCAGAATACCACGCGAATTATGTTTTGTCAACGTAAAATTTTGATTCGTTGTCTGGAACGCTGTAAAAGTTATTAAAAAAATTCATAATCTTTTATCTTTTATAAAAAAAACTATCGCTCTATATACATTTATCGCTTTTATCCGTTACGGAAAACGTACATATATATTTTTCATTCAAATGCTTACGCATGTAACGAGTATTCAATGAGAACGTGTACTGTATCTACAATATGTACGGTATTATACATAAAATGAGTTCGTACGTCAGAGAGTGACTGAGTCATCATATGATCATATGTTTTTTTCTGTAAAAAAGATTGGCTTCATAAGATTTGTTCTGACGCCATTCTTCAATCTAAAAATAACTGAGAAACAATTTGGTTCCATAAAACCTGAATACTATATATATTGTAACTGAACATAATGTATTCTTGGCCAGAAGCGTCCTTAATAAAGCCATTCCCTTGAAAATAGAGCGTTCAGTTGGAGTTAGGATCCAACTTTTTACATTTTTTTTTTACTTGGACGTCTCCATTAACAGAAGCCATCGAGGCACACTAATACCATATCAGAATGGTGTTTTCGTAGTGGCCGGAGGGTTGAATAAACTGACGGGCAATGGCTGAAACCTACCAAGAGCAACGCTTCAGGATCTGAGT
>OZ038446.1:18214898-18224898 GCA_964036265.1 Daptonema setosum
ATCGTTGAGCATCAAATCATGAATAGCTTATGACCACCAGCGCGCTTCCCATCACGCATTCATCAGTCTACCTACGTAAAAAATTGATGTACAGCTTCATTATTTCTCGATCAACGGTTATCGCTCATATTAACTTTTACTTGAACCATAGTTTGTAGAGTTTTGTAGAGTAGAGAATTTTCGAAAACATACCTAATTCTTGAGGAAATAGATTAAGTAATTACCATCTAGTAAAATATCAGATACATACTTCAGATGGTGCATGAATATCAAGTGTATGAATATGTAGTATTGCACCAGTGATAGGTATTCTATTTATACATCCGCGATTATGCTATTGAATACGACCAGAATGAATGTGGTGGGACTGCATCACTGCCGCAGATTTACAAAAGCGACCCCATTTTCAACCAAAACGTATACCATGCACCATTTTTTCCCTTTCGACGAAATGACCACATTTACATGGAAATTCAAAGGAATCGCTTCGGTTGTCAATAAACATAACACATGTTAAAATATAACACCGTCATAGTAGTCACAATAGTCAAAAACTATTAATAGGTAAATGGACTCAACTGACATAATAACGAATATAGAATTAGCCCCAAAACTCAAACTAAGTGGGGAATCCCAATATATCAACTTTTTAGGTTCAAGCACACACATTTATAATGGCTTTCGAGCCTTATATTTTCTCTAAATTCCTGTATCGGGTAATTTGAGACTTTCTGACGTCTGAAAAAATCAGAAATCTTCTCACCTCTGTTGGAAACCCACTATTAAGCACCGTTCGTAATCACACCGAAACAACAACCGAAACAGAGACTGCAATCTAACCGAAAAACCGTTGAATTCATTTTTTTCTGGGCCCACTCGGCTCGTCCCACTACTGTTGATTGTTTTGAATACTAGCGCGTGTTATAATGCATGCGCGTGTATAAGCCCCCGTGTTATAGTGCACGCAGTCCACTCGAGCTATTGACGTCGGTGGCTGACTATGCGATAACTTTAACTTTATGAAAACTTTTCAGAGAGTTTATTGACTTCCTGAAAACATCAGGTTTTTTTTTAGTTTTGAGAAATGGTTTATTTTGGGTCGAATTCAGCTCGGCGGCCGGGCGGCGTAATGTTTGTTTCTTCATATGCTTTCTTCAGAATTTTGCACGGTGGAGGGACCGAAATTAATCAATTTCTGGAGTAGAAAAAATCACAGACGATTTCAGGGGACCAATGAACCTCTAACGACTAGTTTTTCGTCAATTAGGGTTTTTGTGTAGTCTGCCCCCTACTTAATTGACCCAAAAAACCCGAGCTCGTACGAAAATAAAAAAAATCAGCAGACACGCATTATAACACGGGCTAGATCGTAATATCACATGGAGACAAACAAAAGATAATTATTATATTATAGTTCCAACATTGCTGAAACTTTCATTTTTTTTCCCTTCAATCAGTTTCCCCCAAATTTTTTATTCAATTTATTTCTTCAAGTTGTTTTTGAAGTGGCTCACATTCTCAATCCAAATTCAAACTGGCGCTTAAAATAAAAATCTGTGGTCATTTTGTCGAAAAGAACAATGGTGCATGGTACGCGTTTTGGTTGAAAATGGGGTCGCTTTTGTAAATCTGCATCACTGCCAGCGTCATATGGTCATCTGGCCCCATCCGACACCCAGGTTCGATCGTCTAGATATTCTTCTGTAAATAGAAGAAAGTTATGCATTATATATATATATAGTATATACACTTTGTATTTTTTATATATTTTATGTACGTAAGAAAGCTTTATACTTATCTAGTTATAGCTGCCCTGTAGGCTCGATTACCTACATAGATGCAAGCTAGGCATCTAGAAATTCACCAATATTCAATCAATATTCACCAAAAAATTGTGTGATTTCAAGTTTAGTTTCCTAGATAATTGAGGAGGCTATTTAAATATTCATCTCTTTGTGGCTGCATTAATATTAAGTGAAGCAGCAACCTTACACCGTATTTGCATTCATGAAGTTTATATGGTTCAGATAAGCCATTGCTTCACATAAACCTGGCAGCCAAAGCTTTTTTAATGTTGACACAGCTGTTAAAAGAAGCATAGTATTAGTAAAAAAAACATCCAAACTCGGCTAACCAATTGTACTTTTGACCTTGGCATATTAATTTTGAAGGTGCTTTCCAAGGTAATCTACATAATTTCCCTACGTAGTTTTGACAAACTTAACCATTCCTTGCATAAATTTACAAAACGATGCGTTCTATAAGTAATTTTTACAGAACCGATGTGACAACAAAAAACTCCTCATTCAAATGTCTACGTCAGTGGTAGAAAAATGTCAAAGGATTTATTGGAGGGTATACATAGAATATAAGCACAGTTGATTACGAGACTGCATTTTAGTTTGAACTACACATTCATTCATCTTCTCTTCATGTTGCTAACAATTTTCTTTGGTTGATTGTCTTTAAAGACAGACTGAGTTTGAGTCATTTCAGTATATATGTGAACAGACCCAATTTGGAAAGCAGAACTAAAATCTGCTGGAGGAATAGTAGAAACAATAACGTTGTGCATTCAAATTCAGTATCTTTAATCATAAGTGAAAGCTATTCTGTGACTACAGCGCTGCGTAGCTATACAATAAGCTGTAGTTCTTTATGAGTTTCTGCAACGTGAAATTCCCGCATAGAAATTTCTGTGCACCATTCGTTTGACAATATCCCCGATTTCTCGGACGTTCACAGGAAGATGTTCTTCATTGTTCTTCTAAAAATAATTCTAGATACGACGAACACTTTTTAAACAAATATTTTCTAATTCTTCGAGGCCTAAAAAATAATTCCAGATGTTTAACACTCAGATGTTGAAAAAAAATGAATCGGTGCACAGGAAACTCTCATGCAATAGTTAATTTCACCCTGGAGAATAATGTGAAGGACTATAGCGTGCCCGCACAGGTCACCACCGTTGTCACCATCGCCGTCCCCGCCACCCACCACCGCCCCATCAACGGGTCTGACAGCAACCTCCAATGTCAGCCGGATCGGCAACCGGTCGTTGCGACTCACCAAATCACTGCGACATTCGCGACGCGATAAAATGCTGGCCAAATGCCATTCGTTGGATCAGTATCCGCACTCCGACGACGGAATCGCCGAAAAGTTCGTCCGTTTGTTTGCGGAAAAGTATGGGTGCGTTTGTTTGCCGAAAAGTTTGTGCGTTTGTATGATGAAAGGTTTATGTGTTGGTTTGCTGAAAAGTTTGTGTGTTTGTTTCCTGAAAAGTTTGTGTGTTTTTTTGTCGAAAAGTTTGGGTGCTTGTTTGCGGAAAAGTTTGTGTGTTTGTTTGCTGAGAAATTTGTGCGCTTGTTCGCCGAAAAGTTTGTGCGCGTTTATTTGCCGAAAAATTGGTGTGTTTGTTTGCTGAAAAGTTCGTGTGCTTGTTCCGAGACTGGACGTCGTACTGCCGGTTATGTTTGGCTTTTAATATCTTTTACGTTTGAAAAGCATTGGGAAATTGAATTCGAGACCCCGCCATTTTTCTAACCTTTGTAAGACTATTTCTTACATGCATTAAGAGGCACCATAAGTCTGTATGCAATGAGATCGATGAACACTCATTTCACTGCATTTCCCAAGATCACTAACGGAAAGAAAAAACACCGAGAAAAATGTCTTGCATTCCAATTTACTTCCCTGATGAACTGAGAACGATATATTTGGTGTGTATTATTTCAAAAGCTAAAGTAAAAGAGTCCATTTCAACCTTGGCTTGCTTTTGGGGCACTGATTCTTTCGGATGCAAATAATGTAACGTTTCCGTTTATGCGCATCTTTTTGATGTCACACTTGTGCTTCGTCCAATCACACCAATCATGTTTGTTCACACTTTTGATTTGAGAAAACGCATTTTAACCTTTTTTTTTATAAAAAATTTCTAAACACTGTTCCGGTGATCAGCTCCGGTTATTGACCAAAAGGACACTAAAATCACCAATGTTCCTTTTTTCCTGAAAATGGGGTGATGGGAAGATTTCACACGAAGAAAAATGTCTGTGGGTCTGAAAAACGTTTCAATCCACTAAAATGACTATACTGTAGGTGTTAATACAGGTGGTAACAAAGCCGTTTTTTTGTATAACTTCAGTGGATGATAAAGGGATTCACAAAACGCAGACTAAAGCTTCAGTGGGTTAGAAAAAAGTCGTATACCCCGATAAATCGGCTATAAGTGTTATACAGGGTGGTGGAATAATAAATGCTGAATCGTTCAGGGGTTCTACACCGGATGTGGCTTCGAGCCTGCTAACCAACGAAGCGCCCGATCTGGCAGCGTCCCGCCTTCGTCGCAGCACGGCCGCCAGTTCGCAGAGTTTAGCCATGTTCTCGGCGATCGACGAAAACGGTGGACCACCATTGATACTCAACCGATCACGAAGTCCATCGACGTTCAGCGCCAGTCGGCGATTCACATTGGCAGGTCAGTTTAATTGATAGCAATTTAGTTGATTGATTTACAATTGACCAAATATCGACTTCTCTTTTTTATCGTTTATTTTTTTTTATTTTGAATATTTTTTTTGCCTTGACTTTTTCCAAATCTGGCTGGAAGTCACCAAGGCTTGGCACACTATTACCATATCAGAATGTGTTTTGTAGTTACCGGAGAGTTGGATAAATAGACGGGCAATGTCATCGATGATCAACCCCACAGTAACGCGTCCGGGCCTGCCTGTGTCCCAAGTCAGGTTTCGTACCTGGATTATCAGTTTTTGAGGCTGGCGACAAAAAAACTAGACAGGCGACATGACCAGACAGACAACAAGTTCCGCCGTTAATTCAACGAAAGTTATCTCCCCGAAAGTCATTTCTTCGAACTTGAACCAATCGCAAAATGTTGAAAAAGTTATCTATCATGATCATGATCAGCATCAGTTTTCTATCACCAGTGCAACCAGCTCGAGGGAAGGCAGTTCGTTTAACTGTACTATCGAAACCACCTAAAAGAGAGATAAGCTCCATTGTAAACATGTTTTGCGTATTATCTAGCTTCTGTAAAGCAGCATCAGCATCGTTGATGTACCTAGTTTCCCATCGATAATTTTTTGTAGCAAAATTAGTGAACCAGAAGTTTCCGGTGGATCAAACTTCAGGTATTTAGTTCCATAGAAGACATGCAAGACGCATTAACATCTTGATGAAAAAGTATCGGTGTCTTAGATCAGTCATGCCATTAATCACATCATCAGTATCATTTATGTATGTAAGAAAACTATACTGGTGAGTCAGGCTTCAGTTACTGTATGTGCTTCAGTTATAATACTGACTCATGACTAACAAATGAATAAATCAATACATAAGTTGAAGGTGTTTAGATTAGTCTCCGAGATAAACATATGGTCGACATATCTGGTTTCATTCAAGGCTCTATAGCACCATGTTTTCTCACCTGTTACTTGATATATCAATCGTTCAAACAAACTGTATGTATGTACGTTCGTTTTACGTATTTTACATATATGTAGGTGTTGAGTTAAAATAACACACAGCTGTAGTGCCGGCCACCTACTTGATTACATTGTTTCATCTTACTGTAGTGAGTAGATATGAATCTGGTGGATGAATATGAGTTCGAGCAATCTTCTTAAGCAATTTCGAGCAATAAGAATAAAACAGTACACGTCGAGTTGCAAGCAGGGATATGCCCACAAGTGCCACGCACAAAGTCAAATCTGCATCTTAACCACATCTCATCTCTACATATCTTACCAATACCTTTTCTGTATTGCCCTAACATGATTGATGATATTTGGCATTTTCGTCCACCTTTATTCAATATATGAATATTCAGCAAAAATACAACGTACATTGTTTCTTTGTGTACTGATTTATTAATCAAGTATTAGAAATACATCTGTCTTGACACGAGTACCACCCCGTGTGTATGTCTGGCTTGATTGTCTTGCTTGTGACACCATCCAATATATATGTATACGATGTATGTAGCATAGTCTGTGGTATGTAATAGTCTCAAGCGACACTTTTATGTAAAAAATTTCTTTACATCGTTTTTTTCATGGGGTTATGGTAACTTGGGGTTGTGTCGGAAAAAAATTCTTCAGTAGTTCGAGAGCCAACTAGAAACTATTCCTTTCCGTGACATTTTATCATTCGAGACGTACAAAAGATACGTAGATATGCGTTTGTGGATACATAATAATGTGAAGCCCGATAATAATTTATCAGTTGCTATACAACTAAAAATAAAAAAGGCACCTTTATGAGTTGTGCGTCCGGATGCTAAGTCAATTGCTGAGTCTAATCAATGCTCTGAGTTTTCGGTTCATCTGAATAAGTTCACTAATAGAAAACATATAGGACCCCTCACAAACTGCACCTGCAACCGAATTGATAAGAATCTTCATCAGTTATCTGGAATTACATGCCCTTGGTTTCGTTGATCAGTAGTCCTCTCTCAAAATATGTAAGTTCGTTGAATTTATTTGCGCAAATACTACTTGTTTGATTGGCTAAATGTATTACATATATGGTACATTCAAATACATCGTATTTTGAAGCACAATAGAAAGGTTCGACACTCATCATCATCGGAGTGTGCACGGCAAAGCTTACCTTTCATTGTTTTGAATCTGGGTGTAGCGTGCGTTGGTTTAGAGTGGTGAGAGGGTGCTAAAACTAAAAACTAACCCTCATCTAATGAATGGCCCATATTTAAAGTATACCTCGAACGGTCTATGACTTTAGTAAAACATTTCGTTACATGGACACAAAAAAGAATTTTGGCGTTTTACTTATATCTTCTCTTCATATCCAATTATTCAGTAACGGACTATAAAAAACCAATGTTTGATAAGCGCAAATTTGAATTCACTCTCCGATCCAACTGATAATGCTTTAAAACAAATATCAGTATGGATGAAAGAGTAAGGCTTCGGTAATTGTCAAGTGGACGTGGCAATGTTGTTGATTGAACTTCTGATCATGTTATCTGTACGGGCAGTCATGCATGTAGTATACACGGTTGTCAAACACATTTATAATTCATTTATTTGGTTAAGTTCCTTGGACTTTGTCATATTTAAAGTTCATGATTCTTCTTTGACCTTTGAGTTACGCAGACTGTAAAGTTACACAAATTGTAAGGTTAAGCAGACTGTAAGGTTACTCAGATTGTAAGGTTACGCAAACTCAATTGTTACGCGTTTCACTACGCTTCATTTTCATGTGAAGTACAGACTTTTATAATTTTTATCATGATAATTCAATGTTCATACTTCATATTTAACAACATCACAAGATGAGAGTCTAAGGCAAAGCTTAGGCTTAGGCTTCGGCTTGTAAATAATATAAAGATTAGTCAGAATTGTTCGTGTAGGTCCACTCTTTCACAGTTGAATAATTCACATTGCATTTATACATCAACATAACCGACCCCACAATAAATAACGTGGGTGGTAAGAGTTTTGCCAATGAGTTTGAGGAACAAGAATGTATGATTGAGCTATTGTATGTACATGCGTACCCTCCGAAACTGACCTATGTACTTGTAAATGCATGACGATGCCATTCACAATTACAATCTGTTCCCGTTGGAGTCAATTCACCGTTATGTTTCATTGATCTGTCATTCAATATGATTTTTTTGTTTTACTTGTTTATAAGTAGATTCAATTAATCGTAAAAATTGAGTGTTATAATAAACTGTATATTTATTTCACAAAATAAATTTGCTTTTCTGGAGCAGTTGTGCACGATTTACTTGAAAACCAACACGGAGCAGAAATATAATGAAAAGGTTTATCTCATCGCTTGACAAAGATGGATGAGTTGATGATAAGCTTGAATAAACAATCTCAGATTTCAATCAGGCGGTATGAACTAACTATGTATGTAAAGCCGTTTTCTATCTTTCTTTTGTGCAAAGTATCAAACGTAGTCAGTATGAATAACATTTATTATGTTATTCCAAAGCACAATGAGAGTAAATTCTGGTAATACCACCTGTCACCGCATTAGTTGATCGGACAATTTTTTTATAGAAACAAGCTCTTTTGCTATAGGTGATACTATATAATAGGTATGATTATAGAGATAATACAAGATAACTCATAATTGGAAAAGACTTAACACCCATTTTAACTCTTTTAGTTAATTAAAATATTTTTTCCAATCAAGTAATATTTTGACGTTCTAATAACTCGCCGCTGGTTGAGAAAAAACTAAATCTATGTTTGAAGTTGCTAGAAAATTCTGACTGATTTTCATTATTTATTCATTATTATCGAGCTGAACAGCGAT
Source organism: Daptonema setosum (assembly GCA_964036265.1). Classification (NCBI taxonomy): domain Eukaryota; kingdom Metazoa; phylum Nematoda; class Chromadorea; order Monhysterida; family Xyalidae; genus Daptonema; species Daptonema setosum. The sequence goes on from OZ038446.1 coordinate 18,223,218, forward strand.
ATTTTTTCAAGCAGATCTTTTAAAACAGTCGTCCTGAACTGTAAAACTGGTTATATCAGTAGCAAAAGAAACTGTGGAACAGAAATTTGAAACTTGAACTTATTTTTTTGTGGAATAAAAACCACAACTTTTTCGAGTGTTTATAAACAGGAACTCGTTTTTACATCGATGGTGAGTTTGCGAATTCCCTCTTTTTGACATTTTTCCTTGTAAAAACTTCACTGGTCACCGGTTATTTTTCTTGCTCAGGTTTTAGTAACACGGATAACACGGTAATGCGCAATAATATACGATAATCACATATCAGCTGCTTGATCGTTGTTGCAGGGCTGGAGCCTTCAACCTTTGGATAACTGTCCAACACAATACGCTAACCACTGTGCCATTATCAATACACCAGCATGACGTCAATATGTTACCAACATATGGAATTAACGAAGAATAGTAATTGAACTAGCGTTCGTTGTTGAGGCACTGGATATGACCGTCTAATTAGACGTTTCTATGGTTTTTCTGGCCAATGACAACTGATACCAACCGAGAAAAAACTCAAGCTCTTCCGTTTCTAATAGCAATAAAAAGAAATGGTAAATATTAACGACAGCTAACGTCATTTACGCCATACACCAATACCATATCACCAATACCATATCACCAGTACCATATCACCAATACCATATCACCAATACCATATCACCAATACCATATCACCAATACCATATCACCAGTACCATATCACCAATACCATATCACCAATACCATATCACCAATACCATATCACCAATACCATATCACCAGTGCCATACCACTAATACCATATCACCAGTACCATATCACCAACATCATATCACCAGTACCATATCACCAACACCATACCACCAATACCATATCACCAGTACCATATAACCAACACCATACCACTAATACCATATCACCAATACCATATCACCAACATCATATCACCAGTACCATATCACCAACACCATACCACCAATACCATATCACCAGTACCATATAACCAACACCATACCACCAGTACCATATCACCAATACCATATCACCAATACCATATAATCCATCATGAGTACGGTATCAATCTTCTTGGGCCATGCCGGCAACACATTGATGCCGTTGGCCCGATCCCGATCGCACAGTAGAAGTTGTCCACATTTATATAAACGATCCAACCCCGCTAACCACAACAACCACGATAAATTTTTATCGCCGAGTGTCCGGAACTCGGTGTCGTTGGGCAGTTCGATTTCGACGCTGAATGATGCCAGCAGTAAGTACGACAGTGATCCGTTCGGTTTGGATATCGTCAATGAGACTACCCAGCTGCTCACCTTGGGTTCGTATTCATTAGGTTCCTATAGCTTGGGTTCGTATACGTTATAGGTTCCTATAGATTGGGTTCGAATACGTTATAGGTTCATATAGCTTGGGTTCGTATACGTTATAAGTTCATATAGCTTGGGTTCGTATACATTAGGTTATCATACTTTAGTTTCGTATACCTTGAGTTCATATACCTTGGGTTCGTATAGCCTTGATCGCAAACGGAACGTGATGTGACTTTCGTCTAAACAAAAGTTTTGTAAACCGTGCTCCTTGGAAAAAAATTTTATACAAAAACTGAGTTGGTTGGTGTGAGTTTGACTAAAAAATAGCCCTGTAAAAG
>OZ038446.1:18229898-18232398 GCA_964036265.1 Daptonema setosum
ACACTCATTTGTGAATGCTATATTCTGTGTGTATAAAGCTGATGTGTATTAATGTGCTGGCAGCTTTTTCTCGTTTCATTGGAAAATTATGTGGGACGGAATGATTGAAATGGACTAAGAAAGAATGTTAATGCACTGCTGCTGTGAAATTCACATGGTATTTTGATTAACTGTAGCTGGGTGGGTTTATGTTGTTATCTCCTCACTATTTGATGTGGCTGACTGGGCGGGCAGTAGGCTCATGTCGGTACCACTCTTTTCAAGGCGCAGTAGATTATTAATCCTGAAATGTATTCTTTTTCCATGATACCTTCCAAAAATAAAAGATAACAAACAAGACAAGAGGACAGGTAGACCACAAGTTTAGTCAAAACTGGCGCAGCCTACTGTAAAACGGGAACTGTTTTACTGGCTTCACGGTTGTCAGGTTACACCCAACAGCTTATCGCCTTCGTTTTAGCCGTCTCACTATTCGAAGTTATGTCGAACCGCGGGTGGTTTGCTAGGTGGGCATGTGTCGGTGCTGTGTGTATAGCTTAACCAGGGTTTCTTGTTACTCACAAGTTTTTGGAGCGCAAGTAGAATTTGAATTTGATATTGGCGGGTGTTCAAATTTTTGAAGAATTAAGCTTCTTTTACATGACACTGCACAATATTCGAACATTACTTCTTATTTTTTGCATGTACCGTAATGGATGTAGGAAAATCAATTTAGTAGCAAGATACCCTGACCAAACTGTTTATTATTTCCAGGCAGTGTTATTTTGTTGAGATTCAGAATCTGTAGATGTGTTTGTGACGCGGTTTTTTGGTTTTGTTCAACCCCAAAAAGCCAAAAAATCACAGAGTTAAAATCTTAATTAGTGATTAACTGTAATATAGTAGGTTTTTAAGAGCAATGAACCGTCCGTTGAGTTCCGGGTTTCATTTTCGTCAATAAACAAAAGTATGATGGTCTGAATGGATAGTAATTTGAATCTATGATTTTTGAATCTATGTACAGACTTAATTTTTACGGGTTATTTCGTGTTCATGTCTCCCTTTAATTATGCGTGTAAACCTACCTTTTTTATATCGACTGAATCATGTTTGTGTGTTTTACATGTCACTTGGCTATTTAGTATGTAAACCACTTGTGGCAGGTCACGACTGCACTTATGTTTGTATTTTGTCAAGTTTCATGTTAAGATTGACTCTACATTATATTCCACATGATTCACATAAATTTAACTGTTGAACTTACCGTATATCATGTGGCATTGATCTTTTTTGTACGTACTTATGTGTTTTAGTATGTTTATGATAAAGCTTATGTGCTCATCAGTTCTATAACATCAGCGCTGGTTAGAGAATTTCTCTCTGGCCAATTTCAGGTTTTGAAGAACGCCTGGCCAAACACCGCAGTTCGGATGTGTCCATGAAGTCCAACGGTTCACGAAAGAGCAATATCAGCGATCAGTCGGAGAGTATGGATCAGGTTTGGATAGCTCACTCTTACTCACTCACTCACTCACTCACTCACTCACTCACTCACTCACTCACTCACTCACTCACTCACTCACTCACCATACTTCAGGGTATTGCCATCAACCCACCTTCAATAAACGCGACAACAACCGTCCAGTCATCCAACCGTTTCCGGCCGATCGGACTATCGGTGGTATCACCACCCAAGATCGTCGTCGAGTCTCCCACCAGTCCGATCAATAACTCACCCATCAAGAATCACATCCAAAATCATTCATCGCATCAAGATACGGACGAATCGGACACCAGCCAATCGGACATCCCGGTCACGTATCAGAGCCAGACGAACTCGGTCCGAATGCCTTTAAGTCTGAATCTGGCCAATCATCGCAACAGTTCGTTTATCGCCGAGAAGCCGACGCTCACCGAAGTGTTGGAAGAGTCCAACTCGGAGCTGAATAGTCCGATGACGAGTCCGTTGAGAGAGTACCAGGAGTTCAATATCAGTGTGACTCACCATGTCTGACCATGAAATCGATTGCTCTGTATCGTGTGACTCAACATGTCTGAGCCCATCAAACTGATTGTTCTTATATCAAAGTGATACAATGCTCACGCAATTGATGGTTTAGTCAACTCGAGTGTTTTTTGTATATTAAATTCTAAAGAGAATCAGACATCATTGGTGCTCTTGGTGCACATGTCAAACGATCAACAACTTCCAAGGTCGTAATTGTAATAACGACTAATGTACTTAATAGACTATGACCTCATTGTCCCACTCCCAATATACATAAATTTACAGAGGGAATGCAATGAAGCTTTCCTGCGTTCATTTGCAATTGCAAGAATACCATACTGTTATTATATTGTGTATTTTTGAGTAAATGAACATGTAGATGCTCAATCGGTCGGTGGTAGTCTTACTGTTGTGATATTATTGAGAGTGAAACAGTTAATGGGTTAATGAATAACGAAATGGGTAAAAGCTAAAAATTTGATATTTTAGTGAAGAATGTAGTTTGCACCGTCA
>OZ038446.1:18237398-18336863 GCA_964036265.1 Daptonema setosum
GCGTGGAAAAATCTTACAGTCGATGAAGAATGCTAAGACTATGATTTTTATTGATGTTGTAATGTGAGTTTAGCAACAATTATAAATAAAATAGTTCATATCAGATATCAGCATTTCACCGTTTTTTACGTCACCAGCTTCTAGCCACGCCACAGGATACGTCTGTCTGAATACCATAACCTGAATTACATGCCATAATCCACTCAAAATCAGCTCCAAAAAATGATGTACAACGTGGAATCAGTAGCGGACGAGAAGGGGAGGGTAAATTGAAATTCTCACTCTCTGGCGGTTTCAATAAAATAGAGTTCGTTCCATGAGGTGTAAGTAAAATGGCCCAATTTCAGCCAATTCCCCATCTTTGGTAAAATTTGGAGGTTTGAACCGTCCGCCAGTATGTGGGATGTGCCATAAACAATTGCATTAATCAGATTGACTCGTGTTTATGACTTGCATTCGCATGTGAATTGAATACCTGGTCAAATATCCGGAAATTTCGTTGGGTGTGTTTCCAGAATCCAAAAAAAGTGAGCGGGAAAGGAAAACGAAAGATGAAGGGAAATGAGAACGGTGCCTTACTCCGTATAATTTTTTGCTGAAAAATTCTGATAACTTAATTGGCATATGTATGTACATGTAGGTGGGTGGACTTGGTGACTGTGCACTGTGAAGGACTAAACGGAGTTTGGCTGCTGCTACTGGCATGATACATACCAGTGTGTGTAGCACGTCACAGGATGTCATGCTAAATCCGGTATAGTGTATACGCCACCCTTAAAGTCCACACCACACCTTAACAGTTCAATCACGGAACTACGGTAATTCATAATACAATTCATAATACATAAAACAATATGTTCTTATCAATCTATCAAGCAGAACCAATCAGCCAAATAACCCCAATCAGCTATTGCCTTAAACCCTTTTTCACGCAAGAATGAGCAAATTTCGAATTAACGATAAATACACCAATTAAATTTGTTGTTCCGGTTCCATCACCTCCACGTGACTGATTTTTCACATTCACGAAGACAATTATATTGATATTTTTGTCAGGAAGTATCTGAATGTATTCATGCGCACATTTGTAATGTATGTACATAGCTATAAAGTAAACTAACTCTTTGTGATTTTTTCTTTGTAAAGTTAAACCTCTAAAGTTCCAGCATAACTCTGACCGTAATACGCCCAACATGTGTCACCTGTCATAGAAGAATGTATGTAAATATGCTAATGAGGTTGTTTTAAATCAATGTAGACATAAAAGTGTAAGTAAAATTGTTGGATGACTACAAATATGAGAAAAGTGAAAGTGGTTCAGTGATTGTGGCACCTGTGGTTCACTTAGGGTGCCTTCATAGTCGGAATTGCAACTTATTTCGGAACTTTTCCGTAAACCCTTCCCTCTTCACAATTGATTCTGAAAATTTATCGAAATCGTACCGGAAGAAAATCTGTAGAAGAAAATGTCGAAACGAAACAGGAAAATGTTTACAGAAAAGTTCCGAAATAAGTTCCATACTGTTGCTCCGGTTTAGGTAACAATTCGACATCTATATATACTATTTACTTACTTATCGTAGGTTGGTTGGTTACCGTAACCCTTAGTTGTGTGTAGCATTTTGTTTATTTAGCTATGTACGTTGCCTTCGTGAAATTCTACCAAATAAGCGAAATTCAACGAATCTCAATCATGTGAATTGTATATATAAAAAATAAATCTGTAAACTGCACAACTTAATGTGTAAATTCAGAGGACGGCAAATGCGTTCGGGTGCCTTCATACATATCTTTGTCTGCATCTTTTTGTGAATGTTTCTGTTTCGCAATTCATTCTGTAATACTTAAATTATTTAGTTTTCTCATCGTATTGAAATTACGCCGTGAAAGTTACATAAAATTAAGGCTCTAAATATCTATACCTTGAAGGTTGTTTCACTCATCTACAGGAAAGTTGCATATTGTTTTCAAGAATAAAACATTCCAGAGTTAATAATGTTTTAAGCGGCAGTATAGCAGAATGTCTATTTTACAGCTTAAGGTTGGAAAAACAAGTTTTCAGGAGTAACTGCTCCAGCGTTTTTCCTACTTACAATTTTATTGTGTGATATTATCCCCGACTGTTTGCAGGTACATAAATACTAAAAATCGCACTCCAGTCAACTTCGATCGCATTTCGATAATATGCCCCGATTACCTATATTTATTTGCGTAATGGCCGGTGTTTGCGCTTTCTCAGGTATGCTAATCATTAGTGCTTAATTCACTGAAGATAATTTTGTTACCTGTGAATCGAAATAAGAAAGGAATTATAGTAGAGAAAAGTATAATGCATTATTTAATCAAAGTTTGAAAATCAATAAGATGTGTCCAAAACCCAATCTTGAAACAAACTAACCTTTTATGAACTTCATGGATTACAAATATATTGATGGTTAACAAATATATAACTCCACCGTTTTTCTCTTTAGTTAATGGTTGATGATAATGTAGGTGTATCTTACAGGAGGGACCGAACTTTTAGCTACTAACCTTTTTAAGTTAGATTTCAGTCTAGATTCCTGCCCGTTCCTAATGAATTCATGGACTTCTCTAATCTCTATATACATTTTTACCGTTTTACTTACAGAGAGTCTGCGCATGATGATACCGACACAGTATAATGGCATCAGATCGTTACCGTTCCTGCTTAAATGTTGGTTTGATCATGTTAATTGGGTTTTTGTTGTTTAATGTATCTACAGTCGGTGCAGTCGGTTATGTCTTGTAAAACTGTTACCATTCACATCCTAAAATTGCTTTTTTCTCTGATTATAACGGGATTATGAATATGAAAATTCGTAGAGATATGGAATAGGATCTGGCGCACCTTTTCAGTCAGCCAGAACATTAAAAAAAGACGTCCCTACTCATGAAACATCACCTTTACTACACATTTTTGGTCCATGTACGTTCTCGTCATTTTTTCTGCCTGTGAAATATTGTTTATAACTATATATCAAACTGAAAAGGTGCGCCAGATTCTATTCCACATCCCTACCAATTTTTATCATCTTATTCCCATTATAATCAGAGAAAAACTCAATTTTAGGATGTGAATGGCAACAGTTTTACAAGACATAACTCGCTGCACCGACTGTATATGTAATTAACATTCTCGACAGGTTCGCGACGCAAAATTACAAAACCCAGAAGTTTTTCAAATTATCATCAACTTTCATTAATCAAAACTTTATCTTCTAATCAAGCTCGACAATAAGTAGTATGATAACCATTTAGAATAATCTCAATAGTTCAACAATGTGACCTTGTTTTCAGTCTTGCCACAACTGAATCGCCCGGATTACCGAGTACTATTGATCCAAACAACAACGCCATCACCACCTCGTCCCATACCTACATACTCCCCACATGTTCTCAGGCTCTTGCAACGCAGATTTCATTGATAAACCTCTATTTTTGTATCCGCAACCACCCTTTTCACTATATTTGACTATATTTTTCACTATATTTGAGACATATACATACATGTATTGTCCGTACATTCAACGCCATTCTGAGTATTAATTCTGCTAATATCGAATTGTGATAACGTACGCATTATTAAAATGTTTGTGGCTTATTTTCATTTGTTTACCAACAGTTTTTCACTTTAAAATAGCTTTCGAAACACAATCAACTATGCCTAATGTAGAAAAGTATTGTTGCTATAAAATGACTGATTTATTACTGTCCCTTGTCAGGGCTATTTGGCCCTTAATAAATAAATAAATAATATATAAATTTGGGGTACAATACTAATTTTTATAACTCAATAACTAAACAACCTGACTCCATTCTCTAGTATCTTACATGCATCAGTTTCATATGCAAAGAAAAAAACATAACTGAAACTGCAAAAAAATTAACCACGAACGTGACACTTGCAAATCGACTACGGTATTTTATCTAAAACTGTTATGGATAGCAATTTGTTAATTTTTTTATATTATAATTGCATTTTTATTTAAATTAACTTGTGTGAACTTGATCAAGTACAAATAAATAAAGAAGACCATGAAACTTAGCTTAGGATTAGCTTGTACGCCAGTGGAACCACCTACATATGTACATATATTTTGTAAGTATGTATACCACGATAAATATCGTCACATCAGTCTGAACTGAATATGATATGTACCATAATGTCATTTACGGAACCAAATCTAAATATATATAAAAATAAGAACGTTAGTTTGCGTTGGCATTACAATGTGTTTCTGTGAATTATGTAAAAAAACAGTTGGTTCGAGAGCGAGCATAGCGCAGATGGGCCGGGCCATTGATTGATGTGATTTCCAGAATTTTAGTTTTGCATCAGTTCTATTTACGGTCGTTTTGCATATCAGTTCTATTGACGGTCTGGATTTCCCGTTAGTACTATTAACATATAACTGTTATATTTAGTAATCGTTAATGCCTGTCTACAGGTTATAAATATGATACGGGCGCGCCTCGCATTGCCTGAAAATCTGAATTTGAAAAAATCCGAAGTTAAATAGACATGCCCCAATGATTTTGAAAAATTAGAGATGAAAAGCCCGAAGATGAAAAAGTCAAAAGTCGGAAACACGTGATCACGTTCTTATTTTTTCAATTGGAAGTTGAAAATATCGAAAATAAAAAAGCCAAATTTGAAAACGCCTCCTGCTTCCGCTCCCGCCAATGTTTAGCTCGTCCGCCAGTGAATAGGACATGTGCATATCCGTCATGAAACTATGCTTAATTTACGGTATCCAAATCAATTCCAAGTGAAGGGATTTATGTGCACCTCGTCTCAAATATGGAAAGTTTCAAGATCCAATTTCACCAGATTTTTATGGTTTTTGGCTTGTTATTCACCTGATTTTCATGGTTTTTGGCTTTAAAAAAATTCCTACCAAGCTGAGATCATGAGGGCAGGGCAGGCAAGCTCAAACAGGAGTGCCATAACACAGATTTAATTAATTAGCATTAATATATACAAACAACGAATTAACGACATTCCATAACCTAATTACATAACTAATTATCACACTCACGTCGGAAGTACCTTCATTAAAAGCGAAGAATAAGAAGTCAAGCGTATTCATGCGTTCATACAGTAATATGCATATGGATTGAATCAATATTTTAATGAGATACAAATTGATTAACCCACAGATGTATTTACATTCCGAAAACAGATCAAGCATGGTCGTACAACCTATAAAACCTACATGATTTAGAAAAACGTCAAGTTCGACAGATCATTCTGTAAGAGAAGCATCTGCTGGTTCTGATTCGCTAACCCTGATGTATTAGTTAAATGAGAAACAGTTCACTATGTTGTATTAGTTATACGTTGTTTCGGCTTAGTAATATCATTGCAAACTAAAAATTTGGACTTAAAAAACTGTTGCACCGTAGCCTGTCGCCCAACTACAATATGAGTAAAAATTAATATGTATCACAGTTACATGTACATAAATTTGACCAATCAACGCAGAGCGAGCTCACGCTCGTTGGTCAGTTTTGAATGTCACGCGTGTGATAATTATTTGTGATGGTGATTACTGGTACATGGCTGGTTACTTACCGTAACCATGCGTGTTACACTTCACATATTAACATAATGTCAAATACATATACAAGTAGGTTGATTCTATGTATGTATGTTACAGCAAGCTCATATTGTTTATCACAATCCGCCAACGCTAACGCTCTATTAAAGTATAGAAGTTCATAAATCCAATTGTTGTTATGATTGAAAGTGTTTGATGAAATACCAATTGTTTGCAGATTCACGGAAACCTACGTCAACAAACTTTGACCGCAACTCAGTCCGACAAAATGCACCGCTTTTCTCTACTTCTCTGCTTGTTGGCCGGTTTTTGCGATATCACAGGTTGGATCCGGACTCAGTTCCTTAGGGCACCGTCAGCGTTGTTTTGAGATGCTTCCAAACTTTTGTTGTTGTAAAACGTTTGGAACACACCAAAGTGAGTTTGTGGAGGGGTGTTTCTCACAACTTTATGGACTATGGAAGAATATGTTCTATGTTTTACAACAAACAGTTTGAAACTCAGTTAAGCTAAATGAACTAAAAAAGTTGAGCCACTAAGAAAATTCAGTATTTTTAGTTCGTGTACGATATTTGTTTGTGACCCAAACGTAATCTTTTGAAGCATTAATTTGTGATCTGATTTCAGTGGGTTTCTTCAGAATATCACGCGATTACCATGATTTGCTCAGACCATCACCGTTTGTGCTCAAATGTTGGTTTTACGATAGTGTCTGAATGTTTTGAATACAATTTTATTTATGATAAATTTATATTCAAAGACGTCTAAGAAAAATTACATTTTAAATAAAAGAAAACTTATGGATAGAATGATTTATATTACGGTTTAGATCAAAGTCAACTATTCTGTGAAAAATTTATGTTTTATTTGATCATAGTGCCCTTATTCCGTTCCGTGTGCACCAAAATATTTTTTTCGATCACAAAATTTGCATAAAACATGGTTATGCTCATATCTTATCTTATATACAAAAGTTATTCAGATCCGTTCATGGAGAGTTGTAGACCCCAATCTTCGATGCACGAAGGGGCGGTTTTAATTTTTATTGATAAACCTGAAATGGTGTAAGTCAACTTCAAACATTTTTTTCAGTGGCACCGAACCTGTTTCGGGCAGAAGTAGTCCAAACAACAACACCATCACCATCACCGCCACCACCACAGTTGCCCACTCATTCCCCCCATATTCAAAGGCTGTTGCAACGCAGGTTTTATTGATTTTGTATGTGCGTGATTATGTTCATAATCAAAATCATATTTTTTTGGTTCTTAACTCATAAATTATACAGAAACAGAAAAAAGTCACTGGTTATTCAGTCACCAGATTTTTTTTGTTACATGACACACCTACAGTAATCGTGGTTTGTTATATTCATTCTGATAGGATCATGCGTGCTGATTCTGTTCATAATCATATACTTTTTGGTTACCAATTCATGAAAAAAACACAGAAACAGCACTAGTCCGTCATTCCGAAATTCGTTTATTACATGACATAATCGTTTTTTTCAGTAATATTTATTCTGAAAGATTTCTGCATGTTCATGCTATACAATTTAGTTGAGATTCTTTTAATATTTCTTGCATTGTTTTACACCTAACGGTTTGACATTCTGCCTTTTGTCTAATTCTCACTCATGAAAGCGCGTTAGTGTAACTATTTTCTACCTACGATGGTTTAGTGAAACGAACAAAAGTTAGTAATAATAACGATTTATTTTGTCCCTAGATTGTCATTTTGCCTTTTGTTTGAACCGCTCAGATAGCGTATCATCATAACCTATTTTATTATGCATTACTAGGGACACACCCGGGGAATTACGCCGACCTTTTAGAGTCGGGGTACTCAGCAGGGGCACAGCCGAGCAGCGCTGCGCGCATTGCGCCGTGGTCAACAACTTTCCAATACACATTCGTACCATTGAACGTCGTCGTGAACTGGAATTTGGAATTTGTTTATTGTGTGCAGGGTTTTATTATAATAATGCCGGATGAGTAACTATAACTATTTTAGTTTCAATGCAGTTGAGTCCCGTGGTCACATAAAAACACCATGAAAAAACACATCCATGAAGAAACACATTCATGAAAAAATTTTGCTTTCAATACAGTTGAGTCCCGTGGGCAAAATTCCAATGCAGTTGAGTCCCGTGGAAAAACAATTTTGCTTTCAATACTATTGAGTCCCGTGGGCAAACAATTTTAGTTTCAATGCAGTTGAGTCCCGTGGTCAAACTATTTTAGTTTCTATACAGTTGAGTCCCATGGGGCTTTCAATGCAGTTGAGTCCCGTGTGCAAAATTTCAGTGCAGTTGAGTCCCGTGGGAAAACAATTTTGCTTTCAATACTATTGGGTCCCGTGGGCAAACTATTTTAGTTTCAATACAGTTGAGTCCCGTGGTCAAACTATTTTAGTTTCTATACAGTTGAGTCCTATGGGGCTTTAAATACAGTTGAGTCCCGTGGGCAAAATTTCAATGCAGTTGAGTCCCGTGGGAAAACAATTTTGCTTTCAATACTATTGAGTCCCGTGGGCAAACTATTTTAGTTTCAATGCAGTTGAGTCCCGTGGGAAAACAATTTTGCTTTCAATACCATTGAGTCCCGTGGGCAAACTATTTTAGTTTCAATGCAGTTGAGTCCCGTGGTAAAACTATTTTAGTTTCTCTACAGTTGAGTCCCGTGGGGCTTTCAATACAGTTGAGTCCCTTGGGCAAAATTTCAATGCAGTTGAGTCCCGTGGGAAAACAATTTTGCTTTCAATACTATTGAGTCCCGTGGGCAAACTATTTTAGTTTCAATGCAGTTGAGTCCCGTGGTCAAACTATTTTAGTTTCTATACAGATGAGTCCCGTGGGGCTTTCAATACAGTTGAGTCCCGTGGGCAAAATTCCAATGCAGTTGAGTCCCGTGGGAAAACAATTTTGCTTTCAATACCATTGAGTCCCGTGGGCAAACTATTTTAGTTTCAATGCAGTTGAGTCCCGTGGTCAAACTATTTTAGTTTCTATACAGTTGAGTCCCGTGGGCAAAATTTCAATGCAGTTGAGTCCCGTGGGCAAAATTTCAATGCAGTTGAGTCACGTGGGAAAACAATTTTGCTTTCAATACTATTGAGTCCCGTGGGCAAACTATTTTAGTTTCAATGCAGTTGAGTCCCGTGGTCAAACTATTTTAGTTTCTATACAGTTGAGTCCCGTGGGGCTTTCAATACAGTTGAGTCCCGTGGGCAAAACTTCAATGCAGTTGAGTCCCGTGGGAAAACAATTTTGCTTTCAATACTATTGAGTCCCGTGGGCAAACTATTCTAGTTTCAATGCAGTTGAGTCCCGTGGTCAAACTATTTTAGTTTCTATACAGTTGAGTCCCGTGGGGCTTTCAATACAGTTGAGTCCCGTGGGCAAAATTTCAATGCAGTTGAGTCCCGTGGGAAAACAATTTTGCTTTCAATACTATTGAGTCCCGTGTGCAAACTATTTTAGTTTCAATGCAGTTGAGTCCCGTGGTCAAACTATTTTAGTTTATATACAGTCGAGTCCCGTGGGCAAACTATTTTAGTTTCAATGCAGTTGAGTCCCGTGGTCAAACTATTTTAGTTTCTATACAGTCGAGTCCCGTGGGCAAAATTTCAATGCAGTTGAGTCCCGTGGGAAAACAATTTTGCTTTCAATACTATTGAGTCCCGTGGGCAAACTATTCTAGTTTCAATGCAGTTGAGTCCCGTGGTCAAACTATTTTAGTTTCTATACAGTTGAATCCCGTGGGGCTTTCAATACAGTTGAGTCCCGTGGGCAAAATTTCAATGCAGTTGAGTCCCGTGGGAAAACAATTTTGGTTTCAATACTTTTCTATACAGTCGAGTCCCGTGGGCAAAATTTCAATGCAGTTGAGTCCCGTGGGAAAACAATTTTGCTTTCAATACTATTGAGTCCCGTGGGCAAACTATTCTAGTTTCAATGCAGTTGAGTCCCGTGGTCAAACTATTTTAGTTTCTATACAGTTGAGTCTCGTGGGGCTTTCAATACAGTTGAGTCCCGTGGGCAAAATTTCAATGCAGTTGAGTCCCGTGGGAAAACAATTTTGCTTTCAATACTATTGAGTCCCGTGGGCAAACTATTTTAGTTTCAATGCAGTTGAGTCCCATGGTCAAACTATTTTAGTTTCTATACAGTCGAGTCCCGTGGGCAAACTATTTTAGTTTCAATGCAGTTGAGTGCCGTGGTCAAACTATTTCAGTTTCTATACAATCGAGTCCCGTGGGCAAAATTTCAATGCAGTTGAGTCCCGTGGGAAAACAATTTTGCTTTCAATACTATTGAGTCCCGTGGGAAAACTATTCTAGTTTCAATGCAGTTGAGTCCCGTGGTCAAACTATTTTAGTTTCTATACAGTTGAGTCCCGTGGGGCTTTCAATACAGTTGAGTCCCGTGGGTAAAAATTCAATGCAGTGAGTCCCGTGGGAAAACAATTTTGCTTTCAATACTATTGAGTCCCGTGGGCAAACTATTTTAGTTTCAATGCAGTTGAGTCCCGTGGTCAAACCATTTTAGTTTCTATAAAGTTGAGTCCCGTGGGCAAAAATTTGCAATGCACATAAAAACACATCCATGAAAAAACACATCCATGAAGAAACACATCCATGAAAAAAAAACATCCATGAAAAAAATTACGTCCATGAAAAAAACACATTCATAAATAACACATTCATGCAAATACACATACATTTTCATAACATAGAGCGGAATCTTAAAAAACACTAAAAAGGTAAACATTGTTGACAACAATAAACTATAAACTATAAACTGTTTGAACTATAAAGGGAGTGGGGGTTGAAACGAAACGGATAATTTTAGTTAGCATTTAACTCGTTCTCACATTGACTCATTCACTCACTCACTCACTCACTCACTCACTCACTCACTCACTCACTCACTCACTCACTCACTCACTCACTCACTTACTCACTCACTCACTATCTCACTCACTCAATCACTTACTCACTTACTCACTCACTCACTCACTGACTCACTCACTCACTCACTCACTAACTCACTCACTCAAACATTGTTGTGTGTGGGTAAAAGAAATCAATACCACGGATGGATAGGCTGTGGGGTGGGTGTGGACACAATTTCGTTGTGTATAAAGAGGATAAGCTGTGGGGTGGGTGAGAAACTTTAATAATGTCGATATTTCCCCAGTGCGACATTAAATAGGACGAGTTCGCACAAACCAACCGTTCTAATTCGTTCGTTCTCAAAAACCAACCCGAGGCGATTGTGTAACTGTCCAAAAATAAACCGAGGATGACATCCTCAAGTTTTGATGGGTTAAAACCATCTGATAAAATGTTGCCGGTTTTTGAACTTATAGTGAGCGTGAAACGTGAACAATTTTTCAGCTTTTTTTATTTTTGTAACTGACTGACTGACTGACGGACGGACACTATTTCATTGTATAAAGAGATATTGAAGTAATTGTATTACTAACTGAAGCAATCGATTCCAGCAGTTTTATACATCGATTTCATTTACACAAAATACATGCAAAACTCAAATAGTTTTGAAGAAAGAGATAAAATAATAGTAATAGATTAATAATAAATGACACTTTCCAATCGACTACGATAATTTAACCAAAACCAATGAAAATATGAAAAAAATCCGTAAAAACTAAGCGTGTGAACTTGATCGAGTGTAAATGCAGCGGAATAGAAGATAGAATAGAAGACCATCAACACACGACGGAAAGCGACAAATCACAGAGAAGATAATGCTGCGGGGGCGCGGGCACATAGTTTAGACAGATTCAAATATTCGGTTACACATACACATAGAACACATTAATTCGGCAAATACACAGACCAGATACACACATATATATAATATTTAATAGATAACAAAATTAATTTAGTCAGTGATGAAGTTTGGATTTAGTCATGATGGCAAACAACAGTGCGGCTTCCGGATATATTGAAATCACACCATTAGAACGATGCACGTTCGAGATTGTTATTCTGTTTACAAATTTCAAGTGTTCGAATGAAATCTCGATGGTAAATCTGAATGACTCCATCTCTGCCTTCCGAAAGAAAACTCAACTTATATGACACTACGATAGTAGTAACTTATGTAAAACAAGTTGCCATCTGAAGTTGAAGCCAGCTTGCATCTAGCCGTTGCCTAACTATGACGGCTCGTGTTCAATGTGACTAACACGACATCACAACCAACACAGATCAAGTTGACGTGCTGCTCTCAATAACAAACTAACCAAATATAGCACATTGAAGAAAATGGCAACTGGCATATACAGGGTGGCTGTAAAGTAACGACGCGTTTTCTGGCCGCCCATTTCTCAAAATTATTATAATGCATGAATAACTTTTACATGCCAGTTATATGTAATTATACCTGAAATTTCCGTTTATGGAGTTGATTTTAGCATAGCATTGCTCAAATTAATTTTTTTGCGAAATTTTAGCGGAATTTTCGTTGTTTTTCAACAATACTGACCGAAATCTCATGAAAACGGAAAATAATATTACGAAATAAGTATCAATTCGTTTCAACAAAGATTCATTTTGATAGAAACAAAAATGTTAACTGAAGTTTTCTGCTAAGAAATCTCAAAACAAATATAATTCTTACGACTTCACTGCCAAAAAACCTCAATGAATGAAGAAAAATCGAGAATTTTTTGAAATTTCAAATTTTTTGGAAATTAAAGATTTAGTTCCCAGGTAAGATAATCATACTTCCATAACTCCCATAATACAAATCTGATGTCACAACACACCGTTTAGCATGAAAATAGCTTGATAACCAGTGAAAACTGCGAAAATGAGATTTTGATGGGAAAAGGGCCTTGTGAATGCTGGTTTAAAATTGGCCATTAGAAGACCCCAATAGTGTTAATCGGCGATGAGCTTTTTTGAAAAACCTTATAAAAGATGTGTGTAATTTTTTATAATCCTTGAACGCATTAATTTTTGAAAAAAATTCCGTCCTGGAAGCCTGAAGTAAAAAAATCCGTCTTTTTGAGAGAAATTTCTCAAAAAGCCAACAAATAAAGTGTAATACGGCAAATCTGACCACATATTCAGATTTTTCAGGTGTTTTTACGCTAGTTTGGCTGTTAAAACACTGGTCATACAATATATATTTTTTGAGAAATCGGCAGCCGGAAACCGCGTCGTTACTTTACAGCCACCCTGTAGTATAATGGACTTGCATGGCCTGATAGACTATTTTAAATAAACATGTTAACAACTTATATTTTTAATTATAGTATGATAACTTAGAACATTTTTAAACGATCGTTAGATACGCCGCAAGCCTCGACAAATTGTGAACAAAATATAAGCATGTAAATACAAGAATGATGACACCAACTATAACAAATGATTATAACCAAATTTCGTTCAACCATTGACATTATAAACGACAAGTTATATTGATTCTCAGTGTGATATTAATCAGGACTATGTACGGTACATACCATTGATTCGTGTTACTTACTCCAGCAGTGATGGATATGGCGCACCCAATAAGGTTTACAACATAATTAATAGCGGCTGCTAAAATAAACACCCAAGCAATTGACTCTATGAGGCAGTATACCAACTGCCAAAAACAAAGTTGCAAATACTCAAAAAAGATAAACCACACGGATCAACACATACACATGTATAGCCGGAAAAATAAGTTGAGTCGCGTGAAAAAATGATTTGTCAACCTGAACTACACGACAGCTGTTGGTGGCTGTCATGTAATTTTCGTGTGCTTCAAAGCTCGTATATCTTAGAGTGTGCGACACAACCTTATTTTGGTGGCTATATCACCTAATAATGATACATGCTCTGCATGTAATTGGTGGCATTACTGGCGGACGTGTAGCTGGATAGGGCATCATTGGCCATGGTTGTCTGTGGCATGCCAATCTGTGCCGCATTCGGCATCAGCAGATGACCGGTATTGCCTGCCGAAGTGGGCGGCATGAGCAGATGACTCGGGTAGCCAAACACATTCTGCTGCATGGCCGACAGCTGGTTGATGGCCGTATTATCAAGTGTTGGCGACATGACGAACTGTGCCATGTTGTTGAGATTGGCGGCCGTGGTCGAGGGCATCATCAGCTGGCCCATGTTGAAGTTGGGCGACGTCGGTGGCATGACGAATTGGCCGAAATTACCGCCGGCAGCGGCTGAAACGGCGGAGGCAGTTGATTGGGGAATGCCGGCCAGATGTGCCGTACTTGAAGCCGGCATCACCTGCTGCCAGGGACCGGCATTACCGAAGACCAGTCGACTGGCATCTGGGGACGACTGCATGCTTGATATGGCGTCAGATATTGAGGGACTGATGTGCGACTGCTGGGTGAGTCGCATGTCCGATGGCATTAGACCATGCGGTGATAGGGCACTCTGCGCCATTACGTTGTTGTTGCTGAACGACTGGCTGTGTGCCGGCATCAGATTATGATGTTGTTGTTGTTGTTGCAGTGCACTGTTGTTGTTGTTGTTCTGCACCAACAGCGAACCCGGCGACACCATCGGACTGGTTTGCATTTGCTGTTGTTGTTGCAATTGCTGTTGTTGTTGATGACTTTGTTGTGGTCGTGCTTGTCGTTGTTGTTGTTGCTGCTGTTGGCGGCGTTGTTGCTGTTGTTGTTGCTGCTGTTGTTGCTGCACCTGCTGTTGCTGTTGTTGTTGTTGATGAGCAGGTAAACGTCCGGTAAGTGTTTCTAAATTGGTGATCTGAGTCAACGCTGCCAGATCCATAGCGCCGGTGGTCACCGATGGAGGAGCCGGGGTACCGGGCACACCCAAGGGCGCAAAACTCCGATTGCGAGGAGCACTTGGTTTTTTGTTAGGTGACGACGTTGCAGTGCTCGATGGACTCGGCTTGTCATCGGGTTTGGGCAGTACGATCTGTTCGTGATTGACCTTGAGCTCTACCGTAACCGAGGATTCGTTGGGTGCGTGTTCCAGATGAACCTGTCTTTTATGTTCCTCGACAATGTCCCTGATCAGATCGGACCAGCCGCAGATGTCACAGGCAAACAGCAGACGTCGGGAATGGCCAAGCTGATGTTGCAGGAGCGTGGTGGCGGCCCGAGTCTCAAACGGGCAGTTGGTACAATGAAGCATGGGTGCGCCACCCGGCTTTGGCTTACCATCCGCATCCAGATACTTCTTCTTTGGTTTCTTCTTCTTCTTCGGTGGCTGCTTGCTGGGTAGCGCCAACGGCGGTGCGGAGGTGAGCGGGATCTGCAACGGCGACAACGGGCGTTGTTGTTGTTGTTGCGGATTGCCATTATCAGGTATCAACTGCTCAACTGGATATGGTATGTCAGGATCATGGAGCCACGGCTGTTGCTGTCCGGGCTGCACGTTCTGCGGTTTGGCCGGAGCCGGAATCACGCCCTGCAGTACACAGCATAAGGCAATCCAATATTATACATATTTTCTGTCAATTATTTTAAAAGTTAACTTGCATGAAACAAGAAACTCGGTCTCGGAGAAAACCATATAGGTATCTCTCTCCCACTATACGCATAATAAAAAGAACAAATAAGTAAAGTGCCAAAATTTAGATCATGATAAACAGTATTTATTGCTATAACTGACTTCAGTTTATATTGCGAAATACCGTAACCCGCAGTTTTGCTCTACAGTAGAATTTTTCCTAATCAAAAAGGCGCGCAATTTGAATTTTTGCAAGCTGTCAAAAAGTTTTTGGGTCGGCGACCTCGGTTCACATTATTTTAGGGACTTTTTTGGAAATATTATTTCAGATTCGAGTTTTCCATCAAATTTGGGGCCTACATGAATTTTTCGAGCGTTTAATTTAACCGATTCGACAAACTTTGAATTTCTTCAAGAAACGGGAAGAAGAAAACGAAAATCATTGAAAACTTGAAGTACGTAGCTGAAAAACTTCATGCAGGCTCCAAATTTGATGGAAAACCCGAATCTGAAATAAAAATTTCAAAAAAGTTCCTAAACTTATGAAAATCAAGGTCATCGAACCGAAAACTTTTCTCAGAATTCAAATTGCGCGCCTTTCTGATTAGGAAAAATTCTACAGTTTAGCAAAACTGCGGGTTACGGTATTCGCAATATAAACTGAAGTCAGTTATAACGTATTGAGGTCAATAAGTTTTATAAACAAGAATAACTAAAACAAGAATAACTAACGGCGGCCTCGGGGTGCACCTTGCGCATGTGCCACTTCATGGCCCGATCCGTTAACGTGGACCAATCACATTGGGTGCACTGAATTGTCAAGGTTGTGTTGTGCCCTGTCATGTGCACATCCAGGTACTGCAGATTGGCAAAGCCTTCACCGCAGATCGTACAGTCCCACGTTTTGCTCTTGCCGTGCCACTTCTTCTGCGCCTGCACAAACACAATCCAATGAGTGGATAGGGTTACTCTTACTTCAATATATTTGTGATTTGGTATTGAACATGGCTTTTGTGGCTGAAAAACTAAATAAAAAGAAGAGTCTTAAATTGAACTCAAGATTTATGATACAAATTACCGAGCCTCAACAACAACAACTGACCTTACTGAGCTCATACTTCCTGGGTGCCATGCCATGTACGGCACGTTTGTGCATGGTAACACACATCTGCGTGCGCCACGTAAAGTCGCAGTGCTCACACGCGTACGCGAATCGTTCCAGGTGACCGTACATGTGCTCGCGCAGTGTCTTCTCGATCGCAAACACCTGCTGGCACTTGTCGCACCTCCACGAACCTGAATCAGGTAGGTAATTGATACGAGCCAAATCTCCAAAGGGAGGGGAATTCGGTCAAGAGGGGGAATCGCCAGTTTTTTTACAAACACCTGCCGAAACAAAGGAAATTTCACGTTCCTCCTTCATTCGTCAGTTTGTATAATTGTTCACCTATTATTGGTATAACTACATTTTTCCGTCAATTACATCTCCACCAACGTTTCTTGTTGGCTTTCTTCATATTGGCGATTTCCTTGTAGTCGTCCTCGACCTTATCAACCAGATGCTGGTCGGCCTCCGTCAACGGACGTGGATGCGCCTTTTTCAGATGCACCGTCACTATTTTGCGCTTCGTGGCTCCAGTCCTGCATCAATAGATAAACATAATACAACCAAAAAGGGTATCAACAACAATAATACAACCATAAATTACAGTTTTGAAATCTAGCTAAATCTGTCTAACTTTAATATAACCAGACAGCTTCAGTTAATGAAGTCCGAGTAAAACAAGATATGAATAAAATTCTAAAATAACTGCCACTTGGTACCAACCAGCTGCATAACGGACACGAATGCACCTGGTTCTGTTCGTGTTCGAAGCGATGCCGGTACAGGGTGGTCAAATGGTCGCGGATGCCTGTCGACGTCGGGGCATCAGGCTTGGCAAACAACTCACATTTGACACAGAACACCTGGTCGCACAGATGGCACTTGACGTTCATCTGAAACATAACATCAAGCTTACAGGTCTCAGGGTTTTCTTCTCGTCTATCGCCATAAAGGCAACAAGAAATTCCAAGTCACACAGTGAAATAAGGAAGATTACCATCACGATCAATCTAAGGTGAAGAATAGAAATGAAAATACAGAAAATATATTTGTTTGTAAGAACTCGGAGCAGCATGCGTGAGTGAAGAATGACTATTTGACGTGGTACAATGAGTGTTAGAAAAGCTGCAGTCCGTCGTCAGTCAGTCAGTCAGCAGGTCAGTCAGTCAGTCAGTCAGTCAGTCAGTAGGTGAGTCAGTCAGTCAGTCGGTTATTACCTCGAACACGCCCGTATCGCCCAGATCACCAAATCCAATCACTTCGCCAAACTCCATCGATCGAATCCTGTCTAGATAATGTGCAAACTGGTTGGGCAGACCACCAAATCGAGTCAGGTATTCCTTGAAGTCCTGAAACAGCTATGTCCTATGTCATCGAAAAACCAATTATCACACAAACAAACATAAACTAATTTACATAAAGTCGGAAACAGAACATAAGTTTATTCTATTAAGTCAAGAGAAATGCTAAGACAACTGACAGTTTTCATTGCGTTTCACAGAACGATACAACGAAAACGAAACTGCCAACCTCAGGTAACTCGATTTCGACGGGTGGCGGACGTTTGACGACCCGGAACTCAATGGGACGAGTGCTCGTGTTGGTCAGCATGGATCGAGTGAGTCGACGCACCGCACGTCCCGATTTAACCATCACTACCTGCAAGAAAACCCATTGAATTACAGATTCCTATGTTCATGCACACGTGGTAACTTGATTGTATTCTTATAGTCGAAAATGGAGTACTCTTCCAAAAAAGCGCAAGAACTCTAGATAAACGTGAGGTCATAATAATTAACTAATTATTATAATAAATATTTTTACGATTACGATATCGTCGTCAGTACAATGATGAAAACATCTTCAAGGCCATGTCTCCGCCATCTTCATCAATGAAAACTATGGCATCGTGAAACAGAAGGACGTTTATCGAGATTTCACGCACCTTTTGGAGCAGTAATTAATTTCAAATTTCTGTATTCCTTGACTTGTTGTACGAAACTAAGATGGTATACTACCAACCTGACTGGGTGCCTGTTTGCCAGCGGCCAGTTCCCTAAGCAGTTTTCGTCGCTTTTTAGGGCTGGACACAGTCGGGTCGTCGGTGCTCACAAACCGAACGCGTTTCATGGCCGCCTTGAAAGCCTGAATTTTTTTTCAATTTCCCAGCTAATTTATACTTATATAAAAAACAAGGTTCATTCTAAATGTAGGTTCCTTTAATAAATAATGGATTCAGCTCGAACTCACCTACAACTAAAGTCATCAGATAAATTGCCTACAAAACGTGAGAGCGACAACCAACCAGACTTCTGAGCGTTTCCGGCTCTCGCACCAGCGTTTCATCGTCATCCAGCTCGACCTCCGTGAAATGAGTGGATGTCGCGGTCGCCTGAAAGTTCGTAAGCCGATCTATCACTAATTTATACGCATACAAAACCTACAGCGAAAGATAATAAACGACACTAACCCCAGTGCCATCTTCGTCGATTTCGAGTTCCATGACGTGCGTGTTCCGATTGGCAACTGTGGGCACACGTGTAATGTACTGATTCGAATCCCTTTTCTTCACCCTGACCAGGCCGGCACGTCGAATGAGCGACTGTGCCTTTAAGGGTGAACCCTTATATAGTCTAGGCATGGCTCGGTTGCGCGCCATCTCCCGTTCGAACGCTGTTTCCGTGTAATCTGCAAGCGAAAATCGTCAATATCAACATATTTTTTCAAGTTTCATTTGGGTTAGATTCGCCATAAGGGCAACGACAAATTCCAAGTTACATACAGAGTGAAATAACAGACAATCCACAACGATGTGCTGAGCATTTTATACCACCATCCGGCCTACGTTGTATTACTTTCGCTGGTAACTGAGCTAAGATAAGATAAGTCTTCCCTGCACTATTCATTCGATAAGTGATGGAACCATGACACATACTATATAAGACTAAGCAAGCGACCATGATGACCAGCTTTCCTCTGAGAACCATTACCGCACAACTTCTAGTGCAGTAGAAATCATTAATTTTCTCTGACATGCCAACCTTCAGGCGAAAACGATTTTGCTTCTTTGGCCTTGCGAGACGGCAACTTGCGGGTGGGCTGTTTGGGCACAGGTGACCTTTTATTTGCTGGCTTTGTTGGTGGCTTGAAATCGCGATCTTCGGCAGCAGAGAGCGGGTTGTTGGCGACGGCTTGTAGACGAGATGACGATACTTAAGTTATTTATTGATAACATTTTCTGATAATAACTAGCGGCCAGATGTCTTTGTAAGATAAATACTTTGAGCTTTTCTGATGAATCAAAATACAATCATTGTAGACACGAATTTTCACAACCTTCGTAAATTACCTGCATAAAGTTTGACATATTTCGCTAACCAATGGAATCACGTTTCTTCGGATAAGCGTAATACAAGGCGCTCGGTTTCGAACCCAACGCTGGTTTTAACGCCAGGCCTCGTGGACCAGCTGAAAAATAGGAATAAAATTCCAATCATCATATCAAGCTCGGTGGAATGGTCTTTCACTAGCTCACCCACTAACTTATCAAACACCTGAAAAACAAAATCCATTCATCTAGAACGTAACATTAAATCTAAAAATGTACCAACCTGCATCTCTATTAACAGTTCGTGGTCGTCCACGCCCTCGTCGCACCGGTGGTATCAGTGGCACGTCCTCTTCCTCAAGCGTGACCGATATGGCACCCAACGCACCCAGGTGAGGGTCATCCTCATCATCTTCGGCGATCTCGATTCCACCTGAGATTAAATTTATATGAGTCTACGCAAAGGTTTTTTCAAACCCGTAAATCCTCGCTTCAGACTACAGCCCGCGATAAACGCTTCATCCTACGCATCATAGATCGTCATATCAATGCTCAATTACGACTCGTTTATATAAAGATGTTTTAAATAGTCCCACACAAAATTCACAATAGATGATTTTTATATAAAGGTGTTTATAATAAGGTCCTTCTCGCGTAATAGGTTAGCTTAACACTAACCCAACGGCATCAACGGTAGCAGCGACGTACTCGGCTGACATTCAGATTCCTTACCACCACCGGCTTTGATGGAAACGACTCCACTGGTGCTACTGCCATCTGCCTTAGCCAGTGAGATTCCACCTTCAAATTCAAATTTATTCAGTGATTATGCAACAAGCAACAACAGAAAAGGTTGATAAAACAAGTCACAAATCTAGTTAAATACTGAGGACCACTAAATCACAGACCACAAACAACGTGTTTGAATGAGCTGACCATTGGCTTGACATGACAAGGTATACGACTAAACCGACCTTGGCCCGAACCGTGTTGTGGTGCCTCCGGTTCCACGTCCTTTTCCATTGAAATGGCAATCGTACATTCCTGATGGCCATCGCTCTTGGCTGGACTCTGGATCTCCGACTTAGCAACCCCATCTTTTAATGACGTCATTGATGCCGTAACATTGACTCTTGGTTGACCGTCGTCTGCAGTGGCTCGTCCTTCAATGACGGTTGAGGTTGGCAACAATGCCCGGGCCGCGGCTGAAATCATATAGTTTCAGTGATGATAATGTAATGATATTATTTTTTAACCTTAAATAGCGTTTTTGCATATATTTTTTTTTGCATTTCACCTGTTTTGAAAAAAAAGACCCTTTTTTGAAAATGTTTACTGTTAACTTACCAGAATCGGACTTGGTGCCTGGCTCCTCCTTGATGGGCAAGACGGTGGCAGAGCTACTGCTGCTCGCGGACGTGGAGGCTTCATCGTGATCCCTGGTCGGTGGCCGAGGAGGACTGGGACGGGCGAACAGACTCGTCAGGTCTGAAGTTGATGTATTGTATTTGTCTAACAACAGAAGTGCAATTATTCCGTAATGTTAACACTCTTTGACGCACCGTCAATAACTAACAGTTACCCCAAAAGTTTAAACTTACAAGCAACTCGTTTTTTCATCCATTTGATCATTAACAGACACTAGCTAGGAACATAATGTCAAACATAATTGACATTAAGAGAGCAAATAACAAATGAACTGTTGGTCACTTGATAAAAAAATTTACAACAGTATACATAGCAATTGTCAGTAGGACATATATCATGATATATCAAATGCATGAATCTGAACAGATCGTTCCTTGGCTATATATTTTTTCAGCGTTAACCTCGACTGTTGGTCTCCGAAACCAGCGGCCTGATAACGGCCGGTTCCGTTTTGGGCGCCACAGGTGAAGCGTTGATGTCCAGTTGCCATTGTTTCAGCTGTAGATCCAAGTCGGCCTGTGTACCGGGGGCTGAAAAATTTGGGGTGAATTATTTTTCACTTAATAAGTTTCTCAGGTTTCAGTTTTTTTTCATTTTAATGATAATCATAATTCAAATCATTCAATTCATCAATATCTAACATCAAAATGTTTCTCATAACACACGATTGAGTAAGCTACCGAGAGCGGTGAATTATACGAAACGAACGTATGTTTATGATTATGAATGATAAAGTTACTAAACACTCGAGATAAAATCGTAAGATATGAAATGTGCCAACCCAATTTGGATGGACTTCTGATGATTCTGGGGTGTTTAGCGAGTCGGCCGGTCTTCAACATGGCCACTCGGCGATTCATCGCAGCTCGCTTATCAGCGTCCATCTAAATAAATGAAACAATAAATACATACAAAATTAATATTGATATCAAAAAGAAACACGTTTATAAAAGTTTGAAAATAAATCAACAGTGTAAAAACGGTGATTTCATTTTACTCTACTATCAGACGACAAAGGCACTATACAATAGGCATATAAAATACAGTGAAATATATGACCAATGCATGTGGAATTAACAACCACTTTCAAATTTTAACACCAAATCAACTAAATATACCACATCCGATTAATAATTTTATTTCACATACACACCTATATGAAAATTAAGGAGCTGAAATCAAAATAGAAAAGTCCTTAAGTCTTTGGAGCGCTGTAAAATGCGGGTTAAAAACTAAAACCGCATGAATAAATTACCAAAAAAATTATGTTACGAAAATTTATAGAAACAATCAAACAATGCTTTTGACACCAACACGCCAAATGAGCAACTGAGCCATAAAAAATGAAAGAAAAATTCAGTGAAAAAAAACTGTAATAAAAAAAGAGAACCACAAAATATGTCGTCAGACTAAATAGTAAAAAACAGGTATTATTAAAAACATGAAGATACATAAAAATACTGTGAGAATACACGTGCTTTTCAAAAAACCTGAAGTGTGAACAAATGGCCAGAATAAATAAGATCCATACAAGCGAAAATATTTAACTTTTTTTTACAATGTATGAATTCAGAAAACCAAATATATCACTTATGTGAAGTTGAATAAATAAACCGTGTAAAAATCATTCGAAGATTCAAGGAGATCAATGGAATGTTACTAGACAGAAATCGACTTGGGTGTAGATGTTGCTTAATCAGTTATGATGTTTCATTATCATTATGAGGCACGAAAACGTATATTTCACCGCGTTATAAACACCATACCGCAACTTTATTATGATCTATGCAAAGTTATTTTATTTGCCAAAACTATTCAGAAGTTTTCGACGCTTCCTACGGGGAGATTTCTCTTCTTTGGGTGGTGGTGGTGGCTCGGACCAGTAGATAGGACGTTTCCGCGTGCATTTCGGCTCAAAAACGGGAACTGAAAACCAATGTTGATGATACAATCGAATCAAACAACAAGCGCATAATGTAAAGCAGACAAACGGATGGATAAAAACTGTACAGACAGTAAAAATTAAAGGAACTTGATAAAACTGTTCCACATCCACATTTTAACTTTTAAATCAACACACAGTGAAACATCGTGGAACCTAATCTTCTTCCCTTAAAGCGTTTTCATACATCAATCAATAGCCATAAAATGGGTACCATGGGTCAAAATTGAAACTAGAACAAAATAGATAATCCAATGTTTTTCTTTAAAACAAAGAAAATTACGCAGTCATGCTTACAAAAAACGACGTGTCCAAGATGTCAAAAGTCAGAGTGTCATGTCATTTGAACAAATCCTTGAAAAATTGTTTGAGTAAAAAACGACAGCATATTTTATTGAAAATGGTAAGTATGTGGTGGCATAACCATTATTAGTGACAGATGGCTCAGGAGGTGAAGCCAATACGGGATCGGGATCGTCAGATTGTTCGGGCTGTATGTTGAGCAGTTGTGTCTGCTTGATGCGGGCTGGTGACAGCAGAGCGTTCAGCACGTCCGGTACTTCGGTCGTGAATGCGAATCCTACATTTTTATGGTTTGAATTTCGTTACGTTTGAGTAAATTTGTAATTTTGAATTACTGTTGCATTGTTAAAACTCTTTACGTAAATTGAATTCACACCGGGAGAAAAATCAACAGAATGAATAGTGCAGAGTATGGTATCGCAAATTTTCAGATAGATCAACGAATGAAAAAGGTTACCATATTTCACCTTAATATTCCCTCAACCTATTTTTATTCTAACAATTTTTAATCAAAAAGTTCTAAATATTTATTGTTGAGTTAAGGAAGTCACCTCCGGCAGTCAATTCTGGACTGAACATGTCGTCTCGGTCATCTTCGTCTTCGCTCTGCTGTTTCGACTTCCGACGTCGTTTTGTCGCCCGTGTGGGAGGCGTGGTGTGATTATCTGTACAAGTTTAGTTATAAATAAAACCCACAATAACATGAAATGGTTATATAAAAAACTACAATCAAAAGATATCTCCGTTTATGCTTACGAAAAAAGTACAATCGATTTTTCTCAGTTCTAAAAATCCACTTTGAAAAAACAAGGTCACACAAGTGTATTAAAATAATTTTTTGAGTGTCGTCGTCCAAATGCCTTCATTTACTGTAACACTACATGAGATGGCACAATAAAAATTAACATAAGCTCAGTCTATGTTGAAAAAAAAACCAGACAAGACTTCCCAGATTTTCCAGACAAGACACTGAAACTAATCTTTTTTACAAGATAACGTAAAACACTAGCTAACCGGGCGTAACAATGTTCCTCCGATGTGACTTGTAACGTTTGGTGAATCTGCGCCGACGGCCCGTCGAGCTGTACTCATTCACCGAAGAACCGACCGATCCGTTGCTGTCGCTTTCCGTACCTGATCATTGGATGCAACATTCATTATCAGACGTTTGCCATTATATTTTACATTATGTTATGGCTATGTTGCTGTCCCAATCTAGTCACATGTATTTAGCTATACCCGGGAAATAATTAGGTTGAGGCAACGGGCGAGGAGGGGGAACAGAAAAAATTCCAAAACAAGTCAGAACCCACGATAATTTAGCCAAATGTCTATCATGTTTTACATTCTATTAAAATCCAAATGATTCTCGACCCGTTTCAGATACTATTATATGCTTGCTAAGTTAGAATAGGCTGCATTTTACCGTAAAGAATGAAGCTTTCTCGTGCCGGGAGACCCTCGGGTCTAGACCATATCAATTCTACTAATGATCATAATACGGGCCATAAGAAAACGACGATAGTCAAAGTGAAGGTCTTTAATATAACTAATGTTATACTGCTAGCCTACCCCTGACCATATTAACATCATGTAACATACCATTAGCCTGTATCTGATCAGCAATCATGAGTGCCAGTCGTCTGGACCGTGTGCCAATCGTGGCCGACGTCTCCGATATCGCCGCCCGATTCGCTTCGTTCATCGAATGCCGCGTTCGTATCTTCTCAAATTTCGAGGTACTGCCACCTTGAAATTTTTATTCATGTCGAAAATAAATTTGAATTACGCAAAAAAATTATAAAAACTCTGAAAACCCTATAACAACAACTGTGCTGCGCTGCAATAAAAATCGGAATGAACCATGTAACTGAAAAAAAATTATTATATGTAGATGTAGACATGTAGTAGTTTTAATCTATTAGTGAAACCCCGCCAAAAACTAGTGATGATTTCAATAAAAAATTATGATATCCTTACTACTGGCAATAAAACCACGAACCTTCACCATCATTGTCTTTGGTCACTGAATTCATTCTGGATGTGGAACAGGACGACGAATCATCGGATGCCATTGGTAAGGACGTGCCATTCGTGTCGTGGTGCGAAGAACCGTTGAGCAGAGGTTTACGATCATGGAAGTAGCCTCGGCAATGGCTGAAAAAAACATATACACGGTTAAACACAAAATCGAAATAAGCGCTCGAACGAACTAGGAAGGATTGCTGACTTTAAAAAAATGTTTTGAAGAAGTAGAAAGGCTTTGAAACATAAATAAAAAAAATAATTGTAGTGAAAAATTAACGTTTCACACGTGACACACTGGCAGTGTGAATTGTTCTCGCCAAAGAAATCAGGTCCGTAGAAGCAGGTGATCTCATCGCCAGGTTCAATGTCACGAAGAACCTAAAAGTTCAAGTACAGTTTGAGCAGTTCAACAAACCTCATCTATGATCTTTTTACATTCAGAAAAATAACATACATAAAACCAAACCTCAACAGTCGCAGTTGATCCATGCGGAATGAACTTGCAGTTGGCATTGCAATCATGATTAATATAAGCGCCCGGACCCAGCCAAAGTTGCTGGCATTTTTTCCGCGTGCTGTACATCACCGAAAAATCGTTCATCCCACACTTCAGCAAAGAATCTTCTTCCTCTTTCGAAAGTTCACCAATACATCCCACTAAATAGGCGATTCGGTCGCGTTTGCGCCTGCAATAAGTTTTGAACGACTACTTAATGATTGATTACTGTTTGTTTGATAATATGATTCAAATGGAATACTTCGGTATAGACAACGGGTTACGGTAGCCAAGCGCAGTGCACCCACCATTTTTTGGTGCTCACCACACAAGCGCCGATGTTCTTCTCCATTCGATATCGATAACATGGTTGTACTGTAACACCCGCTCGTCGATCCAATAACTGTAGAAAACGGTGTATCTAAAAACACTTTGAATGTTAAATTAATTTAGTCGGTTATGTCATGATAATTTTTTATGATAAATAACTAAACTATATAAATGATGAATAACATAATTATGACCAACATGTAATCGTAATCTAGTGGTATCGCCATGATGGTGTTTTACAGCGGCTTTGTGTACCACTGTTAAACTCGTCAATACGTTCAGTGTTTCTTCGTAGTCAAATTTGGTCAGCGGCGCCGTACGACTCACGAACGATTTAGACATTCGTTTAAGTTGGCGCATCGTATCAGGGCTGTGCGTTCGATGTCTGCATTTAAACGATATATTAATATAATAAGCCTATTCCGAAACTTTAACATGGAGGACGCGATACATAATAAACCATTTGCTTCTTTCACTAAAAGTGTATTATGATACGACATTATTATAAAAAATTATCATCGTGAAAAATAAACATAGGCTTGCTTTGCTTAAGGATAGTTAAGTGAGACAGATAATTCCGATTATCAGACAGCCAACCGGAGAGCTAAGCCAGCCGCCATTTCGAAATCCCAAGATGGCTTCATCATTGGATTCAACAAAAAAACTTACATCCAAATGAGAAAAAGCACATTAATAACATGTTTAACCAACCTTCTGTTCATTTTATGAGTCTGGAAACCGAGAAACGGGTCGATAACAAGACTCGTAGCCACATCATCGTAGTCACAAAGCGCTCTTGGATTCAGATCGTGGTCACCTCGCGCAGGCAATGCTTCCATCGCGGCCCGATTCCGCAGTAAACTGAAAACAAAAAATATTCGTTAATTTATTAAAACATTTCGTTTTTAATCTTTATTTTTACCTTCAACTTGTGAAGAACGCCGATAAATATCAGAAAATTAAGCGTTTCGAGTTCGTTTTGACTTTATAGAACTTTTCACTTTCACCAGCTTATTAAAGCGATTGTTAGTTTCCGTAGAGTTTTTTTCACATGAACATTTAAATTTGAATGTGGTTAATTTTTAAACATGGTATAGCCCCCGTGCACGTCCAACTGCCGGCTCTCAAGGAGAACCCTCGAGGCTCAGCTCGAGCGCCCTGTTGTAATTTGAAGTATGGGCAGGGCTCTCCTCGAGGCAATTTTCCAGACGCCACAGATTTTTTGAAAGTTTACAGTTTTTATCAAAAATCTGGGAAACGAACCCCGGGCCACTCGCATGATAGGCAAGCGCCCTTGCACTGTGCTACTGAGCCGATGCAGCTAAACTGCATATACCCTACTATATCTGGCTCGCTACGCTCGCATGCTTTCTATAGCACGTGGCTATGCTACAACACGTGCAGGAGGAAATATTGAAATCTCCCCGTCGGGGCCTATCGCGCTTGTCCTCGCTCCGCTCGGGCAAGCCAGCCTTAAGTTAGGTTATCGGGGGCTCGCAGACAGTAAAACTTTACATGGAATAGTAATGTTGCTCCAGAAAAACCAAATTCGAAAAATCTGTGGGGTTTGTAATCATGCCTCCTCGAGAGACTAGTCTCAGCTCCTGAGCCCGATACCAGGCTGTCGAAGAGGCAATTTTACAGACCCCACAGATTTTTCGAAAGTTTTCGAAATTTTACAGATTTTATCAAAAATCTGGGGAACGAACCCGGGCCGCTGGCATGCTAGGCAACCGCTCTTAAACCCGACTATAACAGGCTCGCTGCGCTCGCATGCTCTCTACAGGGTGTCCCATTTAAAATTCCGCATTTTTATTTTGAATAAGAATAGCAGTTTTCATTCGATTTCTTAAATTTGTGCGCCAAGTTGTAGACAAATTCAGGCTATTTTGTTTTGTTTTTTATTTTTTGAAATCGAGCTAACAAATTAATTTTTTATGTTAAAAGTCCCGACACACCCGTTTTTCACGTTTTTTTTGCTCTGTAGTCGTGTTTTTTTTACGATAGCGTGACCATTACAAACGCAATTTTAATAATTTAAATCATCATTTCAGTTAAATAAAGTGTTAAAAACATGTTATAATACGGATAACAATGGAATTGTTAATAATCATCTAACCAACTTGCTGCTAAGACTCCGCATCCACAAGCATGCGTGAGTGCAGGGAGCAGGGATTTTTCCTTTGGGAAAGTTTACACATCAGGTTTATCCATTCTTAACAGTGACCTGATATGGTGGTTTTCGCAGCACAATATCGTAACCCACTGTAATTCACCGTAACTTTGACATTTTTGACACATTCGTTTGGGTCAATTAATCTCACACAGGAAGAAAAAAGCATGCTCCCTGCGCTAGCGCATGCTTGCGGAGGCGGAGTTTAACTGCGTTGTGGTTACAGTTTGTAAGCAGTTTGTGGGATAGATGACTGTTAACAATTCCATTGTTATCCGTATTATAACATCGTTTAACACATTATTTAACTGAAATGATGACTTAAATTATTAAAATTGCGTTTGTAACGGTTACGCTATCGTTTAAAAAACCACCGACTACAGAGCAAAAACGTGAAAAACGGGTGTGTCGGGAATTTTAACATAAAAATTGATTTGTTAACACGATTTCAAAAAATAAAAAATTAAACAAAATAGCCTGAAATTGTCTATAACTTGACCTAAAAATTTTGGAAATCGAAGGAAAACTGCAATTTTTATTCAAAATAAAAATGCGAAATTTTAAATGGGAAACCCTGTACAACATAGTGCCTATGCTACAACACTTGCAGGAACAAATATTGAAATCTCCCCTGCGGGGCCTAACGTGCTTGTCCTCGCTCCTCTCGGACAAGCCAGCCTTACGTTAGGTTATAGGGGGCTCGCAGGCAATTTTCCAGACCCCACAGATTTTTTGAAAGTTTACAGTTTTTATCAAAAATCTGGGAAACGAACCCCGGGCCACTCGCATGCTAGGCAAGCGCCCTTGCACTGTGCTACTGAGCCGATGCAACTAAACTGCATATACCTTACTATAACTGGCTCGCTACGCTCGCATGCTTTCTACAGCACGTGGCTATGCTACAACACGTGCAGGAGGAAATATGGAAATCTCCCCTGCGGGGCCTATCGCGCTTGTCCTCGCTCCGCTCGGACAAGCCAGCCTTACGTTAGGTTATCGGGGGCTCGCAGACAGTAAAACTTTACATGGAATAGTAATGTTGCTCGAGAAAAACCAAATTCGAAAAATCTGTGGGGTTTGTAATCATGCGGCTCGCAGACACTAAAACTTTACATGAAATAGTAATGTTGCTCGAGAAAATCCAAATTCGAAAAATCTGTGGGGTTTGTAATCATGCGTCGAGGAGAGCCCTGTTGCACGATTGAAAAAATACGACGGTCATTAGATTCGTTATGTCGAGTTGTCAGTTGCCACAACTTTGATTTTATTGTGCGACACGCGTGCGGTGAATAAAGTTCGATGAATCGACGATTCCCATACATTAAGTGTCTATTTATCTGTGTTTCTTGGTTTCAACAGCGGTTATGATGCACGATTGAAAAATTACAACGGTCATTACATCCGTTATGTCTAGTTATCACATGCCATAGTTTTTATTTTACTGTGCGACACGCGTGCATTGAGTAATATTCGATGAATCGACGACTCCCATACATTAAAAGTCTATTTATTCGCGTTTCTTGGTTTCAACAGCCGTTATGAAGCACGATTGAAAAGTTACAACGGTCAATAGATCCGTTATGTCGAGTTGTCAGTTGCCCCAACTTTGCTTTTACTGTGCGACCCGCGTGCGGTGAATAAAGTTTGATGAATCGACGATTCCCCTACATTAAGGGTCTATTTATCAGTGTTTCTCGGTTTCAATAGCGGTTATGATGCCCGATTGAAAAGTAACAACGGTCAATAGATTCGTTATGTCGAGTTGTCAGTTGCCATAACTTTTATTTTATTCAGTAACGTGCGTGCGTTAAATGAAGTTCGATGAATCGAAGACTCCCATACATTAAGGGTCTATTTATCAGTGTTTCTCGGTTTCAACAGCGGTTATGATGCACGATTGAAAAGTTACAACGGTCAATAGATCCGTTATGTCGAGTTGTCAGTTGCCATAACTTTTGTTTTTTTCAGTAACGTGCGTGCGCTAAATGAAGTTCGATGATTCGAAGACTCCCATACATTAAAGTGTCTATTTATCCGTGTTTCTTGGTTTCAACAGCGGTTATGATGCACGATTGAAAAGTTACGACGGTCATTAGATTCGTTATGTCGAGTTGTCAGTTGCCACAACTTTGATTTTATTGTGCGACACGCGTGCGGTGAATAAAGTTCGATGAATCGACGATTCCCATACATTAAGTGTCTATTTATCTGTGTTTCTTGGTTTCAACAGCGGTTTTAATGCACGATTGAAAAATTACAACGGTCATTACATCCGTTATGTCTAGTTATCACATGCCATAGTTTTTATTTTACTGTGCGACACGTGTGCATTGAGTAACATTCGATGAATCGACGACTCCCATACATTAAAAGTCTATTTATTCGCGTTTCTTGGTTTCAACAGCCGTTATGAAGCACGATTGAAAAGTTACAACGGTCAATAGATCCGTTATGTCGAGTTGTCAGTTGCCCCAACTTTGCTTTTACTGTGCGACCCGCGTGCGGTGAATAAAGTTTGATGAATCGACGATTCCCCTACATTAAGGGTCTATTTATCAGTGTTTCTCGGTTTCAATAGCGGTTATGATGCCCGATTGAAAAGTAACAACGGTCAATAGATTCGTTATGTCGAGTTGTCAGTTGCCATAACCTTTATTTTATTCAGTAACGTGCGTGCGTTAAATGAAGTTCGATGAATCGAAGACTCCCATACCTTAAGGGTCTATTTATCAGTGTTTCTCGGTTTCAACAGCGGTTATGATGCACGATTGAAAAGTTACAACGGTCAATAGATCCGTTATGTCGAGTTGTCAGTTGCCATAACTTTTGTTTTTTTTCAGTAACGTGCGTGCGGTAAATGAAGTTCGATGAATCGAAGACTCCCATACATTAAAGTGTCTATTTATCCGTGTTTCTTGGTTTCAACAGCGGTTATGATGCACGATTGAAAAGTTACGACGGTCATTAGATTCGTTATGTCGAGTTGTCAGTTGCCACAACTTTGATTTTATTGTGCGACACGCGTGCGGGGAATAAAGTTCGATGAATCGACGATTCCCATACATTAAGTGTCTATTTATCTGTGTTTCTTGGTTTCAACAGCGGTTATGATGCACGATTGAAAAATTACAACGGTCATTACATCCGTTATGTCTAGTTATCACATGCCATAGTTTTTATTTTACTGTGCGACACGCGTGCATTGAGTAACATTCGATGAATCGACGACTCCCATACATTAAAAGTCTATTTATTCGCGTTTCTTGGTTTCAACAGCCGTTATGAAGCACGATTGAAAAGTTACAACGGTCAATAGATCCGTTATGTCGAGTTGTCAGTTGCCCCAACTTTGCTTTTACTGTGCGACCCGCGTGCGGTGAATAAAGTTTGATGAATCGACGATTCCCCTACATTAAGGGTCTATTTATCAGTGTTTCTCGGTTTCAATAGCGGTTATGATGCACGATTGAAAAGTTACAACGGTCAATAGATTCGTTATGTCGAGTTGTCAGTTGCCATAACTTTTATTTTATTCAGTAACGTGCGTGTGTTGAATGAAGTTCGATGAATCGAAGACTCCCATACATTAAAGTGTCTATTT
This sequence comes from Daptonema setosum, assembly GCA_964036265.1. Taxonomy (NCBI): domain Eukaryota; kingdom Metazoa; phylum Nematoda; class Chromadorea; order Monhysterida; family Xyalidae; genus Daptonema; species Daptonema setosum. The sequence continues at coordinate 18,269,183 of OZ038446.1, forward strand.
ATCCGTGTTTCTTGGTTTCAACAGCGGTTATGATGCACGATTGAAAAGTTACAACGGTCAATAGATCCGTTATGTCGAGTTGTCAGTTGCCCCAACTTTGCTTTTACTGTGCGACCCGCGTGCGGTGAATAAAGTTTGATGAATCGACGATTCCCCTACATTAAGGGTCTATTTATCAGTGTTTCTCGGTTTCAACAGCGGTTATGATGCACGATTGAAAAGTTACAACGGTCAATAGATCCGTTATGTCGAGTTGTCAGTTGCCATAACTTTTGTTTTATTCAGTAACGTGCGTGCGGTAAATGAAGTTCGATGAATCGAAGACTCCCATACATTAAAGTGTCTATTTATCCGTGTTTCTTGGTTTCAACAGCGGTTATGATGCACGATTGAAAAGTTACGACGGTCATTAGATTCGTTATGTCGAGTTGTCAGTTGCCACAACTTTGATTTTATTGTGCGACACGCGTGCGGTGAATAAAGTTCGATGAATCGACGATTCCCATACATTAAGTGTCTATTTATCTGTGTTTCTTGGTTTCAACAGCGGTTATAATGCACGATTGAAAAATTACAACGGTCATTACATCCGTTATGTCTAGTTATCACATGCCATAGTTTTTATTTTACTGTGCGACACGCGTGCATTGAGTAACATTCGATGAATCGACGACTCCCATACATTAAAAGTCTATTTATTCGCGTTTCTTGGTTTCAACAGCCGTTATGAAGCACGATTGAAAAGTTACAACGGTCAATAGATCCGTTATGTCGAGTTGTCAGTTGCCCCAACTTTGCTTTTACTGTGCGACCCGCGTGCGGTGAATAAAGTTTGATGAATCGACGATTCCCCTACATTAAGGGTCTATTTATCAGTGTTTCTCGGTTTCAATAGCGGTTATGATGCCCGATTGAAAAGTAACAACGGTCAATAGATTCGTTATGTCGAGTTGTCAGTTGCCATAACTTTTATTTTATTCAGTAACGTGCGTGCGTTAAATGAAGTTCGATGAATCGAAGACTCCCATACCTTAAGGGTCTATTTATCAGTGTTTCTCGGTTTCAACAGCGGTTATGATGCACGATTGAAAAGTTACAACGGTCAATAGATCCGTTATGTCGAGTTGTCAGTTGCCATAACTTTTGTTTTTTTCAGTAACGTGCGTGCGGTAAATGAAGTTCGATGAATCGAAGACTCCCATACATTAAAGTGTCTATTTATCCGTGTTTCTTGGTTTCAACAGCGGTTATGATGCACGATTGAAAAGTTACAACGGTCATTACATCCGTTATGTCTAGTTATCACATGCCATAGTTTTTATTTTACTGTGCGACACGCGTGCATTGAGTAACATTCGATGAATCGACGACTCCCATACATTAAAAGTCTATTTATTCGCGTTTCTTGGTTTCAACAGCCGTTATGAAGCACGATTGAAAAGTTACAACGGTCAATAGATCCGTTATGTCGAGTTGTCAGTTGCCCCAACTTTGCTTTTACTGTGCGACCCGCGTGCGGTGAATAAAGTTTGATGAATCGACGATTCCCCTACATTAAGGGTCTATTTATCAGTGTTTCTCGGTTTCAACAGCGGTTATGATGCACGATTGAAAAGTTACAACGGTCAATAGATCCGTTATGTCGAGTTGTCAGTTGCCATAACTTTTGTTTTATTCAGTAACGTGCGTGCGGTAAATGAAGTTCGATGAATCGAAGACTCCCATACATTAAAGTGTCTATTTATCCGTGTTTCTTGGTTTCAACAGCGGTTATGATGCACGATTGAAAAGTTACGACGGTCATTAGATTCGTTATGTCGAGTTGTCAGTTGCCACAACTTTGATTTTATTGTGCGACACGCGTGCGGTGAATAAAGTTCGATGAATCGACGATTCCCATACATTAAGTGTCTATTTATCTGTGTTTCTTGGTTTCAACAGCGGTTATAATGCACGATTGAAAAATTACAACGGTCATTACATCCGTTATGTCTAGTTATCACATGCCATAGTTTTTATTTTACTGTGCGACACGCGTGCATTGAGTAACATTCGATGAATCGACGACTCCCATACATTAAAAGTCTATTTATTCGCGTTTCTTGGTTTCAACAGCCGTTATGAAGCACGATTGAAAAGTTACAACGGTCAATAGATCCGTTATGTCGAGTTGTCAGTTGCCCCAACTTTGCTTTTACTGTGCGACCCGCGTGCGGTGAATAAAGTTTGATGAATCGACGATTCCCCTACATTAAGGGTCTATTTATCAGTGTTTCTCGGTTTCAATAGCGGTTATGATGCCCGATTGAAAAGTAACAACGGTCAATAGATTCGTTATGTCGAGTTGTCAGTTGCCATAACTTTTATTTTATTCAGTAACGTGCGTGCGTTAAATGAAGTTCGATGAATCGAAGACTCCCATACCTTAAGGGTCTATTTATCAGTGTTTCTCGGTTTCAACAGCGGTTATGATGCACGATTGAAAAGTTACAACGGTCAATAGATCCGTTATGTCGAGTTGTCAGTTGCCATAACTTTTGTTTTTTTCAGTAACGTGCGTGCGGTAAATGAAGTTCGATGAATCGAAGACTCCCATACATTAAAGTGTCTATTTATCCGTGTTTCTTGGTTTCAACAGCGGTTATGATGCACGATTGAAAAGTTACAACGGTCATTACATCCGTTATGTCTAGTTATCACATGCCATAGTTTTTATTTTACTGTGCGACACGCGTGCATTGAGTAACATTCGATGAATCGACGACTCCCATACATTAAAAGTCTATTTATTCGCGTTTCTTGGTTTCAACAGCCGTTATGAAGCACGATTGAAAAGTTACAACGGTCAATAGATCCGTTATGTCGAGTTGTCAGTTGCCCCAACTTTGCTTTTACTGTGCGACCCGCGTGCGGTGAATAAAGTTTGATGAATCGACGATTCCCCTACATTAAGGGTCTATTTATCAGTGTTTCTCGGTTTCAATAGCGGTTATGATGCACGATTGAAAAGTTACAACGGTCAATAGATTCGTTATGTCGAGTTGTCAGTTGCCATAACTTTTATTTTATTCAGTAACGTGCGTGTGTTGAATGAAGTTCGATGAATCGAAGACTCCCATACATTAAAGTGTCTATTTATCCGTGTTTCTTGGTTTCAACAGCGGTTATGATGCACGATTGAAAAGTTACAACGGTCAATAGATCCGTTATGTCGAGTAGTCAGTTGCCCCAACTTTGATTTTACTGTGCGACACGCGTGCGGTGAAAAGAGTTTGATTAATCGACGATTCCCATACAACAAGTGTCTATTTATCAGTTTTTCTTGATTTCAACAGCGGTTATGATGCACGATTGAAAAGTTACGACGGTCATTAAATTCGTTATGTCGAGTTGTCACTTGCCATAGTTTTTATTTTATTCAGTAACGTGCGTGCGGTAAATGAAGTTCAATGAATCGAAGACTCCCATACATTAAGTGTCTATTTATCCGTGTTTCTTGGTTTCAACAGCGGTTATGATGCACGATTGAAAAGTTACAACGGTCAATAGATCCGTTATGTCGAGTTGTCAGTTGCCCCAACTTTGCTTTTACTGTGCGACCCGCGTGCGGTGAATAAAGTTTGATGAATCGACGATTCCCCTACATTAAGGGTCTATTTATCAGTGTTTCTCGGTTTCGATAGCGGTTATGATGCCCGATTGAAAAGTAACAACGGTCAATAGATTCGTTATGTCGAGTTGTCAGTTGCCATAACTTTTATTTTATTCAGTAACGTGCGTGCGTTAAATGAAGTTCGATGAATCGAAGACTCCCATACATTAAGGGTCTATTTATCAGTGTTTCTCGGTTTCAACAGCGGTTATGATGCACGATTGAAAAGTTACAACGGTCAATAGATCCGTTATGTCGAGTTGTCAGTTGCCATAACTTTTGTTTTATTCAGTAACGTGCGTGCGGTAAATGAAGTTCGATGAATCGAAGACTCCCATACATTAAAGTGTCTATTTATCCGTGTTTCTTGGTTTCAACAGCGGTTATGATGCACGATTGAAAAGTTACGACGGTCATTAGATTCGTTATGTCGAGTTGTCAGTTGCCACAACTTTGATTTTATTGTGCGACACGCGTGCGGTGAATAAAGTTCGATGAATCGACGATTCCCATACATTGAGTGTCTATTTATCTGTGTTTCTTGGTTTCAACAGCGGTTATAATGCACGATTGAAAAATTACAACGGTAATTACATCCGTTATGTCTAGTTATCACATGCCATAGTTTTTATTTTACTGTGCGACACGCGTGCATTGAGTAACATTCGATGAATCGACGACTCCCATACATTAAAAGTCTATTTATAGATCCGTTATGTCGAGTTGTCAGTTGCCATAACTTTTGTTTTATTCAGTAACGTGCGTGCGGTGAATGAAGTTCGATGAATCGAAGACTCCCATACATTAAAGTGTCTATTTATCCGTGTTTCTTGGTTTCAACAGCGGTTATGATGCACGATTGAAAGTTACGACGATCATTAGATTCGTTATGTCGAGTTGTCAGTTGCCACAACTTTGATTTTATTGTGCGACACGCGTGCGGTGAATAAAGTTCGATGAATCGACGATTCCCATACATTAAGTGTCTATTTATCTGTGTTTCTTGGTTTCAACAGCGGTTATGATGCACGATTGAAAAATTACAACGGTCATTACATCCGTTATGTCTAGTTATCACATGCCATATTTTTTATTTTACTGTGCGACACGCGTGCATTGAGTAACATTCGATGAATCGACGACTCCCATACATTAAAAGTCTATTTATTCGCGTTTCTTGGTTTCAACAGCCGTTATGAAGCACGATTGAAAAGTTACAACGGTCAATAGATCCGTTATGTCGAGTTGTCAGTTGCCCCAACTTTGCTTTTACTGTGCGACCCGCGTGCGGTGAATAAAGTTTGATGAATCGACGATTCCCCTACATTAAGGGTCTATTTATCAGTGTTTCTCGGTTTCAATAGCGGTTATGATGCACGATTGAAAAGTTACAACGGTCAATAGATTCGTTATGTCGAGTTGTCAGTTGCCATAACTTTTATTTTATTCAGTAACGTGCGTGTGTTGAATGAAGTTCGATGAATCGAAGACTCCCATACATTAAAGTGTCTATTTATCCGTGTTTCTTGGTTTCAACAGCGGTTATGATGCACGATTGAAAAGTTACAACGGTCAATAGATCCGTTATGTCGAGTTGTCAGTTGCCCCAACTTTGCTTTTACTGTGCGACCCGCGTGCGGTGAATAAAGTTTGATGAATCGACGATTCCCCTACATTAAGGGTCTATTTATCAGTGTTTCTCGGTTTCAACAGCGGTTATGATGCACGATTGAAAAGTTACAACGGTCAATAGATCCGTTATGTCGAGTTGTCAGTTGCCATAACTTTTGTTTTATTCAGTAACGTGCGTGCGGTAAATGAAGTTCGATGAATCGAAGACTCCCATACATTAAAGTGTCTATTTATCCGTGTTTCTTGGTTTCAACAGCGGTTATGATGCACGATTGAAAAGTTACGACGGTCATTAGATTCGTTATGTCGAGTTGTCAGTTGCCACAACTTTGATTTTATTGTGCGACACGCGTGCGGTGAATAAAGTTCGATGAATCGACGATTCCCATACATTGAGTGTCTATTTATCTGTGTTTCTTGGTTTCAACAGCGGTTATAATGCACGATTGAAAAATTACAACGGTAATTACATCCGTTATGTCTAGTTATCACATGCCATAGTTTTTATTTTACTGTGCGACACGCGTGCATTGAGTAACATTCGATGAATCGACGACTCCCATACATTAAAAGTCTATTTATAGATCCGTTATGTCGAGTTGTCAGTTGCCATAACTTTTGTTTTATTCAGTAACGTGCGTGCGGTGAATGAAGTTCGATGAATCGAAGACTCCCATACATTAAAGTGTCTATTTATCCGTGTTTCTTGGTTTCAACAGCGGTTATGATGCACGATTGAAAAGTTACGACGATCATTAGATTCGTTATGTCGAGTTGTCAGTTGCCACAACTTTGATTTTATTGTGCGACACGCGTGCGGTGAATAAAGTTCGATGAATCGACGATTCCCATACATTAAGTGTCTATTTATCTGTGTTTCTTGGTTTCAACAGCGGTTATGATGCACGATTGAAAAATTACAACGGTCATTACATCCGTTATGTCTAGTTATCACATGCCATATTTTTTATTTTACTGTGCGACACGCGTGCATTGAGTAACATTCGATGAATCGACGACTCCCATACATTAAAAGTCTATTTATTCGCGTTTCTTGGTTTCAACAGCCGTTATGAAGCACGATTGAAAAGTTACAACGGTCAATAGATCCGTTATGTCGAGTTGTCAGTTGCCCCAACTTTGCTTTTACTGTGCGACCCGCGTGCGGTGAATAAAGTTTGATGAATCGACGATTCCCCTACATTAAGGGTCTATTTATCAGTGTTTCTCGGTTTCAATAGCGGTTATGATGCACGATTGAAAAGTTACAACGGTCAATAGATTCGTTATGTCGAGTTGTCAGTTGCCATAACTTTTATTTTATTCAGTAACGTGCGTGTGTTGAATGAAGTTCGATGAATCGAAGACTCCCATACATTAAAGTGTCTATTTATCCGTGTTTCTTGGTTTCAACAGCGGTTATGATGCACGATTGAAAAGTTACAACGGTCAATAGATCCGTTATGTCGAGTAGTCAGTTGCCCCAACTTTGATTTTACTGTGCGACACGCGTGCGGTGAATAGAGTTTGATTAATCGACGATTCCCATACAACAAGTGTCTATTTATCAGTTTTTCTTGATTTCAACAGCGGTTATGATGCACGATTGAAAAGTTACGACGGTCATTAAATTCGTTATGTCGAGTTGTCACTTGCCATAAGTTTTATTTTATTCAGTAACGTGCGTGCGGTAAATGAAGTTCAATGAATCGAAGACTCCCGTACATTAAGTGTCTATTTATCCGTGTTTCTTGGTTTCAACAGCGGTTATGATGCACGATTGAAAAGTTACAACGGTCAATAGATCCGTTATGTCGAGTTGTCAGTTGCCCCAACTTTGCTTTTACTGTGCGACTCGCGTGCGGTGAATAAAGTTTGATGAATCGACGATTCCCCTACATTAAGGGTCTATTTATCAGTGTTTCTCGGTTTCAATAGCGGTTATGATGCCCGATCGAAAAGTAACAACGGTCAATAGATTCGTTATGTCGAGTTGTCAGTTGCCATAACTTTTATTTTATTCAGTAACGTGCGTGCGTTAAATGAAGTTCGATGAATCGAAGACTCCCATACATTAAGGGTCTATTTATCAGTGTTTCTCGGTTTCAACAGCGGTTATGATGCACGATTGAAAAGTTACAACGGTCAATAGATCCGTTATGTCGAGTTGTCAGTTGCCATAACTTTTGTTTTATTCAGTAACGTGCGTGCGGTAAATGAAGTTCGATGAATCGAAGACTCCCATACATTAAAGTGTCTATTTATCCGTGTTTCTTGGTTTCAACAGCGGTTATGATGCACGATTGAAAAGTTACGACGGTCATTAGATTCGTTATGTCGAGTTGTCAGTTGCCACAACTTTGATTTTATTGTGCGACACGCGTGCGGTGAATAAAGTTCGATGAATCGACGATTCCCATACATTAAGTGTCTATTTATCTGTGTTTCTTGGTTTCAACAGCGGTTTTAATGCACGATTGAAAAATTACAACGGTCATTACATCCGTTATGTCTAGTTATCACATGCCATAGTTTTTATTTTACTGTGCGACACGCGTGCATTGAGTAACATTCGATGAATCGACGACTCCCATACATTAAAAGTCTATTTATTCGCGTTTCTTGGTTTCAACAGCCGTTATGAAGCACGATTGAAAAGTTACAACGGTCAATAGATCCGTTATGTCGAGTTGTCAGTTGCCCCAACTTTGCTTTTACTGTGCGACCCGCGTGCGGTGAATAAAGTTTGATGAATCGACGATTCCCCTACATTAAGGGTCTATTTATCAGTGTTTCTCGGTTTCAATAGCGGTTATGATGCCCGACTGAAAAGTAACAACGGTCAATAGATTCGTTATGTCGAGTTGTCAGTTGCCATAACTTTTATTTTATTCAGTAACGTGCGTGCGTTAAATGAAGTTCGATGAATCGAAGACTCCCATACATTAAGGGTCTATTTATCAGTGTTTCTCGGTTTCAACAGCGGTTATGATGCACGATTGAAAAGTTACAACGGTCAATAGATCCGTTATGTCGAGTTGTCAGTTGCCATAACTTTTGTTTTTTTCAGTAACGTGCGTGCGCTAAATGAAGTTCGATGAATCGAAGACTCCCATACATTAAAGTGTCTATTTATCCGTGTTTCTTGGTTTCAACAGCGGTTATGATGCACGATTGAAAAGTTACGACGGTCATTAGATTCGTTATGTCGAGTTGTCAGTTGCCACAACTTTGATTTTATTGTGCGACACGCGTGCGGTGAATAAAATTCGATGAATCGACGATTCCCATACATTAAGTGTCTATTTATCTGTGTTTCTTGGTTTCAACAGCGGTTTTAATGCACGATTGAAAAATTACAACGGTCATTACATCCGTTATGTCTAGTTATCACATGCCATAGTTTTTATTTTACTGTGCGACACGTGTGCATTGAGTAACATTCGATGAATCGACGACTCCCATACATTAAAAGTCTATTTATTCGCGTTTCTTGGTTTCAACAGCCGTTATGAAGCACGATTGAAAAGTTACAACGGTCAATAGATCCGTTATGTCGAGTTGTCAGTTGCCATAACTTTTATTTTATTCAGTAACGTGCGTGCGTTAAATGAAGTTCGATGAATCGAAGACTCCCATACCTTAAGGGTCTATTTATCAGTGTTTCTCGGTTTCAACAGCGGTTATGATGCACGATTGAAAAGTTACAACGGTCAATAGATCCGTTATGTCGAGTTGTCAGTTGCCATAACTTTTGTTTTTTTCAGTAACGTGCGTGCGGTAAATGAAGTTCGATGAATCGAAGACTCCCATACATTAAAGTGTCTATTTATCCGTGTTTCTTGGTTTCAACAGCGGTTATGATGCACGATTGAAAAGTTACGACGGTCATTAGATTCGTTATGTCGAGTTGTCAGTTGCCACAACTTTGATTTTATTGTGCGACACGCGTGCGGGGAATAAAGTTCGATGAATCGACGATTCCCATACATTAAGTGTCTATTTATCTGTGTTTCTTGGTTTCAACAGCGGTTATGATGCACGATTGAAAAATTACAACGGTCATTACATCCGTTATGTCTAGTTATTACATGCCATAGTTTTTATTTTACTGTGCGACACGCGTGCATTGAGTAACATTCGATGAATCGACGACTCCCATACATTAAAAGTCTATTTATTCGCGTTTCTTGGTTTCAACAGCCGTTATGAAGCACGATTGAAAAGTTACAACGGTCAATAGATCCGTTATGTCGAGTTGTCAGTTGCCCCAACTTTGCTTTTACTGTGCGACCCGCGTGCGGTGAATAAAGTTTGATGAATCGACGATTCCCCTACATTAAGGGTCTATTTATCAGTGTTTCTCGGTTTCAATAGCGGTTATGATGCCCGATTGAAAAGTAACAACGGTCAATAGATTCGTTATGTCGAGTTGTCAGTTGCCATAACTTTTATTTTATTCAGTAACGTGCGTGCGTTAAATGAAGTTCGATGAATCGAAGACTCCCATACCTTAAGGGTCTATTTATCAGTGTTTCTCGGTTTCAACAGCGGTTATGATGCACGATTGAAAAGTTACAACGGTCAATAGATCCGTTATGTCGAGTTGTCAGTTGCCATAACTTTTGTTTTTTTCAGTAACGTGCGTGCGGTAAATGAAGTTCGATGAATCGAAGACTCCCATACATTAAAGTGTCTATTTATCCGTGTTTCTTGGTTTCAACAGCGGTTATGATGCACGATTGAAAAGTTACGACGGTCATTAGATTCGTTATGTCGAGTTGTCAGTTGCCACAACTTTGATTTTATTGTGCGACACGCGTGCGGGGAATAAAGTTCGATGAATCGACGATTCCCATACATTAAGTGTCTATTTATCTGTGTTTCTTGGTTTCAACAGCGGTTATGATGCACGATTGAAAAATTACAACGGTCATTACATCCGTTATGTCTAGTTATTACATGCCATAGTTTTTATTTTACTGTGCGACACGCGTGCATTGAGTAACATTCGATGAATCGACGACTCCCATACATTAAAAGTCTATTTATTCGCGTTTCTTGGTTTCAACAGCCGTTATGAAGCACGATTGAAAAGTTACAACGGTCAATAGATCCGTTATGTCGAGTTGTCAGTTGCCCCAACTTTGCTTTTACTGTGCGACCCGCGTGCGGTGAATAAAGTTTGATGAATCGACGATTCCCCTACATTAAGGGTCTATTTATCAGTGTTTCTCGGTTTCAATAGCGGTTATGATGCACGATTGAAAAGTTACAACGGTCAATAGATTCGTTATGTCGAGTTGTCAGTTGCCATAACTTTTATTTTATTCAGTAACGTGCGTGTGTTGAATGAAGTTCGATGAATCGAAGACTCCCATACATTAAAGTGTCTATTTATCCGTGTTTCTTGGTTTCAACAGCGGTTATGATGCACGATTGAAAAGTTACAACGGTCAATAGATCCGTTATGTCGAGTTGTCAGTTGCCCCAACTTTGCTTTTACTGTGCGACCCGCGTGCGGTGAATAAAGTTTGATGAATCGACGATTCCCCTACATTAAGGGTCTATTTATCAGTGTTTCTCGGTTTCAACAGCGGTTATGATGCACGATTGAAAAGTTACAACGGTCAATAGATCCGTTATGTCGAGTTGTCAGTTGCCATAACTTTTGTTTTATTCAGTAACGTGCGTGCGGTAAATGAAGTTCGATGAATCGAAGACTCCCATACATTAAAGTGTCTATTTATCCGTGTTTCTTGGTTTCAACAGCGGTTATGATGCACGATTGAAAAGTTACGACGGTCATTAGATTCGTTATGTCGAGTTGTCAGTTGCCACAACTTTGATTTTATTGTGCGACACGCGTGCGGTGAATAAAGTTCGATGAATCGACGATTCCCATACATTAAGTGTCTATTTATCTGTGTTTCTTGGTTTCAACAGCGGTTATAATGCACGATTGAAAAATTACAACGGTCATTACATCCGTTATGTCTAGTTATCACATGCCATAGTTTTTATTTTACTGTGCGACACGCGTGCATTGAGTAACATTCGATGAATCGACGACTCCCATACATTAAAAGTCTATTTATTCGCGTTTCTTGGTTTCAACAGCCGTTATGAAGCACGATTGAAAAGTTACAACGGTCAATAGATCCGTTATGTCGAGTTGTCAGTTGCCCCAACTTTGCTTTTACTGTGCGACCCGCGTGCGGTGAATAAAGTTTGATGAATCGACGATTCCCCTACATTAAGGGTCTATTTATCAGTGTTTCTCGGTTTCAATAGCGGTTATGATGCCCGATTGAAAAGTAACAACGGTCAATAGATTCGTTATGTCGAGTTGTCAGTTGCCATAACTTTTATTTTATTCAGTAACGTGCGTGCGTTAAATGAAGTTCGATGAATCGAAGACTCCCATACCTTAAGGGTCTATTTATCAGTGTTTCTCGGTTTCAACAGCGGTTATGATGCACGATTGAAAAGTTACAACGGTCAATAGATCCGTTATGTCGAGTTGTCAGTTGCCATAACTTTTGTTTTTTTCAGTAACGTGCGTGCGGTAAATGAAGTTCGATGAATCGAAGACTCCCATACATTAAAGTGTCTATTTATCCGTGTTTCTTGGTTTCAACAGCGGTTATGATGCACGATTGAAAAGTTACGACGGTCATTAGATTCGTTATGTCGAGTTGTCAGTTGCCACAACTTTGATTTTATTGTGCGACACGCGTGCGGTGAATAAAGTTCGATGAATCGACGATTCCCATACATTAAGTGTCTATTTATCTGTGTTTCTTGGTTTCAACAGCGGTTATGATGCACGATTGAAAAATTACAACGGTCATTACATCCGTTATGTCTAGTTATCACATGCCATAGTTTTTATTTTACTGTGCGACACGCGTGCATTGAGTAACATTCGATGAATCGACAACTCCCATACATTAAAAGTCTATTTATTCGCGTTTCTTGGTTTCAACAGCCGTTATGAAGCACGATTGAAAAGTTACAACGGTCAATAGATCCGTTATGTCGAGTTGTCAGTTGCCCCAACTTTGCTTTTACTGTGCGACCCGCGTGCGGTGAATAAAGTTTGATGAATCGACGATTCCCCTACATTAAGGGTCTATTTATCAGTGTTTCTCGGTTTCAATAGCGGTTATGATGCACGATTGAAAAGTTACAACGGTCAATAGATTCGTTATGTCGAGTTGTCAGTTGCCATAACTTTTATTTTATTCAGTAACGTGCGTGTGTTGAATGAAGTTCGATGAATCGAAGACTCCCATACATTAAAGTGTCTATTTATCCGTGTTTCTTGGTTTCAACAGCGGTTATGATGCACGATTGAAAAGTTACAACGGTCAATAGATCCGTTATGTCGAGTAGTCAGTTGCCCCAACTTTGATTTTACTGTGCGACACGCGTGCGGTGAATAGAGTTTGATTAATCGACGATTCCCATACAACAAGTGTCTATTTATCAGTTTTTCTTGATTTCAACAGCGGTTATGATGCACGATTGAAAAGTTACGACGGTCATTAAATTCGTTATGTCGAGTTGTCACTTGCCATAGTTTTTATTTTATTCAGTAACGTGCGTGCGGTAAATGAAGTTCAATGAATCGAAGACTCCCATACATTAAGTGTCTATTTATCCGTGTTTCTTGGTTTCAACAGCGGTTATGATGCACGATTGAAAAGTTACAACGGTCAATAGATCCGATATGTCGAGTTGTCAGTTGCCCCAACTTTGCTTTTACTGTGCGACTCGCGTGCGGTGAATAAAGTTTGATGAATCGACGATTCCCCTACATTAAGGGTCTATTTATCAGTGTTTCTCGGTTTCAATAGCGGTTATGATGCCCGATTGAAAAGTAACAACGGTCAATAGATTCGTTATGTCGAGTTGTCAGTTGCCATAGCTTTTATTTTATTCAGTAACGTGCGTGCGTTAAATGAAGTTCGATGAATCGAAGACTCCCATACATTAAGGGTCTATTTATCAGTGTTTCTCGGTTTCAACAGCGGTTATGATGCACGATTGAAAAGTTACAACGGTCAATAGATCCGTTATGTCGAGTTGTCAGTTGCCATAACTTTTGTTTTATTCAGTAACGTGCGTGCGGTAAATGAAGTTCGATGAATCGAAGACTCCCATACATTAAAGTGTCTATTTATCCGTGTTTCTTGGTTTCAACAGCGGTTATGATGCACGATTGAAAAGTTACGACGGTCATTAGATTCGTTATGTCGAGTTGTCAGTTGCCACAACTTTGATTTTATTGTGCGACACGCGTGCGGTGAATAAAGTTCGATGAATCGACGATTCCCATACATTAAGTGTCTATTTATCTGTGTTTCTTGGTTTCAACAGCGGTTTTAATGCACGATTGAAAAATTACAACGGTCATCACATCCGTTATGTCTAGTTATCACATGCCATAGTTTTTATTTTACTGTGCGACACGCGTGCATTGAGTAACATTCGATGAATCGACGACTCCCATACATTAAAAGTCTATTTATTCGCGTTTCTTGGTTTCAACAGCCGTTATGAAGCACGATTGAAAAGTTACAACGGTCAATAGATCCGTTATGTCGAGTTGTCAGTTGCCCCAACTTTGCTTTTACTGTGCGACCCGCGTGCGGTGAATAAAGTTTGATGAATCGACGATTCCCCTACATTAAGGGTCTATTTATCAGTGTTTCTCGGTTTCAATAGCGGTTATGATGCCCGATTGAAAAGTAACAACGGTCAATAGATTCGTTATGTCGAGTTGTCAGTTGCCATAACTTTTATTTTATTCAGTAACGTGCGTGCGTTAAATGAAGTTCGATGAATCGAAGACTCCCATACATTAAGGGTCTATTTATCAGTGTTTCTCGGTTTCAACAGCGGTTATGATGCACGATTGAAAAGTTACAACGGTCAATAGATCCGATATGTCGAGTTGTCAGTTGCCATAACTTTTGTTTTTTTCAGTAACGTGCGTGCGCTAAATGAAGTTCGATGAATCGAAGACTCCCATACATTAAAGTGTCTATTTATCCGTGTTTCTTGGTTTCAACAGCGGTTATGATGCACGATTGAAAAGTTACGACGGTCATTAGATTCGTTATGTCGAGTTGTCAGTTGCCACAACTTTGATTTTATTGTGCGACACGCGTGCGGGGAATAAAGTTCGATGAATCGACGATTCCCATACATTAAGTGTCTATTTATCTGTGTTTCTTGGTTTCAACAGCGGTTATGATGCACGATTGAAAAATTACAACGGTCATTACATCCGTTATGTCTAGTTATCACATGCCATAGTTTTTATTTTACTGTGCGACACGCGTGCATTGAGTAACATTCGATGAATCGACGACTCCCATACATTAAAAGTCTATTTATTCGCGTTTCTTGGTTTCAACAGCCGTTATGAAGCACGATTGAAAAGTTACAACGGTCAATAGATCCGTTATGTCGAGTTGTCAGTTGCCCCAACTTTGCTTTTACTGTGCGACCCGCGTGCGGTGAATAAAGTTTGATGAATCGACGATTCCCCTACATTAAGGGTCTATTTATCAGTGTTTCTCGGTTTCAATAGCGGTTATGATGCACGATTGAAAAGTTACAACGGTCAATAGATTCGTTATGTCGAGTTGTCAGTTGCCATAACTTTTATTTTATTCAGTAACGTGCGTGTGTTGAATGAAGTTCGATGAATCGAAGACTCCCATACATTAAAGTGTCTATTTATCCGTGTTTCTTGGTTTCAACAGCGGTTATGATGCACGATTGAAAAGTTACAACGGTCAATAGATCCGTTATGTCGAGTAGTCAGTTGCCCCAACTTTGATTTTACTGTGCGACACGCGTGCGGTGAATAGAGTTTGATTAATCGACGATTCCCATACAACAAGTGTCTATTTATCAGTTTTTCTTGATTTCAACAGCGGTTATGATGCACGATTGAAAAGTTACGACGGTCATTAAATTCGTTATGTCGAGTTGTCACTTGCCATAGTTTTTATTTTATTCAGTAACGTGCGTGCGGTAAATGAAGTTCAATGAATCGAAGACTCCCATACATTAAGTGTCTATTTATCCGTGTTTCTTGGTTTCAACAGCGGTTATGATGCACGATTGAAAAGTTACAACGGTCAATAGATCCGTTATGTCGAGTTGTCAGTTGCCACAACTTTGATTTTACTGTGCGACACGCGTGCGGTGAATAAAGTTCGATGAATCGACGATTCCCCTACATTAAGGGTCTATTTATCAGTGTTTCTCGGTTTCAATAGCGGTTATGATGCCCGATTGAAAAGTAACAACGGTCAATAGATTCGTTATGTCGAGTTGTCAGTTGCCATAACTTTTATTTTATTCAGTAACGTGCGTGCGTTAAATGAAGTTCGATGAATCGAAGACTCCCATACATTAAGGGTCTATTTATCAGTGTTTCTCGGTTTCAACAGCGGTTATGATGCACGATTGAAAAGTTACAACGGTCAATAGATCCGTTATGTCGAGTTGTCAGTTGCCATAACTTTTGTTTTATTCAGTAACGTGCGTGCGGTAAATGAAGTTCGATGAATCGAAGACTCCCATACATTAAGTGTCTATTTATCAGTGTTTCTTGGTTTCAACAGCGGTTATGATGCACGATTGAAAAGTTACAACGGTCAAGAGATCCGTTATCTCGCGTTGTCAGTTTTCACAACTTTGATTTTACTGTGCGACACGCGTGCGGTGAATGAAGTTCGATGAATCGAAGACTCCCACACATTAAGTGTCTATTTATCCGTGTTTCTTGGTTTCAACAGCGGTTATGATGCACGATTGAAAAGTTACAACGGTCAATAGATCCGTTATCTCGAGTTGTCATTCGCCTTAACTTTGTTTTTACTGTGCGACACGCGAGCGGTGATTGAAGTTCGATGAATCGATGATTCCCATACATTAAGGGTCTATTTATCAGTGTTTCTTGGTTTCAACAGCGGTTATGATGCACGATTGAAAAGTTACAACGGTCAAGAGATCCGTTATCTCAAGTTCTCAGTTGTCACAACTTTGATTTTATTTAGTGACGTGCGTGCGGTGAATGAAGTTCGAAGAATCGAAGACTCCCATACATTAAATGTCTATTTATTCGTGTTTCTTGGTTTCAACAGTAACGGTCATTACTTTCCTTATGGCGAGTTGTCAGTTACCATAGCTTTTATTTTATTCAGTAACGTGCGTGCGGTAAATGAAGTTCAATGAATCGAAGACTCCCCCCGTACATTAAAGTGTCTTTTTATCCGTGTTTCTTGGTTTCAACAGCGGTTATGATGCACGATTGAAAAGTTACAACGGTCAATAGATCCGTTATGTCGAGTTGTCTGTTGCCCCAACTTTGATTTTATTGTGCGACACGCGTGCGGTGAATAGAGTTTGATTAATCGACGATTCCCATACATCAGGTGTCTATTTATCAGTTTTTCTTGATTTCAACAGCGGTTATGATGTACGATTGAAAAGTTACAAGGGTCATTACATCCGTTATGTCTAGTTGTCACTTGCCATAACTTTTATTTTATTCAGTGACGTGCGTGCGGTGAATAAAGTTCGATGAATCGACGACTCCCATACATTAAGTGTCTATTTATCCGTGTTTCTTGGTTTCAACAGCGGTTATGATGCACGATTGAAAATTTACAACGGTCAATAAATCCGATATGTCAAGTTGTCAGTTGCCCCAACTTTGATTTTACTGTGCGACACGCGTGCGGTGAATAAAGTTCGATGAATCAACGATTCCCATACATTAAGTGTCTATTTATCAGTGTTTCTTGGTTTCAACAGCGGTTATGATGCACGATTGAAAAGTTACAACGGTCAAGAGATCCGTTATCTCGAGTTGTCATTTGCCATAACTTTGATTTTACTGTGCGACACGCGAGCGGTGATTGAAGTTCGATGAATCGATGATTCCCATACATTAAGGATCTATTTATCAGTGTTTCTTGGTTTCAACAGCGGTTATGATGCACGATTGAAAAGTTACAACGGTCAAGAGATCCGTTATCTCGAGTTCTCAGTTGTCACAACTTTGATTTTATTTAGTGACGTGCGTGCGGTGAATGAAATTCGATGAATCGATGATTCCCATACATTAAGGGTCTATTTATCAGTGTTTCTTGGTTTCAACAGCGGTTATGATGCACGATTGAAAAGTTACAACGGTCAAGAGATCCGTTATCTCGAGTTCTCAGTTGTCACAACTTTGATTTTATTTAGTGACGTGCGTGCGGTGAATGAAGTTCGAAGAATCGAAGACTCCCATACATTAAGTGTCTATTTATTCGTGTTTCTTGGTTTCAACAGTAACGGTCATTACTTTCCTTATGGCGAGTTGTCAGTTGCCATAACTTTACCAATTGCCATTACAACGGTCATTCCATCCGTGTTTTCGAGTCAGCTGCCATAACTTTTATTTTAGTTTGCCACACGACACGCGTGCAATGAATAAAGTTCGATAAATCCACGACTCCCATACATTAAATGTCATGTCATATTATGTGAGCCTTATCACGTTTGTGTCAGTCAACAGATGTAGGCTCCGTGCACGTCCAAGGGCTGGCTCTCGAGCCAGTTGGCTAGTGTTAAAGTATAGACAGGGCTCTCCTCGACAGCCTCGTTTCGGGTTCAGCAGCTGAGATTAGTCTCACGAGAAGAGCCCTGCCTATACTTTAATACTACAGCTGGGCTCTCCTCGAGAGCCCTGTTGTATTGTTAAAGTATGGATGGCCCTTGGACGTTGAAAGGGCCGTAATCTCTTTTAAGTTCTTGTCATCTCATGTTATCTCATGTGAGCTCTAAGTTCTTGTGATCTCATGTGATCTCATGTGAGCTCATGTGATCTTGGGTTATTCAAAAAGTTAACCCATGCGATCGCACGTGAACTCGTGCCATATGTCTTGCCAGCTCATTTTATCATATGTGAGCTGGTATCACTTATCAGCTGATGTGGTATCATAGGATCTCTTGTGATGTCTCTCATGTGAGCTCATCTCATGTGATCTTGCATTATGAGTGAGCCCATGTGAGATCGTGTGATCTTGTGTGCTGGAATGAGAGCTCATGTTATCTCCTGTGAGCTCTTAAATAACTTCATCTGATTTCATGTGATTTTTTGTTTTCGCAACTGAAAGCTTTTCTACAACTACAAAAAGTTTCTTTTTTTTGTTGGGAAAATTCTACAGAACAAGCGTGTTTCGTTTTGTGAGAATAGACAACGCGAAACGAAACAAATTTTTGATTATGTTTTTTTAAGATGCGATGCACGTAAAAGTCAGCCAAAATTTGGACCAAAATGAAAATTTGAAAAAAATTAGATTTGGATACAAAACGACTCACTTGACTCCCGTGAACTCAAAAATGTCCTTGCTTCACGTTAAAACCACGTAAACAGGCCAAAATTCGCATCACTAAATGGTGCACCCTAATTTCCCTATACAAATTAGGCAAAACTTTAAGACCGATTTTCTCATGTACTTCCGAAAAGATCGGAAAACCAAACACCTCAGGTTGAAGCTGAGAATTTTCTCTACAAAACCTGTCTAACTAGCCAATGCAATTTCGACTTTTTTTTCAACTACCGTAATCCCAAACAACAATTATTTTTCAACTACCGTAATCCCTGTGTCTTACGAAACATTAGGTTTTGCCATAAAAATTAGTTCCGTGTGGATCATCAGAAAACAATTAATTTTATAGTCGATGATGAATTACTGACTGTTCCACGAAAAACGCGCGAAAAACTCTAATTTGATGTTTCACACTGAACTCCGCTGTCGATGCAGCACTGGCATTCGACGAAATGTTCGTTTCTCCTATTTGGTTTTCGAGCTGTACTGGACCAATTTTTGAAAAGTTAACACCAATTGAAAGAGAAAATTATTCTCTTTCGTTTGCACAAAAAATTTCCTGAAAACAGCCCAAATCACAGAATTGCGAATAAAAACTAATTTAGGGTCGACTGACATTTTTTCATCGACAAGCTAAAGCACGGTAAATCATTAGGATGTTTATCGAGAATTCATGCACCTTTTTGGAACAGTAATTCATTATCGACTATACTGCAAAACTACTAAAATATGATTCTGTCCAATAAAAGTAATCAGAGGTGGGCCGCTGGGGGGGGGGGGGGGTAGGGGGTTTCCCCCCGCTTTTCAGGGTCGGCGTATAGCCTACCCCTCCCCCTAGACAAAAGTTTAGGTTGCCTACCCCATTCCCCCCCCCCCCCCCCGCGACTCGAAATTTTTGAGATAATCGGCTTCAAAACCTCGATTTTGAAGCTCATTTTTCAAAAAGTTTTGGCTGTGAAATTTTTTTTCGAACAAACACGTTTTCTGGGTCAATTTTCTTGGTTAAAACCTGTAAAAACCGGTTCATGTAATGTTCATACTTCATAATAATAGATTTTTTTGGAGCAAAAACGGGGCTTTTTTGCTAATTTTTTTTTCTACCCCCCCTCCCCCCCCATCCCCCTTTACCCGGTTTTACTCTCCCCCACTTTTCGGACTGGGCGGATAGGATGGGATTTTCTGTCGAGTCATAATTTAGTATTTTTGTAGTAAAAATATTTGTTTTCTGATGATCCACACGGAACTAATTTTTGATGGCAAAACCTAATGTTTCGTACGACACAGGGATTACGGTAGTTGAAAAATAATTGTTGTTTGGGATTACGGTAGTTGAAAAAAAAGTCGAAATTGCATTGGCTTGTTAGCGGTGAACCTGTTCTGCAACACCAAAATTGTCGACAACACCAAAATCGACAACACCAAAAAAATTTGCTGTCGTTCAGTTGTCCGAACCGACGTTTGTCCGAATTTGTCCGAAACGCTATTTTAGGGGTTTTGATGCATGATTACAAACCCCACAGATTTTTCGAATTTTGTTTTTCTCGAGCAACATTACTATTCCATGTAAAGTTTTACTATCTGCGAGCCTCCGATAACCTAACGTAAGGCTGGCTTGTCCGAGCGGAGCGAGGACAAGCGCGATAGGCCCCGCAGGGGAGAATTCAATATTTCCTCCTGCACGTGTTGTAGAGCATAGCCACGTGCTGTAGAAAGCATGCGAGCGTAGCGAGCCAGTTATAGTAGGGTATATGCAGTTTAGTTGCATCGGCTCAGTAGCACAGTGCAAGGGCGCTTGCCCAGCATGCGAGTGGCCCGGGGTGCATATTCCCAGAAACTACAAAAAAAATTGTCATCAGTAAAACTTTTCCCTGAATGAATAAATGGTTTCGAACAAATGAACAAAAAAAAATTTTCTCAAAAAAAGTTTCGAAAAAAATTAATTTCTTTGATGGAATTTTTATTGTCATAAAATTAAGCTTGCTTTGCTGATTTTTTTCATGTATTTTTCATGGAAATACGTTGATTATTGAATGGTTAAAATAACGTTAAAAGTTAGAATTAAATTTCAAAAAATCATTTCAACTTTTCGATAATCAACGTATTTCCATGAAAAATACATGTTATTAAAACATGTGTTACCTCTTAGGTTATGGCTAACGGTTCGGCTTGTGGTGACATGAAAAACCACGCTGGACACCTCCGCTTCGCGGTGCTAACGGTCCAAGGCGGGGGCATAAAACTTAGGTTTCAGTGTAGGCTTAGGCTTAGGCTTAGCCTTTGAAGAAGGGCTCGGGCGCTACGCGCCCAAGCCCTTCTCAAACCCTAAGCCTAATCCTAAGCCTAAACTGAAAACTAACTCTTAGCCTCATACTCGGCGATCTCGCTTAGAAGGAACAGTCTGTGATAATTACTAAGCCGAAGCCATACGAACAATGGGGACTTTTTAATGCAAATAAGAGTGCTAGAATCGGGTAGTTTCTTCATAACAGGCAATCCTATTTTTTCTCTGATTTATGCTTCGTTTTTCAAAAAAAAAGATTTTTAGTCACAAAATTTTCCGTTCACTTGTGCGAAACCATAGTTTTGAGAAAAGTTTTACTGATGACAATTTTTTTTGTAGTTTCTGGGAATATGCGGGGTTCGTTTCCCAGATTTTTGAAAAAAACTGTAAACTTTCAAAAAATCTGTGGGGTCTGGAAAATTGCGGTTTTGATCAATTGTCCGAATACGTGGTTAGAACTTTCTTACACAGAGAGACTAATTCAAGCACCAATTTTTAGTTATGAATGATTACAGTCGGGTTTTACCTAGTTAACTTGCTAGCTGGCTGTGAGGGGGATACGATGACCGAACACAGTTGAGATAGAGCCGTGTGTTTATTAAGACAAGAGTTGCGTCAAACCAGAATGGCTCGCAATAGGCGAGTACTCAACTTATATATCATGCATATAATCATCATCTACATAATATTCATGATGTCATAGAGCGGTCCAGCAGTGAAAAGCCGACTACTCCGCCACAAAAGAGACAAATATCGCAGAAAATAAAGATCACAAAAACGAAATCACGCGAACTTTTCAATGATTCTCACTGATAAATGAACACCTTAGGAATTAACCTAAATATCAGCATGAAAATAACCTGAATGAAGTAATACTGACAAAAAATGATAATAATAATAATAATAATAACAACTGGCTCAATAACCTACTAAACAAATCTCTCGTTTCAGATCGATCCACATCGTCCTCGTTCTCGATCCTCACGTTCTCACTCATCCATCGCTTCACGGACACTGGCTGCAAAACATAAACGGTAATACATGATGAACATAAAACTTTGGCTTACTATTGTGAATAAAATTATGAAAGGGATTGGTTTGTTTAAAATTATTTTGTAAATGAGTGATATCGATGAGTTGTCTGACTAAAAATATAAATTGTTTACTCGGGTGAAACACCCATGGATTAACGCATCAATCCATCAACAACTGTCGATCTCTCTATCAACATACCTGTGCTCGAAGACGACGACTGACCGTTGCCGTCGACCCGAAGCTGTTGGACCATCGCGCTGATGCTCACTTTTTCTGAAACAGCACTTGAGTCCAACCTCTTCCATCGCAAGAAAAAAAAATTGACTC
This sequence comes from Daptonema setosum, assembly GCA_964036265.1. Lineage (NCBI taxonomy): Eukaryota > Metazoa > Nematoda > Chromadorea > Monhysterida > Xyalidae > Daptonema > Daptonema setosum. The sequence goes on from OZ038446.1 coordinate 18,291,519, forward strand.
ATACTTACAAGGTCACTTGTTCGAAAGGATATTTAAAAATTAACGTTTATTTGTTCGAACGATAATTATCCGACCGTTTTAATTCGGTGGATTCAACCTTTACGAAATTCATTTGTGCGAACTTCAAAATTCTTAATTGAGACAAATGACAGATTATATTAGACTTCCACCAACCAAATTTCTGGAGGTCATCGTCGACCGTGACTGCTTTCAGCGGTGTCTGTAGTCCACTTGGTTTCGCTGGCGACAATGCGACGGCCGTGTCCGCGGTTGACTTCGCCGTGGGCGCCTGTTTCGGGCCGTATAATTTACAATATGCGGCCGCATGACCCACCATGTGGCATTGCCGACATTTGGTCCGGCATTCGAATCCTTTGTGGCCGACCCTCTCACAGCGTCGGCACGTCGCCTTCTTCATTAGCTGCTGGCTAACCCTCTGGCGGTTTTTTCTTTCGGCTTCAGCTTGTTGCTGTTCTTGGGACTCCAATGCCTGGTCTTCGTAGATCTGATTGAGCATGTGAGCCAAAGTATGGCTTGGTATCTTTGCTGCCGACTTGACGGGTGCCGTACCCAATTTGGGGATTTTGAATGCGGATTTGGTGAATTTGGGCGGCGGAACCATGATTTTCTTTCTGTAAGATATATTTTTATTTACTCCATTTAATTCTTACACTCAAATATTTCTTCAGAAAATAAATTTAATTTAATTATTTCGATTTTAATAATTTTCGAAAATATTTTTGAAATTTTGCTGACATTCAAATTCAAATTCAAATTTCAAACCTGACCAATCACCGTCGAGATTTAAAAAACAATTAATTTCGGTGAGGCAAAAATGTTACAACCCCTTTTTGGCAACTCACTCACTCACTCGGTCACTCATACAAACTTTATTTCGGAAAATCACCTTTTTCCTGAAACTTCTTTTTGTCATACACATTTCTCGACCAAGTCCTTGACTTTTAAGTCTCATACATTTCATAACACACATGTATACACACTCATAATCTCATACAATCATAACCACAAAATGTTTTACTTGTATTTTTTTTTTGTGTTTTTTTTTTATGTACACTCTTCTTCCCGTCCTTCTACTCCGATCGATGTTGCAAGAACTCGAGCGGTACTCGACGTGTCGAGCCGTCCTCGATTTCGCAATACGCACCTTTACGTGCCAATTCGGTAATCACCGCCTTTTTCTTATTCGGCAAATCGATCTTACGGGCTCGTTGCCCCATACTCTGTGTGTCTTTTACCAGCACTTTGTCACCCGTCGCAAATGTACTGTTTTTCACGTTCTTATACGCGTAGTTAGCGTTGACTCGTTGTGCCTGTACGATGTTCTTACGCACTTCATCCCAAAACTTCTCCAATATGGGATGTTCCTCATATTCATCCGGTGACATACTGCACTCAACAGCGTGCACGACCTTGAATGGACTCATTCCCAGTGAGTCATGATACGCCTGGTTGTACTTGGCCAGAATCTGCGTCATGTGCACATGCCAATTGTTCAGATTGATCTGATTCTCTTCCAGATACTTTGCAGCCACTCCTTGTATGCTCTGAATGGCGCGTTCCGCCAGACCATTGCCGTTCTTGTAGTACGGTGTCGTGAAATGATGTTTGACACCCATGAGTTTCAAATGTTCCTGGAACTTCTTTCCAATGAAGTGAGACCCATTATCCGACGTGATCTCTTTGGGTACTCCAAAACGTGCAATTATCTGATCGACTGTTTTCACTGCTATTTCAGATGTCTGGTGTGCTGCTGGCATAGCAATCACGTATCGACTGAACGCATCGACGGCCAGACAGAAATACGGTTTCACAGACGATCGACGAATTTCAGCAAAGTCCAGGTGCCATCTTTGTCGTGGCTGTTCCGGTGGCGGCTGTGCCTCTAACGGCAACTTCTCATACCGGTTAGATCTCATCTTACAAACGTTACAATTCTTGACGTACTGTTTGCAGTCACCGCGCATGTTTGGCCACGACTTACCATCGTACCAATACCGTAACTTGTGGTATAGTTTGTCACCATTCTCATGTGCCTGCTTATCGTGGTGCAGCTTCAGTAACACCTCCTTATCCTGTTCGTTACCCACAGTAATCAAACCAATCAAGTGTCGATCAGTCGACTTTTCATCCTTGATGGCCGCGCGTGACAGACAGTCTGCCATCGTATTCTGCTTTCCGGGTCCGTACACCATCTTCAGGTTGTACCCCTGTAGCAGTAATGCCCAGCGTTGAAGCTTAACGCAAGTGTTGTTTTTGGTAAACAGACCCAATAACGGTTTATGGTCAGTCACCAATGTCACCTCCTCGTTGACCAGATAGACGTGGAACTTTTCCACCGCAAATAGCACCGCTTTCGCCTCCAACATAGTGGCATCCAGGTTACGTTCTGATTTGGATGTTCGACGTGATGCAAATGCAATTATTACCCATAGTGCTTCCTGATTCTGTTCCATTATCGCACCCAATCCATCGGCGCACGCGTCAGTCGTAACTCGATAGCCAAGACCTGGCTTCGGGTATGCCAGTACTGGCGGTGAGGACATTTTTTCTTTGACTTTTTCAAAGATGACCAACAACTCAGGTGTCCAGATAACCTTGGACTTGTGTTTTTCCAGTGCCGTCAGCACCTCAAACAGCGGTGCCAGCATTCGACTCAGCTGACTGAAAAAACGGCGTAAATAGCCGGCCATGCCGAGAAATCGCCACAGTTCGATTTTCGTCTCGGGCAATGGGAATTCAGTGATAGCTTTGATTTTACTCGGGTCTGCGCGAATACCTTTGGTTGTCACCAGATGACCCAGATACTCAACTGAATTACACAGAAACTCGCACTTGTTTGGGTTGAGTTTGAAACCAGCCTCAGCCAGTGTGTCAAGCACATTTCCCACATCAATCAAGTGTTGCTCGTAGTTCTTTGAGAATATCAGCACATCATCAAGGTAACATACACAACAGTTGTCGATGTATTTCTCCAGTGTCTGATTCATTGCTCTACTGAATGTTGCAGGTGCCGTAGTGAGACCGAATGGCATCACTTTCCACTCGAACAACATTTCCAGTGCATAGAACGCGGTCTTTGGTGCATCTTTCGGGTCCATTTTCACATGATGATATCCCGATTTGATATCCAGAACTGAACAGAACTCCCATCCCTGAATACGATCCAATAAATCCTCAATCAATGGCATAGGATACGCATCTTGTCGAGTTATCTGATTCAGTTTTCGGTAGTCAATGCAGAGACGGAATGAACCGTCTTTTTTGCGCACCAATACGATCGCTGAACGCCAGTCACTCTCAGACGGCTGAATACATCCCTGGTTCAACAGATCCTCCAACATTTTCTTCACCTCATCACGACAGTTCAGGGGTAGTCTCCTGATCGGTTCCTTGATGGGTGGATGATCACCAGTATCTATACGATGTGTGAATTTCGTTGTGCCAATGTCATCGACATTCTGTGTTTTACCCGCCACATAACCAGTCGAAAAAGCCTTCTTTTTTGTGTAGAGCATGCTTTTCATCTCAGCAGCCTTATCCTCTTCCGCTGATTTGTGTATCTTGATCTTCTCCATGAACTTTTCCAATTCATCAGCTTCACTCAAATACACTTCAGGTTCCATCTGTACGATCGGTAGCTCATATCGATCGAATACAGTCTCACCGACTTGTTCATCTTCAATGTCAGGTGAAAACTGAATCTCATTTTCACCATGTTCCACTACCACATTCACTCCTTTCTGTCCATCAACCTGTGGTAAACATGTGATTTTATCTTCCTTCAGATTGACTCGAATCACGATATTTTCACCATTCATTTGTATCTCATTCCCCACAGTCTCTTGCGATTGTTGCACAACCACAATCGCCTCCTCATCGTCACTTTGCAGTTCAATCTCCTCTTTCAGACAAGCAATAATTGTCTTATTCTTTTCAGTTTCGTCCGATTCCTCGACCACGTAGCCTGCCTTCGTTCTCAGTTTGATGTCAAGTGCATCCAGTGCCGGCTTGCCCATCAATACATCATAATCGCCCATCGGACAAACATAGAAAACCGTCGTTTTAATCGGTTCGTTCTCCATGTTAATGGTCAGTTTACACGAGCCCAGTACTTCGATTTTTTGTCCTGTGAATGACTTGAACTTAGCCTTGTTGTTGGGCTTCAATTCCACATTGTTCTTTTCTTTCACCTGTTCAAAAAACTTGGGTGAAATCATGTTACCCGAGGCACCCGTGTCCAACAGATTACGAACCGACTTCAACTGAATACCCTGAATGAACAGTTTACCCGTGTTCTCCTTCATGCTCATGCCACTTTTCAGTTTTTTACTGTTTTTGCTCTTCTTATTGGCCTTCTTATTCTTGTGTTTCCACTTTCCCATCGACATCGTGGCCATAATAACCTCCGTTTGTTTTTCGCATTCACTTCTTTGCGACAATTTACCAGCCTCGTTCTTACTGAACTTAACCATACATACTTGTCCATTGCAGTCATCATCTCCCTGCTGCTTGCCCTCGTTTGACTCAGCTTGGCTAATCACATTCTGATTGCGCTGGCGTGGGCAGTTGGCCTTCGTATGACCTGGTTGGTTACAGTTGAAACAGTTTCCACTGAACTTTCTATCCGGCGGAGCGTTATTTCTCTGCTGAATCGGTGGTGAATTGAAATTGTTGGCATTTGGCACGTTAGGTTTGAACTGTGGTGAGTTCTGACCTTGTGCCACCTGACTGTGATTGGCTTGACCATAGCCACCACGTGCACCGCCGTTCCGATTCTGATTCACTCTACAATTGTTGGTACTGTGCGTGTGAGTTTGACAGAACGTGCACCAAGGTCGACTGAAACGATTGGCTTGGTTTCGGCTGTTTTGTCCATAGTTGGAAGAATATCCAGTACGGAACTTCTGTGTACCACGCCCAACGTTTTGTCTACCTTCTTGCATCGACATTTTTTCCATGTTCTCGTCTTTCTCAATCTTTTTCACCAACAAAGCAAGTGCAGGTTTGTCACCGTCCTCCAGCAGTTCATTCTGTGCCATTTTTATATGCTTGTGTTCCCTGAGACCATGACACAGTCTGTCAACCATTACTGACTCGAAACCCTGCATATCTCTCGTTAGAAAGCACCTGCTTTCCAACTCCATCACATAGTGCCTGATGCCTTGGTTGTGTGCCTGATTACACGAGTGAAATGTACTGTTTCGCACTTTCTGACAACTCAGATCACCAAATCGATTATCGAGAAATCGCCACGTTTCTTCAACTGATTTCTTCACATACTCGTTGGCTTTCTCGTACATATGCAGTGCATTACCCGTCAAACACACCCGAATATGTGACAATGCAGTCTTGTTGTCAGCCTCAGTCAGTATCAGTCTTTGCTTTACAGTTTCAGCCCATGAACCATACTTAGCTGGATCCATACCGTCCAACTTCTCGTACGTGTGTGCGAACAACTGTAAGCGTGCATTTTGTTTCTGACGTTCTTCTAATCGCTGATCCAAAAGCTCACGTCTGTCTAGTGCAATTTCAGCGTACGACTTACCACCTACTGAACTATTAGCAGTCCTATTGTTGTTGTTGTTGTTGTTGTTGTTGTACTCATACTCAACATGACTGTTATTAATTTCAGGTTCGTGACCGTCATCCTTCATCTGAGCCTGTGCCACCTTCGATTGCACTCGACCACCTGCCTGTAGACCTCCATCTACTTGATCGTCCGGCAGACAAACTCTCAGGTTAGGAAACTTTTCCTTTATCTCACGTAGTGTTTTTCGCATTTCTTTATCTCTGCAACTAGCGAGCACGTTGTCTGTTATCGGTGTACTGGTGCGGATCGGTTGGAAGTCATCCAACTCGTCTCGGCTTGTCTCAGTCGAATCAATCACACGTTGTCGACCATTCATACCATTCATACCAGTCACTCTGTTGCCATTCACACCTTGACTTTGGCCATACATACTTGCGCGCACGTTGGAATTTGCGGTTTCCTGCATGCCGTCATTATTGCGTGCACTACCTACGCGCACACTCAAACTATCATTCACACTGCATGAGACAAACTGTTCGCCAGGCATAATGCTGCGTGCACTTTGTGTGTTACTCTGCGCGAATTGTGTACTAGCAGTGAACATAGTGTCTTCTTGTGTTTCTACTACACTACTGATACCCGTACCCTCATGTGTCTGATTCAGAACTTGTCTAGTCCTATTCAGTACTCTATCAGGCGTTTCATCCAACGAGCTGTTAAGTGTAGTACCAGTCACGTCACCAATGTCCGTTAACGGCCAAAGGTGCTGATTAGGCCACTGCACAAAACCCTCAGCTGCTTCGAACGCTCTGTAGTTGTACTGTTTCCATTTGTTCAATCGTTCATTCGGTGTATCATTTTCTTGAGTTCTGGGCACGCGAATATCACCCATACCCCCAATCAATTGGAAACATTCCTTCAGAGATGCAAACACAGCTTTCGCACTCGCAAAGTTATGTTCCGTTAAATAGGTGAGTAACTTGTTCGCCTCGCCCACATCAATCAATCCGTTTCTACGGTACCCGTGTTGATTAACCACCATCTTATTGATGTGTTATTATCACTTTCAGTGAAATGCGTGTGATTAATAAGCGTCAACTACTCAATTCTACAAGCTCACAGTGCACGTTTACTTGGCTGTTTTTGTTTGAATGGCCGATGCAAAGCACCACCCGCCTCTCAGTACCAAAATCGCAACTTTGTACCAGGCGTAAAAACTTTTGGCCGATACCCTTTTGAGTATCACCGTCCTTTATGTAATACTTAACCGCAGCTAAGTACCAGACAATTAATTGGCCGAAGCTAGTGATAGCAACACCTGTCTTTGCTAATAAAAGCAACACAAAACCGCAGAATTGTGTCAGACAATAAAACTTTGTTGTGAATCGCAACTCACAACTACCAATAAACTTTGTGCACTCGAAAACTTTAGAACAATAGAGCAATTTTCAAGGCTTTTATCACTTTACGCACGCAACTTGCACGATTCCTTGACGATACTATAACATGTAAACAACAGCTAATGTTTCAACTTGTCTTGCATGCGTCTACACCCAAACACACACATGCATAGCAGTTGACTTGATAAAACCTTGTTAGCAGAAGGGCCAGTCGGGTTTTACCTAGTTAACTTGCTAGCTGGCTGTGAGGGGGATACGATGACCGAACACAGTTGAGATAGAGCCGTGTGTTTATTAAGACAAGAGTTGCGTCAAACCAGAATGGCTCGCAATAGGCGAGTACTCAACTTATATATCATGCATATAATCATCATCTACATAATATTCATGATGTCATAGAGCGGTCCAGCAGTGAAAAGCCGACTTTACAATGTATAAAAAATGTTTACACGAACAATTTCATTAATTTCTCTTGAAACCTTTTATCGTTTTCAAAAAAAAAAGGCATCGTACCTCCGCTGCGCGGTGTTAACGGTCCAAGGCGGGGGCATAAAACTTAGGTTTCAGTGTAGGCTTAGGCTGTGTATTTGGCAAAGCCTTGAGCGCGCCCAAGCCCATACCAAATACAAAGCCTAAGCCTAAACTGAAAACTAACCCTTAGCCTCATACTAGGCGATCTCCTTTACTAAGGCATAGTCTGTGTGTAATACTGGGTCCCCGGACCACACCATACGCGCGCTCTAGCTGTCTTTCTGTTGACCGTTCGGTCACCGATTGATTGTTGCGCGCGTTGACTAAGAATTGGCGCTTGAATTTGTTTCTCTGTGTAAGAAAATTCTAACCACGTATTCGGACAACTGATCAAAACCCCTAAAATAGCGTTTCGGTCAAATTCGGACAAACGTCGATTCGGACAACTGAACGACAGCAAATTTTTTTGGACGGGAGGACAGAATCGTAATTATAATTCGAGCAGATCGTACATTAGAAAGTTTTTTTTGGTCGTCTATTTTTTTTTACTTTCTAACATCGGACAGAAAGATTTCTTTCAAATGTCCGATTTTTTTACGATGCATTACATGATGTTTCAATTCAATAGGAGAGTGTAAAAACTTCTAAGAAAAGCTCTCAGTAAGAGCTTTTACACTCCCATCGAGATTTTTTTTGAAAACAGGACAAAAGTTCTCAGTGAAAGCTTTTCTCGACCTTTCACTCGATTTGAGAAAATAGTGAACGTTTACTCGTTTCCATACGTACATTTTCCTTAACTTTTACTCTGTTTTTTAGAAAAAACTCCCTTTAAGAGTGTAAAACCTCTAGTTGGCAGCTTTTATTGGGAACTTTTACACTCACCCGTTGCAATGATAAAATATTTCGCAATATTTGCTTCATTTTTTTATGAAATTTTTATACCCCAATTAAAATTCGAATAATCATTTAATAGGTTTTCTGAATACTTGTAAATCTTGAAATTTGCTGGGTTTATGCCTGTTTGTATGTTTGTCTGTCTGCCTGTCTGTCTGTTTGTCTCTCTGCATGTCGGTCTGTATGTCCGTCTGTCTAATGTATGTTTATCCTATGTATTTCTGTATGCCTGCCTCTTTGGCTATTTATTACAATAATATGTCGTTTCTGTTCGATTGTTTAACCATCTGTCAGTTACCAGTCAGCCTGTCAATCTGTTTGTCGGTTATCAGTCAGTCTGCGTGTCTGTCTGACAGTTTATCTGTCTCTTCATCTAACTGTCAGTCTGTTAGTTTGCCAGTATGACTGTCTGCCTGTCTGCTTGTCTATCTGTCTAACTTCCTGTCTTTAAGATTTCCTATGACTAACTCTCTGTCCGTGTGTCTACCTGTTTGCCCATATGTATGTATTACTGTCACTGTGTCTGTTTGCCACTTTGAATGTGCGTCTGTCTGATTGTCCGTATTGTTGGCAGTTTTTCTTTCTATCTTCTGTCTGTTTTCTGTTTGCCTGTCACATATTAGCTATATTTTTTCTGAATCTGACAACTTCAAAAATATTTTTTTAGATCTTTCAAAATCCTATATTACGATTCTGTCCCCGCACCTTTTTTTGGTGTTGTCGATTTTGGGTACGTTCATAGTCTTCCCTGGACTTTCCCTGGACTTTCCCTAGACTTTCCCTGGAAATTCCCTGGACTTTCCCTGGACTCTCCAGGGAAAATTTTGTATAGAAAAATTTTCCAGGGAAAGTCCAGGGAATTTCCAGGGAAAGTCCAGGGAAAGTCTAGGGAAAGTCCAGGGAAAGTCCAGGGAAGACTATGAACGTACCCTTTGGTGTTGTCGACAATTTTGGTGTTGCAGAACAGGTTCACCGCTTGTTAGACAGGTTTTGTAGAGAAAATTCTCAGCTTCAACCTGAGGTGTTTGGTTTTCCGATCTTTTCGAAAGTACATGAGAAAATCGGTCTTAAAGTTTTGCCTAATTTGTATAGGGAAATTAGGGTGCACCATTTAGTGATGCGAATTTTGGCCTGTTTACGTGGTTTTAACGTGAAGCAAGGACATTTTTGAGTTCACGGGAGTCAAGTGAGTCGTTTTGTATCCAAATCTAATTTTTTTCAAATTTTCATTTTGTCCCAATTTTCATGATGTTTTGGTCGTCGCTTACGTGCATCGCATCTTAAATTAAAAATGCTTTGCTTCTTTCTATGGTTTTATCATTTGAAACATTCAATTCAAACGTATTATAGAGGGCCATAGTAAGATCCCTACAGTTCGATCAGCGGGATGTCGATCTGTAAGAAGCGGCCGTTGAAACGACATCGACTCGGGCCACCCGACTTCTATCCTCAGGAAGTTGGGCAAAAAGAGGTTTGTTTGACGCAATATTTCTGAAAGAAACCTATCCTCAGGAAGTTGTGCAAAAAGAGGTTTGTTTGACGTTTTATTTCTGAAAGAAATCCAAACTCATCGCATAACTAGGGAAATCTTTTCAGGATGAGTTGACACCCGAGACTCTCAAAACAGGCTACACTTATGTGACGTTATCTGAAGAATCCGGTTCCGCCAAGGAACCAAGACTTGCTGAACGACTGGACGAAACTGTGAACAAGGTGGGATTTGAAATAGAATTAAAGTTATCATAGATTCTAGTGCAGGGGTTAATTGAATTGAGGTAGAGAAAGGTGCCAAGCCAAGCCCACCAATGTGTCTCAGTTTCATAATATGGTAATTAGATTATTAACGTACACTTCACCATATGTGATGCGAAGAGCAGGGATGAAGGTTAGATTTAACCACGCTGTACAGGGGTGGGCCGGGTTTTTTTGGTGTTTTGCAGGGGTGGGGGTAGAATTTTGAAATCTCAGATTACCCCCCACCCCGAAAAGTGGAGGGTAAGATCGGGTAGGGGGGTAGAATTTTTTTTTTCGCAAAAAAGCCTTGTTTTTTGTTTGTTTTTGCTAATAAATCTTTTATTTTAAGGTATAAACATCACATGTACCGGTTTTTTCAGCTTTTAACCAAGAAAATTGACCCAGAAAACGTGTTTGTTCGAAAAAATTTCGAGTAGTGGGGGGAGGGGGTAGGCGACCTAAATTTTTGTCCAGGGGGGAGGGGGTAGGCTACCCGCCGACCCTGAAAAGTGGGCAGGAAACCTCCTACCCCCCCCCCCCCCCAGCGGCCCGCCTCTGACGCTGTAAATTTTCGACAGTAATACATAGGTGTGGTGTGGTATGCGCATGTAAGACGAAATTATTCTGCACTCCAATAATATTTTTTTTTGTTCTTTTCAGATTACGAAGTTTTACCAGTCGATTGCAGCAAAGAAAGCTGAGCTTAACACATGGCAGGATCGTGACAAACGACGTGTTGGGAACAAAGACATCAATTTCTGGCATGTTCGTTGCAAACTTAGAGCCCAGTGTAACTTTCTTTTTCAACAAAACGTGCATAAAAATCTTGGTTTCAAGAATTAATTGGTTTGTCTCGCTTATAATTGATCTTGCAAATTATGAATAACTTATCTCTTATTTTTTTCAGGCATCTGCAAAACCACAAGAGAAGATGATTTGGTTCCGTGATTTGGCGGCTAATAAATCACTGACCACATTGTCACGAAGTGTTAGTTTTGTTTGCTATATTTTGTGTTGTTCGTTGTTTACTGCTAAGATGAAGCAAGGAAGGATAAAAGGGGATTGGCTGTTGGCACTCCCCGTTTTGTGAAAACGAGGTGAGAAAAGTGAAATGAAGAATGTATGCTGAATGGTGAAGAGAACAGTCTGAATTATGTTTACATGTTTTTTTGTCTAATTATACTTTTTCAGTTCCCGATTTTCATCAAGAAAGGCGAGCATCAAATTCTGTGCACGCTTTTCGAATACAACATTCCGATGTGTCGTGCTGTTTGGTTCATCAAAATGACATCCGCATATTACACGTACACGCAGGACAGGAATCCTAGCACCAATAATCGATTTCGCCGAAGAAGTATGCCACAGAACGACACGTATGCCGGTTGGTTATAAAGTTTTAACATATTACCTAGTTTTAATGTAGTAATCAAGTATATCATTTGCATTAAAATACTGTGTTTTGTAGGGAAAGTTGTCATTCTTACATGCTTCGAGAAAGCGCGCTGAAAGAACTTTGCACAATTTCATGCTGCAAAGTATTCCAGTCACATTTGTTTACAGAATGGACACAGAACATTGCCCGTTTTCTGTCCGACTTGTTAACCAAACTGAACGACTACTATTCGATCTCACCGGATGTGGCCAATGTATTCAATGTTGACCATGACACCACACGCAAACAGTGGAATTACGTTACTCGATTGGCAAAATTTATGTACCAGGTAAAGTGGTAAAGACCTGAGAAAATTTCTTTAATTTTTTTTTAAATCAACGAACGATGTTTAATTAATTGGTTTCAGGAGGGACTATTGGACAATCAAGAGTTTCTCACGTGGATGCTTGATACGCTGCAAGAGAAAGCATTCAAGCCCAAATGTTACGGCATCCTCAAGCTTTTTCTACCGTATGTTCTGCAGGTTTGTCGGGTGTAGATGTTGATAGAATTATTTTGAATTGAAACTATGGTTTTCTTTGATTTCAGTACATTGGAGACATAACCCAATCGGAGATGCTGTCCCGTCGATTGGCCTATATAACTGCCCGTAAACTACAACAACTCTACCAGGAATGGGAGGCGCGTCAAAATCGTCAGAGCAACTCCAATCAACAGTTGGTTAATCATTATTTTGTTAAGATTGATTATACGGTGCGGTTTACATGAATAACAGTAGCAGTTTCTATTGAATTTTTTCCTTGAGTTATTCATGCTATCCCTATTTATTCACATAACTCATAATTCTTAGTTGTTATGTTGCATATTTACTTTGTTTGTTGTATAATGTTTATTTACATATTGAGGAGTCAATCGCCGCCACCCAACGCGAGCAACGAGTCGATATCACAATGTCTGCGTGATTATGGCAACTGTGCTCACCATAAGAACGTTGTCCTCTCGCTCTGCACTATAATTCATTCCAGTTGGTTAAACAAATACAATATAATTCGAAAATAAAATATGTGTTGAGTGAAAAAATATAGTTATTGTAAAAAGGAATTTTTTTTAATAGCTTGATTTAGGTTTGGATGTGTTTATCTTCTATTGTTAGTGTGCTTAACTCATGAATGTGTGTGTTTTCAGTAATGCTGGACTGTCCGACGGCTCTTGTCTGGAACTACCTGACCACTGATGTCACGCTCAGTGCCGCCAATGCCGGTTGGACAGATTCGTGTTCTTTTTCACTGATCAAGATCGCCTGTTTCAAAAATGAGGAAGATCCAGATAAGTTAATTATTCGATATTCTATATGAAGTATATTTGCAGCCGCTGCAGCCAACGACGGCCCGACGGTCACCAATGTCACTCCTAATGACCCCACCAACCCGGAAGGTAATTCAATACCCATGTACTTGTTCACATATTGCCATCACTCATTCCATTCTGAAATGCATAATAATGTATATTAACAAGTATATCAGGTTTGATGAGCCACGTGTTCACTCAAGTACAGCAGATACAGCTCAGCTTGTATCTCCTCGATAGCAGCATTTGGTGACCCGGACTCTGTGCATTATAGCTATAAGGGGAGATGTGGGCATCAGAATATTGGAGACGGAGATAATTTTTTTCTTTTTGTTAAATTATTAGGTCTTTTTACAAATATGATTGTACTTCTATTATCTCACTTACTCACTGCAGTTGGCACGGATACGGACGACGCGACGTTGTGGCTGGATCGTCCGTGGGCGTATCTGTGTGGTTCACCACTCGACCATCTGCCGTGTTCACCCACCCTTCTGACACTTGTGCCCGGACCTGAACGAGTCGGCAAACGCGATAATGAGCGCGTTGAGATGGGCAATCTCAGTGATAAAGTTGGCGATTAATATATTTATTTGACTCAAGTTTTCCTCAAATTCATTTTATAATTGTTTTTCAGATTTCTGTTGGCTTTTTTATAAGTTTTTTTTCTGCATATTACTTCACGTTCACGGCTAGGTTGTTAACCATTTGGTCGGCGTCGGCTCCATTTTAACCTTCGTGAGACTCGAACTTTTTCTTATATTCTGGCATGCAAGAAATAACGCAAACACTATACGTAAACTTAATTATCTAAACGTATTGTCCTAGGCCGTTTTTCGCACATTACAGTACCGTGAGGTGTTACGTGTCAAAGAGATGATGATCATCAAGCGATCGCAGATGGTCGAAAGTCGGTTCACCTGCAATAATGCCAGCTCGAATCAGCAGTGTCAGTTCGGTTAGTCTTCGAATACGGAGTTCAATTTTCTACATCTGCTTCTTCAAAACAATTAGTTGTGGTAGTCATGCCATCATGTTATATTGTACTGCAGTAGCCCACGAGAATACATGGTGTCGCACCGTATTGTTTTCATTCGAAGCACTCGAACACTATCATCGACAGCTATGCTTTGCACTGTGTAACGACAAGCATTAGCAGCTGTCCTGTAGTTCAAGACGACAAACTGATTTTCACATGCGGTACAATTAATTTTTCCGGCTATACCTTATTGGTTAACCGCGTAATTTTGTTTCAATAAAACATATCGAGTCTAACAATCGTCAGGTCAACACGTGCCGCATCTGCTACGCGTGCTCGATCAGCTCGACCAGTTCGCGTTCGACGAAGGCGCCAACATCCAGGAACTTTACGATAAGGTGTTCGTGACGGCCAGTGAGTCTGATACTCAGGTTATTAACCATTGTAATTTTTATTTCGGTCCATTTTATTCAGCTTCATTTGTTGGGACTTAACTAGCACGCAATGTACCATATCTATACTCTTAAGACTCTCCGTCTATTATTCAGAATCTTTGGATTTTTCTACTATTTAGTAAGGTTATTTCATAACACCATTTTGGAGTGTGTGGTTTGTGTGGCTTAAACTCACATAACCTATTTTTACTTGAATTAAACTCGCGTAATTTGATCTGGTACATTACTGTGAATTACTGACCATAACGAATAAAAACTGACTACTAGACGTCGTAGTTATTCAGATCGAGGATGATTACGTGATCCGGCTGTTGTGCGCGTGGGCGTCCACTTGTGAACGATCGGGCTCACATCGGTCATTGGCTGTCGTTCAGCTGATCCAATTACGAGCTAAACATCTCAATCTCGAGCCGTACTGCTATCAGCAACTATTGCAAAATGTTCTGGAAAACGATGGACCATTGCCTGGTTGGTTTTATTATATGTTACTTCGATGTTATTTTACTCTTTATAGTAATTTATTGAATGAATTGTGTATAATCAAGTATGGAATAATGAAAAGGATGAGATATGAAAATGTTTTAAGGTTTTCGTAGACACGAATTTTTTTTGTTGGATTTTTGGATTTTTTCATTAACTGAAGCCATAAGGCACACCAATACCATATCAGAATGGTGTTTTCGTAGCGGCCAGAGAGTCGAATAAACTGACGGGCAATGGCAGAAACCCCAGAGCAACGCGTCAGGATCTGTGTCTCAAGTCAGGTTTCGAACTTAGGAACGACGGTTTTCGAGGCCGGCGCCCTACGCACTAGACTAGACAGGCGACATAGACTAATGGAGCTTCTGTAAAAAAATAATCCCAACGTCCATGTGTCTTTTCACCAAAGTAAATTACTTTTTATTTGTATGTTTGTTCGTTCAAAAACAGACACTAGTTAATGTGCAACGTGCAAGTATCATTAAGGACAATGAGCACAGCAAATAACCATGAATATTGCAGGTGACGAATACTACGTGGAAGAGTTTGCGTCGTTGATGTTGGTGTTTGGCGAGCTGATTCGTGCCAATCTGTTCTCGCACGACAAGTACATGTGCAGTCTGATAGCCGTCGGACAGCTGGACACCCACACTCATGTCACCGTAAGACAACTATTACAGGTAATGATCCTCATATTCTTGTATATTCTTATAATCGTTTTCTGACTGAATTCATTTGTATTTTGATTATTTACACTTATTTATATCTTTCACATCCTGATACGACTAATTTGTTCATTTTGGGTCTCCTCCTCAGTATTCTGAATGAAATTGATTGATTGATTGAAAAAAGGAAAAGTTTACTGCATTCTATAGTCATGCGTTTTCATAGTTTGTAGATTTTCTGGTTCTGCACCCCCGAAAACGGGGTCTTCCATGATGTTTTAGCCACTGCACACATTATTCTCAATTTATGCACATTTTCCGAGTTTCAGTCTATTTCTCTCTTGTTACATGACCGAACCTGGATAAACTTGAAACTAACTGAAAAATCACCTCTGTATATGAAATTGTGGTTTGCAGCAACAACAACAATCCGCCCAGCTGGCAGCACAAACGGCGATCGTGTCGACGGCATCAACCTCGACCTCCGTGTTTCCACCCACGCAATCGTCATCGCAAGTACCAGCGATCGAGCAGTTGGCCGGCAGTCAGTTATCGTTATCCACAATCGGACTCGGCCCGGCACCACCGGCTAATGTCGCCCTGCTCAGTGTTATTGGATCAAGTGCCGAAGGTTTGTTGTTTGCTTGCTTTGGTATCGTTTGAAACATGAAAAAACTTGGTATCGTTCATCTATTTTTGGGTTTGTATGTTTTTCATCTAATCCGAAATCACAAATCAGTATCTATTTTCATTGCATATGTTTCCTACAATGATTGTTCATTGTTAGAAGTGAGATTTGAGAATAAATAAACGAATAAATAATAAAATAAATGAGCAGACAACCCGACGACATCGGACGTCACTCCATCGTCGTCGCGAGCACCGTCAGCCGCCGGATTCGCCTCGTCCAGTGCCAGTTCTGTCAATGTGGCCACCCGATATCGTGGTCTCAGCGAGGCCATCAAACGCGATAACAACATGCCCAAACATATCAGAAATCTCATCCACATACCGATCCCGCAGGTTTGACGATTTGGTTTCTCATGTCTCCGCTTCTTTACTAAAAAAACCCTGAATGAACGAAGAAGTGAATGAATGAACTTGCTTTAGCAAGAGCCATATCGTCACGATTGCAATCAGCGCTATGCTACCCTATTTGGGTTCGGATCGCATAGGGAAGATCATAAAAAGGCGGTGCGCAAGGTTGGATCAAAAACGTTTTTGGTAATTTTATATTAAAAAAAATGAAGGTATTTATATTTTAAATATTAAAAATTAGCTGTAATAGTATAATGTACAACACTTCACTTGTTACAGATCGGTAAAGACCTGACCAAACTCTGGCACCGCAAAGGCTGCATCGAGATCGCCGACAATGGCTCGTATAAATGGAAGCTCAAGATCACAGAGGATATGCACGCCGAAATCATTACCAAATTCAAGTTGGATATTTTCAACATTTTCTTGATTTAGTTCTGCGCTGCCATGGTCGAGATTTTCATTAAAATTGACAAGAACTTAAACGACAAACGATGTCGGAATTTGAAAAAAAATTTAGATTTCGGATTTTGTTTGTGAACGTGGCAGGAAAGGCGCATATATTGTGTTGTGATAGATAAGTAAGAAATTTTATTTTCGTAATTGTAATTCAGAGAAAATGAATAGTGCAATCCCAATGACTAATAACTTAGCCCAAGCGTAATATGCAGAAGATAATGAAATATAAGTATGAGGGAGTATATGATAGACTTTTAATTGAGGAAATTTTAGTGAAAATTATAATTTTGTATCAAGTTAACTAGCGTATACCTCAAAGTATTGATTATTTTTAGCGAACAAAGCGTGTACAACCAGCACGTGATCTGTGGTCAACTGGCCGACTGGTGTGTGTCGCAGTGGCGTGCGTTCGTTGAGGGTGACAACGTGCATCTGCCCAGTGCATTCGTCGTCGATACATTGCTATCATTAATGCACTACGCCAATGCCATTTTCGGCATTGTTGATTTTGTCGAGGAGGTACGTTTCCTTATCAACATTATAGTCGAATGTTAATTACTGTTCCAGAAAGAATCGTTCATAATCATAAATGTCCTGAACATTGAGATAAACCGACTCCATCATTGAGATTTTCAGAGATAGCAGTAGCAGTTAATAGAAATTGAAAATTGTTGCAGGCTCTGGAGCTGTTGATCCAGGTGGAGAAGAAGCTGGTGCAGTTGCGATCCCAACTACTGAGCACACACAGTTACGCGGCGCAGATAGCGTCCGTCTGTATCGGGTTTCTGCGCGAGCACAATGCGTTTGTGCTGCTGTGTAGAGAGGAGCTGATTAATATTTATAATACGTTCGTATATACTATAATATACTTTTTATAGCTGTTCTTTATTTATGATATACTATACTACAAAAAAATATAGCCGCATACTCGATTTATCCCAAGTAAACGGGTTGTCTTCATTTTGTCATCACATATCTATCAGTGATACGTGTTTCATTTTCAGTACACGGTTGTAATGAAGGAAAATAATGTTTGCCAAGTATCATAGTGCATCTGAATAGTCTAGAGATATGAAACAATTACATAGGTTTTTGTGCATGTTTGTCACTCGAGTTGATGTATATAACTTGATTGTATATATTATAGTGTGATGAGTCTATGTGACGCGAACGTGGCATCGAATGGCGCGTACCTGCGAGTGTGCAACGTGTATCTGAACCATGTGCACGCCAAGATACGACCGGCCGTACCCGAGTTCAATGAACTGCAGAAGAAGCGCATTGACCGCGCGCCCTGCATGCACGAGAGCAAGCCACCGCCGGCACAGTTCAAGTACAACAAAGACATGCTCAAACAGTACTTTGAGAATCCCAGGTTAACGGATAAGACGAGTTTTTCGGTTAATTTTTCTAGCTCTAAAACTCAACTCAAGTTTACAGTCACGACAGTGCTAACCATGAGTACCTCTAGTGGATCGGTTAGCATGTATGCGTATTGAGCAGAAGCTCGTGGGTTCAAATCTTACCAGGAGTGTTCACTTTTTTGGCTGGACTAGTCTTTTTGTTATTCATGTTATGAGTAACTGTAACTTCAATGACTAAATTACTCGTTTTCAGACTGAAACTAGACCTGTCAGCCAATTCGGCTGTGGTTCGTGATCTGAAAGAAAACGCGGCGAGTCGGTATTCATTCGTTTGTTCGGCTATTCTAGCTGTCAATGCCGCCACCAACAACACACAAATGTTGGTGTATACTCTTCACAACTATTCATGTTTAATGTAAATCACTGATATCAGATTAGAAGAAAGAACGATGGCAACATTAATGTAAAAACACTAATTAAATATTATTATATATAAATAATATCTTCAAGGTTATGCGAATTGGGCATTCTGTGCGCGAACGTATCGTCGGCCTGTACGATACACGCCGAATGGTTGGGTGCCATCCGTGCCCTCTTCTATCTGCAGGTGCCGTGCGATAAGCCACAGGGATTCTCCGATCTGGTCAAGGATTACAATGTTAGAATAGACATTGGGATTTTGGTAGAATCATCATATCATGCAATATCTTAGTCATGTTCTTTCAAAATACTTGGTTTTATTGTCTTACTTAGTTAAAAGGTCTGATTGGGTTTCATACGATTTCTCATGTTCTTTGTTCGTTCAATCAGAAAACATGAGAATAAGCCGTTGCCGTAACCGTAAGTATAACTATTGTTCATCGCAATTTGCTATAAAAATATTTTTTTGGTTCATGATTCAGTACGCGGATGTGAACACGCACGCGAGTCTGGCCAACCTGGTGGTGCAACTGATTGCGTATAGTTGTGTGAGTCTGCACGATGTCATCCTGCTCTGTGCACAATCACTGGGCACTCTCGTCAGCACCCTCTCCAGTCTCACTGGTTCGTTGAAGGCACAACTCTACTTAACTACGATTTCTCTCGATTTAGGCGGTGTGTTGGTCCGTCCTCTGGACCTGATGACGTTGTTTCAGATGCGGATCGTCAGCGCGATCCCAAAGTGACCGAGGCCGTGGGTGCCCGACTGGCTCTACGCGTTCTGGCAATCGTGTTCGGTGATGTCGATGGTGCGTTACAATCGATCCAAATAAGCCATTATCATGATTTTCTTTTTATATAAATATTTTCAGAAGAACTGCCGTTTGGTCGATTATTGGCTGAACGATCGCTGCTGTCCGTGGAGTACTACGAGACGAATCAACTGCCCCGTGGCGTGCTCATCGTGCTCATCGCTATGTTCCTGCTGTGTTCGTGCTTTTTTAAACAAAACTAAACTTAATTCAGTTGTTATGCCATAATAGCATAGTTGCAGGGGTGGGCCGGGTTTTTTGGCGTTTTGCAGGGGGTGGGGGGGGGGGGTAGCCGACAGAAAATCCCATCCTACCCGACCTGTCCGAAAAGTGGGGGGAGGGGTAAGGTCGGGTGGGGGGGGGGGGGGTAGAAAAAAAATTTCGCATAAAACGCTTGTTTATTGCTTGTTTTTGCTAAAAAAATCTTCTATTATAAGGTATAAACAACACATATACCGGTTTTTCAGGTTTTAACCAAGAAAATTGACCCAAAAAACGTGTTTCTTCGAAAAAAATTCTCACAGCCAGAAAATTTTGAAAAATGAGCCTCAAAATCGAGGTTTTGAAGCCGATTTTCTCAAAAATTTCGAGTAGGGGGGGAGGGGGTAGGCGGCCTAAATTTTTGTCTAGGGGGGAGGGGTAGGCTACCCGCCGACCCTGAAAAGTGGGGGGGTAACCCCCCTGCCCCCCCCTGCGGCCCGCCTCTGCGTAGTTGGATACCAAATCACAAAAAAGTTAAATAACGGCCATCGTTTTTATTGTTCTTGTTGTTTTGGTTTATGGTATTGGTATATAATTTTTGCAAATACATCCATGTTGTTGTTTATATCGGCTGTTATTTATGAGATTAAGAATACTTTTGATGTTTTAGCGGACAAGGGTGACGTGCTCGACTCTGGTTCTCGTTGGACAGAAAGCTGTGCCCCGCCCAAATTGGAGCCATCTGCCTCTGTTTTTCAGGTAATTCTTTGATCAATTATCTTCTTACTTGAATCTGCCCACCTGTAGTTTACTTACTGATAGATGAATGTTTTAAAGATTGAAGCCAGTAATCCATGATAATTGTAGGCAACGCGACACGTGCGCTACAGCGTGCGATCTCGTGAATGGATCAAGAAGAAGTTCTCGTACGGCCACAATTTGTTCACGGAGAAATCGCTGCTCCACAAAATGTTGAGCACGGAGTCGGTGAGTCAAATTGCAAAATACGAAATATTTGAAATACATTATTAAGATATATTAATATAAAAAATTAAAAAAATATAAAGTATGGATAACTATTTAACCGCGGAATATATGAAACATGCATGAATATAAGAAAAGTAGAATATTATACAAAATTGATTTGACATAATGAAACTGAGTTGTGTGCATGAGTATGCCAATTGCTCATATTACGGTAGAACACGATGTTTGTAGGCAGGGGTGGGCCGGGTTTTTCGGCGTTTTGCAGGGGGTGGGGGGGGGGGGTAGAAAAAAAATTTTTTCATATAAAACGCTTATTTTTTGCTTGTTTTTGCTAAAAATCTTCTATTATAAGGTATAAACATCACATATACCGGTTTTTTCAGGTTTTAACCAAGAAAATTGACCCAGAAAACGTGTTTCTTCGAAAAAAAATTCTCACAGCCAGAAAATTTTGAAAAATGAGCCTCAAAATCGAGGTTTTGAGGCCGATTTTCTCAAAAATTTCGAGTAGGGGGGGGGAGGGGGTAGGCGACCAAAATTTTCGTCTAGGGGGGAGGGGTAGGCTACCCGCCGACCCTGAAAAGTGGTGGGGGTAACCCCCCCTACCCCCCTCTGCGGCCCACCTCTGTTTGTAGGCCCAACGTCTGTTGCGTCTGATCACCCGTCGTCCGAGCGATGCCACCCGACTCGGTCGTTACATCGAACAGGTGGCTGCTGCCAATCCAGGTACAACACTTTTTGAGAGAGAGAGAAAATAATCATCATACATAAAATCGGTTCACCGAATTAACATTCCATGAAATGAATTTCAGGTGGTACAGTGGACGAGCACGATGTGATCGCCCAGGTGCTCAAGCACACCACCATTTGGAACATGCGTGCGGCTCAGCTTGATTTGGAGGTATGTCCTGTTCACCACGTGTCACACATTATTTTCCACTTCGGTTTAAGTCCAGTATCAAATGACATTATTTATTCTGATCTGATACATTATAGTGTCAGAATAAATTAGCCCTGACGTGTTTGTTTATACTGAAAATGACCTAAAATTGTGTCATGATAAGATTGTAAATCATGTTCATAGAGAAAATATGCAAGACGGCCTAATAGACAGTATGTGCTCATACAAATGAACTAAATGTTGCATTGCAGCTGTTGCTGAAACGTTGCGAATCAGACGTGGCGCAGCAGATACTCGTCGAGCGCATTGCCGATTCGTGCATCGAGCTGTTCACCAGTGCGTCCGCCGATTCCAATCACACACCCAACAAACACCATTGTTGTGCCACCAGGTATACCTTTTCTTGTAAATACCAACTTATCCATCCACTTTTGCTTTCTTTTCTGCATATGTGATACCTGTATCTAAATAACGACTACATTTTCTCTCGATTATCATTAGTACGGTAATGTGGATTGCAGGTCGACAGATATCAAGAATCTGTGGCTGATGGGTCCACTGATCTCATGTCTCGACCCGCTGGTCCAGTCCAAGTTACTGGTTGCAGCCGCTGGTGTACTCGAGCCATCCAAGACTGCATTGCAGCAAAGGTTAATATCAAGTTCAACGCATTAGTCTTTTCATTTGTTATTATTTTTTAATGTTTGTTTTAGTAAAAAAAGTCCATGGTGTTTGTGTTGGACTCAATCATGTTCGGTGTTGTTATTTATTATGATTTGCTTCAGCGCCGCCCTGCTCGGCCAGGAACCGTTCCTCTCCCTGGTACTGACCTGCCTGCGTAAACAACACTCACAACGCGAACACATGCTCAATGCCCTCTACAACCAGCTGCTCGAGTATGTCAACAAAGTCAAGGAGGTTGGTACACTGAATCAATTTTTTTTGTATTCAGTTTGCAGATTTCCATTCTGGCGCTCGCGTGTTATAAAAATGGTGCATGTTTGAAACTACTAGTAGAGCTTACTGGCGATGAAAATTTGCTTTGAAACTGAAGACAGCTCGCTCTGTTTTGTATGTATTTTCTTCTATGACTATATATGCTCATTTGTATAGAAGCCGACACTGGTACATGAACGCGAGTTCAACGTGCTGCTGCGACAGAATCTGCGACTACGACTTAACCTGATCGGCGGTATGATCGAGACGGTGTCCCGTGGCACAAACTGTGATTCGTGGATACAGCTGCTGGCACAGATGATACAGCTCGGACTCGTCTCCACCCAGTTTGACAAGTTGGCACATTTTCTTTTGTTGATTGACCTTTTTTTCGGCAATCGGTCTTTTGCTCAAGTTCGTGTTCAAAATGTCGTGAAAAGTTGAAAAAAGTATATTTTGTCACTTGTGGTGAGCTAAAAAACTCATTCAAATGACACTGGCACACGAGACGAAATTTCTCAACTGTCCCCTGAGTTAGTAGTCCGGTGAAAGACGGTCAATGTGTTTATTTGTGTACGGATTTCATGCCTCGGCCGTGCACATTCACATTAATTGGTTTTTCAATATTATGCGTACTGCCGGAAATCTGGTGTCTACGGGTAAGAGTTCTCTAGTCGTGGGGCCCTGTAGAATATAGATGCCTTGAGTTTGGAATACCATTGACTTGTGTTTACAGATGTCTGTACGACACGTGCGTTGACATGCTCACCATCCTGCTGCACATCATGCACATGCCCGATTCGGTGGACAACATCGAGGTGCAGCGCAAAGCCTATCACAAAACTGTCAGTCGGCTGACCAAGGTTCGTATTATACAGCCATGATGGCAAACGTTTTTTGTTTTAGTTTCAAAGTAGAAAAGTTTACAGTTCAGCTAAAGTCAATCCTTACAATATGCAAATCAAAACCAAACTGGATTTTCAAGCTTGTGATTTTTCAATGCGAATGTAATGTATATGTAATATCTGGATCATATATAGTTAAATAATATTATTTTATAATTTAATTGTAATATATAATCAGTGATATTTAAATCAAGATGCTGGGCATTGGACATCGCAAGTTGTCGGGCGACGCTTCGGTTCTGTGTCAGCTGGTGCCGCTGCCTCGAGTGATGGTGGACATCATCGCCTGTGAGCCGTACTCGAGCAAACCCGTCCCACCCACACCCACCAAGGCCATGTCCAAATCAGCGTCTCAGGTCAGCTCATTCGAGTAGTTGTCAGGACTCAGGTTTCAAGTGTTATTCAGAATTACTTAAGTGTGTGTATGTTATTATGAGCGTATGTATTTTAGTCGAGTGGTTTGGGCACAAGTACTGTGGCCACGCCAGATCGTCGTTTGCGGCACGGACTCAAGCCCGTCGAAAAGCATCGAGTGTCGCCCTGGGACATCGTCGAGGGCTGGCGCGTATGGAACTGGTCGTGGTTTCAGGCCGTCAAGTTGGACTCGCAACCTGATAGCATCCAGCAGCTGGTTGGTGTACAATCACTGTAACTATATATATCGCGCACCAAATGAAAAATAGAAAAAATTTACGAAAAAAAATTTGGTTTGTTTTTCAAGTTTCTAAAATGTATTAAAACGTTGAAAACTCACATGGTATTTTCTTACACTTGTATGGTAAAAATTTTGTCCAAATCATTCCTTTCCAAATGAGAGAAAGAAACGGAGTAGTTAAAACTTGACGAACACGAATGGTTTTCATATGTCAAAGATTAACTGTAGCATGGCTTTATTCGGTTATTTTAGCTGGCCAAGTGGGTGTTCCACTCTCACTACGGTGAGACCAAGCTGCAACGACCACCCGTTATCGGCGAGGGTCCGGCATCCGCTGATCCGTTCTTGCGACCGTTAAAGGTACCTTATTCCCTTTGCCTAAACTTGAAGAATCCACTGAATTGGTTGATACTGCCTTTATTTCTTCCGGTTTGCTTAATTTTATCTATAAAAAGGAGTTCGTTTTTTACAGATCGACATTGATCATGAGAAACTGCGCAACTATCGTCAACAACAACAGCAGCAACAACAACAGCATCAACAACAAATGCAGCAGCAGCAACAACAACAACAACAACAACAACAGCAGCAGCAACAGCAGCAACAACAGCAACAGCCGGAGCAACATTTCAAACAGCCAATGAGCAATAACCCGGTCGCTCAACTGTCTAATGTTGGATCACCCGCTGATCACATGATTAGATCACCGGCTATGCAGGTGAATTTCATGTTTTCTTTATTTCATGTTTTCTTTATTTCATATTTTTTTCAGTTATACATTTTTATAAAATCTCATTGCTAGAGTTATTTTGAGAAGTTGAGCAGCTTATTTGTTATATTCAATCGGTACATCATTATTCGCATTAAAAGTGTTATACTGGTACTTCAGGCAACCCCAGGCACGCCGACTCAGGCCACGTGCCAGTCCCCAATGATGATGGGTCCGCAGAAGCAAATGCCGCAACAGCAACAGCCGAAGATGCAGCCAATGATGCCACAACAACAACCACAACAGATGCGTCAACAGCCGCAACAGCTCACCCAAATCAAAACGGACATACCCGGAAACATGCAACAACATGGTGGAATGCCTCCTCAACAACACCAGCAACAACAATACGCGCCTCATCAGATGCAGGGACCAATAAAAATGGAAGCTCATAGCGTGCCACAACAACAACAGCATCCACATCAGCAGCAGCAACACCAGCAGCAACAACAACAACAACAGCAGCAGGCGCAGATGCACCAGATTCAACAGCAGCAACAACTGCGACAACAACAGATGCATCAACAACAACTGCAACAACAACAGATGATGAGTCAACAACAACCCGGTCAGCAACCGGCACTGCCGCCGCAGGTGCAACGGCAGACCTCTTTGACGGGAGTCGGACCGCCGATGCCGCAACAGCAGCAGATGCACATGCAAATGCAACAGCAACGTGGTCAGTTATTCCTTATTTACGGCTAACGCTATAACTTGAACATTGTTTTTATGTTACTAAAAGTAACACCGGAAACAGCAAGTATAAATGCAATGATTTGTGCACACAGTTTGAATATTTTCTGCATGTAGTCGGTAACACAAAAATTTTCTTCAGTATTATGAAGTGGTTTGTATATGCGCCAAAAATTCTCTACTGCAGTAGCATGATAGTTTTCATTATATCATCATCATATATGTTATCCTTCACCCCTCTTACTGTATTATCGCTAATCAGATTTCTTTCAAGCCAAGCTCAACTATATATTAATTAACCCCTTGGGGACCAGATATCGGATTCATGAATGATTACGGTCAGTCACATTCAATGTTTCAAATGTATAACCATTGCATTGAAATAGTGATTTTTCATGGATTGTATGATTTCAGTGGGTTCCCATATTTCAATATACTGATATGATCCGACGATCAGTTTTGTAGATACCAATATGAACGAGTAAGGATCGGCCCAATTTACATGTCTTATGATAATGTTTACATGTAACATGGGAAAGTCAACTGGCTCATGGGAAACGCAACCGCCTTAATGATTTGTTGATGTTGATATTGGAGAAGGTAATGTTTATTAGATAATTAGTTTCTGGTGCGCACCTTCTACTTTTCTCCAGATTCACACAGACCAACTGATTATGACTAAATTGTTTACATCCATAATAAAGAACTAGTCTCACTGAAACGATGATGATGATGATGATGTTTTCATTATACAGGTATGATGATCTCCCCACCGGTGGGTTCCATGTCCGGACCACCGAGTTCATCGGCGACGAGTCAGTCTGGTCAACCGCCGATGCAGTATCAACAGGCGATGCGGCCAGAGATGATACAGGTTGCTTGTTTACCATTTTAAATTATGAGTCGATTTTTTGCTCCATAAATATAGGAGGCAACCACCGGTTAAATTTTCTAATACGGTTGTTTAGAAGAGATGAGTCTTTTAAAGTTTCACGTCATTTTAGACAACGTTTCAAAAAATGGACAGTCATTTTTTATCTAGCGCGCGTTGATTAAACTGATTCGTTTTAACTAATTCAAAGAGCACGAAAAATGATAATTTATAATGGTTGTCTGGTTTTCTTTCTGAGCCCGTTCCCTTTATCGTTGTATTAACTGAAATGACAATGTCACGTTTTAAATTTGCAGCAACCGATCATGTCACAGTCACAGCAGTGGCCACCACCGCAGATGTCTGCAGGACCCATGCAAGGTTGATTTTACTGTTCTGAAAGAATAAATGCGTTGTTATTTATAATTTGATTGTGTTTTTGTTGTTGATGTGAATGTTGTTTCTGTGTGTTATTATTGCATTAATGTTTGTGTGTGTTAAGGCATGCCGATCGCTGTATCGTCTGGTCCATCACAGCCCCCGGGCACGGCACCACCCACGAGCACCAGCAGCTCACCACGGCAACCAGCTCAGCGCAAAAAGAGACAAGGTTATTTCCAATTATCTCATAACATTGTATGCTTTCACGTTTGACTAGTTATTCATTTTTATTCCACGTTTATGTATATTTTGTCAACCCCTTATTTCTAGCATTCTTATGTGTATTTGCAGGGAGTTCAACTAGTTCCACGGGTGGTCGCAGTCGGTCCAAGAAGGCACAGCAGGCACAACAACAACAACAACAACAACAGCAAATGGTTACTTATGGACAATTTTGTTTTGATCAAGTTTATTTTGTTGTTCCAGTCACTTTTATCTGCAGTTTCAGTTCAGCAATTTTTTGTTGTTTCAGTCACTTTTATCGGGTGCCAACACGTCGCATTATGGAGCACCACCGAACGTACCGCCGCCCAGCATGCAGCAATCACATATGGGTTGGTAATACTCAAATGATTGGAATTTGTTTTAATCTTAAGTCTTTTCATCATTAGAGTTATGTTGTGTTTGACACATATTTCAGCTGGTATGCCCCCGCACATGGCTCAGGCTCAGGCTCAATCACAACAGCAACAGCAGCAGATGGGCTGGGATGCTCGCGCTCAGATGATGAAACCCGGCGAAGTATCCGTCGACAACGATCAGTGGAAAAACAAAGCCAAACGACCGAAATGTTGGGATTTCAGATTTTGTGTATTGTTTTCAGACTTGAACTAGATTATTTTTGCTCAGTTTCAACACAAACTATCACAAAAGTGTTTTAGTGTCCATGGATGAAACACCGACCGCTGGCATGAAGCCGGGCATGATGGCTGGTGGACCCGTAGCACCACCCAATGTGTCGTTGCCTGGCCCTGGCATGCAACAACAGCGAATGATCCAAATGCAACAACAACAACAGCAGCAGCAACAACAGCAACAAGAACAACAACAGAGCCAATATCGAATGCAATTGATGCAACAGCAGCAACAACAGCAGCAAATGTCGCAGCAACAGCAGCAACAACAACAGCAACAACAACAACAGCCGCAACTTCAACAAGCTCAACAGTCGCAAATTCAACAACAACAACAGCAACCGCCTCAGGGACAGGGAGCATCGGCCCAACCTCAACAACCCGGTCTTGCAGCCCTTCGCAATAAAATGGAAAATAAACGTGGTCCTAAGTCGAATAATGAAGCCATGGATGAACAGATGATATTGGAGGTGGGTGTTTGTGACATATTTATATTATATGGCATGGCAGTAGACTACAATGTTTATTTCACAATACAACCCAGTTAAGGATGTAGAAAATAATTTATAATAAAACGTATGTCGTTAATATGCATTGTAAACTAAGTTTTCTATCAACTGCTGTGTATTTTCCAGGCCATTTTATTTGTTTTTATGTTGCATTTTCAGCAACGCCGTCAGTATATGGAGCAAATGCAATCTCAACAACAACAACCGCAACAATGTTGGTGAAAAAAGTTAATAAGAAGGATTTACCTAGATTATCAACGTGCAATACATTGCAATTCACTGCAAGATGATGCGAAACGTTTTCCCAAAAAAAAGCATTAAAATAATTGAAAAAGAATTTAGATTTTTGAAACTTTGAATTTATCCGCAACATTGGATAAATGTGTTGCAGTATCGCGGCAGTTGACGGCATCGCAACAAGCGCAACAACACGCGAGTCCATCGTACGGTGTTCCGATGCAGCAGGGTGCTGGTGGTGGGCCGGCACAACCCCCATACGATCCGCAACAGCAGCACCCATACCAGCAACAAATGTACGGGTTTGATTTTCATAGTTTTAATCAATGTCATGTTAGATTCTTAGTAATTAGTGACCATCGAGTAGGTTTTGATCATTGCTGTAAGATTTCGTTAGAACCAACCCAAATTCTTCCAACGATTGCGGAATTTTTTGTATTCTCAAGATAATGTTGGATAATGATTGCAGGGGGCAAGGCGGTGGTGACATGACCGTGCAACAACGACAGCAAATGATGCAGCAACAGAGGTTTGTGCTTGCCAGTACTTGTTAAATGGTGGTTTGTGATTGCCAGTACTTGTTACATGGTGGTTTTGGCTTGCCAGTACTTGTTATATAGTGGTTTTGGCACTTTTGGTGTCACTAAAATGATTCAATGCAGAGAACTGAGAAAGTTAAAGACAAAGAAAAGTCCAGAAAACGCCGACAAGGCGAGCCCAAAAGAATGCGGCGAGGTAATGTTTGCGTGGCTTTCTTTCATCCTGGAGAAAGGTTAATTTTGCATTTAGGATGGCGATGAATCCGCAACAACAGCAGATGTATTATCAACAACAACAACAACAACAGCAGCAACAACAACAACAGCGGCGATTTCAATGATTTATCTGGATCATAATTATTTTTGTCGTGTTTAATAACCTGTTTTTTTATAACTCACTCGGGTTTTTTATTCCTTTCAACAGAGTGTTTGATTCTCGATGTTGTTAATTTCACTAACTAAATCACCGTGCTTTTCTGTCAGATTTTTCCTTGTAAATGCACTTGCACCGATGGTTATAGCGTCGTTTCTGTTTCTATACAGAGTATGTCAAATAAAACAATTAGGCAATTATTTTTTCTTTGTTCTTCTTGATAGTTTAGTTAATGAGGCTTGATTGATTTTTATCTGGTTTATTTATTTATTTGACATACCCATGAAATATATACATATGATTCTTTATTTATTATTCTGCTGTTAAAGTGCAACTTTCCATTCAATTCCGTTTTTCATTTCACATATATATTTTTACCCACTCACTCTCACGTTTTATTGTGTATATTTGATTGTCTCAACTGTGACTTTTTGTATTCCTTTTTTCACTTGTATTCTCTGTACCATCAATTATTTTCAAAGTGCAACAATATAAAATATCAATTATGGAAACAGTCTTTGGATGTTTCGTTTTTTATGTTGATCGAATCGGTCGCTGATCCGAGTTCGCAGTGAACGTAATCAATACATAAGTAATTAAATTTTTTCATAAATTGAAAAGGTAGTGTAGAAGTATATCGTCATTTATATTAATCAATTTCAATGTTAATATGACAATTTTATAGTTAATATGACAAGTTGTTGGTCGTAGTTTTGTTTCAGATGTTACAAAGAGTAGGGATTTAATTAATTTTTTTCCGACGATTAAACGACATGGCATATTAAATGACTTCAATATTTAATAGTTGAATTGCAGATGTCATCAGATCAACCAGCCAAGGCAGCGGCAGAGACGGCGGCTTCAGCCAAAGATGACGGCGATCTGTCCGATCTTTTAGATGGTTGGTGATTTCACATTTCGCATAATGGGAATAATAATTATATCATTAATATTTCAAGTTCAATATCGATGAATACTCGATAAATAAGTGCAACCTAACGTATTGTTATGAATCTGCCAATCATGCTTTCAAAAAAATTTCTCACCACTCTCTTCTCTTATGACCATTTCTCTGCAGAAGCGCTCAAGGATTTCGGCAAGAAATCGGCGAGTCAACCGGCATCGAAGGAGGGTGGTGCCGGCAGTGCCGATGCGGCCGTGGCAGCCGGTATGTTCGGTGGTCTGACACCTGAGCAGTTGGCCGAGATCGGTAATGTGCCGGCTGGTGTCACACCCGAGATGGCACAACGAGCTGCTGCCGACTTTCATAATATGCTGACGTTGGTTGTCAACAATCACCAAACCATTAAACACCACATCACAACAACAATGGCATCAACAACATCAACAATTGATTTTAAAGATGAAAATGTTGTTTTAGATGTTGATGATGCTATTTATGTTGTGGATGTTGATGATGATGGCATTGTTTCAGTTGTTGTTGTTGTTGTTGTTGATGTTATTGTGGAGTGCATGATGATGTTATTGATGTTTTGGTTGTTGTTGATATTGATCAATTATTTAGGTTTTTGTTGATGCAATGGTTGTTGTGGCTTCTTTCATGTCTGTAGTGTGATAAAGTAGATTATAATTTATTTAATTTTATTTCTCCAATATTACAAATTACAGGCAGCTATCACGAGTGCAAGAAGCGGCCATGAAGACGAATCAAGCGGCACCCGGCACACTGCTCGGTGAACAAAAAGGTTACAGAGTGGACCGATTACGGGTGTGATTTTGTTATAATAATATTTTAGAAAAGTAATATTTTTGTTTCAATTTGTTGTCATGTCATGTCACATCACATGTGTAACACGATGTAACGCAGATACGAGTTTTGCAGCTCCGATCGTTGCAGAGGGCGATGGTGCAGAGGCGGCGGTACCCTCCGAAGAAGACGCTGCCGCTTTCTTGGCTAACCTCAATCAGCTCGCTGAAAAAGCACAGAATGTGGCGGTTAGTTTTTATAATTAATAAAATGTAAGTTATATATAACAATATAAAACCTAACAAGAGCATGAGAACAAACGGCCTAGTAGTATTTGTGTTTCAGTCGGCCAACAACGCCGAGGAGTTCATGTCGCGGATGGACGAATTCCATGAGAACAGTATGAACAACGAACTGATGCCGTTCATGCACGGACTGATGACGTCACTGATGAGCAAGGACATGATGTACCCGTCTATCAAGGAGATGGTCGACAAGGTATGTTATTGTGGTGGAGCATGCTCATCGAGAAAAAACACATACTATATTAGGTGAAAAGAACTAAGTAAAGAGAATGTTACAAAAAGGTTCACCATGTTGATGTTTCACGATATTGTTCCTTGTTTATCAATCGTTGAAAATATAGTTATTTATTCTAATTGCAGTACCCCGCGTGGTTGGAGGAAAACAAATCGAAGGTATCGGCCGAGGAGCACGAACGGTACAGCGCCCAGTTGAGTATAATGCAGCAGTTGTGCTCCCTGTATGAGGAGGAAAAGGATGAGGACAGTGATGACGTGCGTATGGACAGATTCGATAAGATCATGATGCACATGCAACAGGTCGGTTATTATTTATGATAGTTACCTAAACCTATACGATATGTTGCCTCAGGTTTCGAAGTTTCTCTCTGTCGGGTGTGACAAGACAATCAATGAATCAGACTACTTACTAGTTGTTTCCTCATATCACCATTTGCCATGCTTTAAATATGTTACAGATGCAAATGTGCGGTCATCCACCAGCGGATCTGGTCGGTGCCATGGTTGGTCAATCCGTATCTTTTTATTGTATTGTTTTACCGATACGGCTTTATCTTAAGTAACATTCGAGTTATGGTAACCATTATCATAACCCGAATGTTACATACTATTGCCCCATCAGTCACAGCATCTTTTCAAAGCTGGAAAAAATATCGATGCCAATTAAAACTGATTATTTGCAGCCACCGGGTTGGAAC
Source organism: Daptonema setosum (assembly GCA_964036265.1). Lineage (NCBI taxonomy): Eukaryota > Metazoa > Nematoda > Chromadorea > Monhysterida > Xyalidae > Daptonema > Daptonema setosum. The sequence continues at coordinate 18,323,800 of OZ038446.1, forward strand.
CTGGATCCGAGTTCGGGATTGCCGCAGGTTACCGACAGTCAAGCGGCCGCCGAGAACTGTTCGGTGATGTAAGAGGACATGTCATTCAAATCACAATCAATCTGATTCTGGAACAAGTATGGTTTGCTCCGGGTTTCTTGTTACTCTCAAAATGCAGTGTGAACCTTTTTCTCATGCAAACATATTTAAGGCAAAGGCGCACAATAAAATTTTCAAAATTTCTTTGTTTCATTTTTGGAAACAAACATGTAGGTAGCAAACAAGCACCTATTTCATCGATTGTTTGGTGACGTGTTTGAGGATGTAAATTTGAGTAACAAGATACCCTGATAAAGCTATACTTTGTTGAACTGACACAAGCGATGTCCTTCTCTGTGTGTGCTCTCCGCTCAAATCATGATAATTATCATACTCAATTCATTTATTTCTAATGCCACACCTTCTACGCCTATGAGTTTTTTTTTAAATTGTTCATATTGCGACTTGAGTGAAATTGATTTTTTAAATGAGCAAATGAATAGTGCAGTGCCATTGGTTCTCCGAATGAAGGTACATATTTCTTTAAATGCGTTTTTTATTTTACAAACTTCTCTATATTTTTCTGGTCTTTCTCATTAATGAACGGTTTGTCTTCATTCAGTTATTATTGTTCTCTTTTATGTCATGTACTTTTGATTTTCTAGTTTTTTTCAAGTTCTAAACAACCGTTATTTAGCTGTAAGAAATAAATCGAATATATTTGAATTTCAAATATTTCTTAATTTCTTACGTTTGTTGATCCGTACTTCGTTGTTCATTTTGTGTTTAATATAGCATACATTATTAGTTTTTTTCTTATGATTTCTGAAATATCCTAGTTGCCACTCCTAAATATCGTTGATCATAATTTTGTATCGTGAATTGCTTCTTCAGATGTTCTATCAGCAACTAGCACGGTTATCATTGGTGCCTTTATTAATCGAATTTTATTACATAGCGATTATCCTAGATTTAATTTAGAGATTCTATTGTTTCGTAGCACTTGAGCGTTCTGTGTCAGAATTGTATCAAATTCTTATGTTATTATTTGAACTCTCTTGGAAATACACCTGATTCTAAAAATTGTATTGGCTGTTTTTATTATTAGGCTGCTTGGGTTGGTGCTGCTATTGCCGCTATCTCCTATTATTAAAACGTGGATTATAGGGTTCTCAGTTGATTAGGAGACCGAATTTGAAAGAGCGCCTTTTGTCCGTTATTGCGTGTATACTTTGAGTGATCAATGGTCTCATTGCATATGCCTAAGCATGCGATGAAAGGTTTTAAGAGAGTTGAAAAAAGTGGCGACTTTCAAACGTACAGTAGTGGCATTATCAATTGCAAAGCAACATCTGATCATGTTTTATAAAAAGGCTGCTTATTCGTGCTTCACATACTAAACTACATAGACATTGCATTGTTTCACCAACGCTCAAAGTCCGTTAGGAGCTTGCGTAATTATTATTTCTAGTATAACTTTTTTGTTATATTCACAGCCGATTCCACATTTTGATTACATTCAAGTTTATTCCATAATATATGATCAAACTCTATTTAATATCTGTAGAACGAAAGTTTCCCCGTCAAGATAATGGTTTCAAAATGAAATGTGTGCGAAATTCGGTTGGATAAGTTGAATATCATAGGTTCGTCAATGAATTAGAACAGCATATTTTCACCTTGTTGTTCGGTATATGAATGAGCGTTACCGCAACCGGGCTCAGCATCGCAGCACTGATTTCATCCACTGAAATTATTTAATTCTAGACTGGATTGTCAAGAACTCGTTGAGATGAATAATAATAACAATAAACGATGATGAAATAAACCCATTACAATAGTGTAACATACCTCACTGTTATTCAGCTTGATCACACCCGTTTGCGCCGTATCCTTACGATTGAAGATGTCTGTAATGGTAGACAGTTATATAATAAACAGTTAACTTCGAGCAGAGGTGGGCCGCAGGGGGGTTAACCCCCCCCCCCCACTTTTCAGGGTCGGCGGGTAGCCTACCCCTCCCCCCTAGACAAAAATTTAGGTCGCCTACCCCCTCCCCCCCTACTCGAAATTTTTGAGAAAATCGGCCTCAAAACCTCGATTTTGAGGCTCATTTTTCGAAATTTTCTGGCTGTGAGAATTTTTCTCGAACAAACACGTTTTCTGGGTCAATTTTTTTAGTTAAAACCTGAAAAAACCGGTTTATGTGATGTTTATACCTTATAATAGAAGAAAAAAAATTTCTACCCCCCCCCCCCCCCTTACCTGACCTTACCCCCCACTTTTCGGACAGGTCGGGTAAAATGGGATTTTCTGTCGGCTACCCCCCCCCCACCCCCTGCAAAACGCCAAAAAAAACCCGGCCCACCCCTGACTTCGAGTATAGTCTATTCAGGTTTAACAAAAATGTGTTTGACAGGCAAATTGCATTAAATAAAGTATAGTAGAAAAGTATAGGTTTTTCACCATTTGAACACTTAATTCTGGACCAATTGTGTTTTATATATATAACAATAAATGGTGAAATAAGGTTGACCAACTGAATGCTGCAATCAGTTGCAGTATGCAGGCCACAAAGTCACCGAATCGAAGTGTGCCATCGCGACGCATGTATCGTAGCATCAGCATTTGCAATATGTCCGTGGACAGGTTGAATCCTGCAGCAGGATTTTTACATGTATCACATGCTTACCATAAACAACTACACTTAACAACAACAACGAAAACCTCAATAACAACAACAACATCATCATCAACAACAACACCATCATCAACAACAATAAAAAAATCAACAACATCATCAACCAACCGACATCGGCCACGGCATCTCTCAGCTGTTCCGCCTTCATCACGCCACTCGTCGTCTTACTGTAGTGGCCGAAAATCTCCTAAAACAGTCAAACAATCAAAATTCCTCACAACGAACAACAACCCTGTTGAATTCTGATTTTTGTGATTTCAACAACGAGATGCTGTCAGAGAATGACGTGTTCGTTATGGCTATGGCATAAAAAGTGAAATAAATGCCGGGCTACGGCGAAAACAACGTAGGTTTGTGAGAATATAAAAAAGAAGGCGTCATTCTCAATTGTTTCGAAACCATGATCATCCGGTATTCGAGACCAGCATCTTACGCATTAGACCATGCAAACGATTACATAACAGGGAGAGGTACATATTCCATCTTGTTTGACTGACCTGCCAGACTTTGAGACTGTGGATGAAATCATTGAACTGATTGTAATCGATTCGTGATACGTTACCGTGTCGGCCGAATGCCTGCACAATCCGACGGCACACGTCGGCGCTCGCTGACGATTTCATGTAATCTGTAACACATTTACCGAACGCTATTTTTATTATCATCTATGTTTATTGGGTAGTGTTTAAGTAAATAATCTTAGTTATCCTAGTATCCTAATTGTTGAGAATGCTTTACTTTACTGTATGTAGTGGTTCACATAAATAAATAAAAGTCTTTACAATTGACCAACCATTCGGCAGACAGGCGTGCAGAAGTTCCTGCAGCTCGTACGCGTTTACAGTCTTTTTCTGGAATAAAAGTGTTGAAGGTACAGGTACAAGGATATGGTTTAGGTTCATCGCCACAAAGTCGACAAATTCAAAGTTACAATGTGTAATGAATTCAAAAGGGCGTACAGTAAGCACATATTTGTTAGCAGTATAGCAAACCTCGTCCGCGAATGACATGAACATGTTGCGGTATTCGCTTCGTTCGGTCACTGCCTGAAATGGCTGCTAAATACTATCAGAAAACTTGTTGATCCCGACTTCTAGAAACTACACAATCTCCGACTAATTGACGAAATTTTACAATTTCACGTCGTTACAATTACAATTACAAACCTTGACAACCGGTGCTTTATCAACCGACGGTAGATTATCGATGCTTCTGAAAATAACACGTTTGAGGTTTTAACTGTTTTGTCTAAAGACTCCTAAATTTTTCTGAGATTTCAGTGATTAATTGGAAGGTTAAGAATTTTCTTCCAGTTACACCATGAACATGATGAATGCATGTTATTATAACATACGACTTCAGTCGAACAACATGCTGACATTGCATATCAACTTTTTCTCCCAAACAGCAAGGAGGGCTTAAAAACAAAAACTTATTTACATTAAAAAAATCTGTAATTTCAACGAACTCACCCAAAACTGACGGCCGTATGTGAGTACAACTTGACTGTGAACGCACCTTCATTGCCCATCTCATACGTACACGGCACCAGTACATAACTGCCCGGTGGTAAGACCAGCCGACCAACAACCTGAACCTCGTTGGACAGTCAGTCAGGCTAATTTGAGTCAAACGGTCCATCAGTCGGTTCAGAATCAGTGAATAAAAACAGTCAGTCAGTCCGTAGTCAGCGTCCTAATTTGTGCCGAAAAAAAATCTTCAGTCAGTCAGTCCAGACCAGAATCAGATAACCGGATGTCTGTCAGTCGGTCGAACTGTCTATTCAGAAAATGAGTTAACCAATCCGTATGTCCTTTGTTAGTCAGTCATTCTGAAATCATAACATAACTAAAACAATCAACCTGTCTCTGATTGGTGAATGTGGAATGGTAAACAGCTTTGGTGTGTCTGAAGACAGTCGCCCCGAATCGTTGCCGACTGGCCGTGTGCTCGTTCTGATCGCACTTGTACACACTGAATCCACAGACGTCAGGTCGGGTGGCACGGTGCTGAATCACGGATATGTTCAAACGTTTTGGACAATTGGAACAAGCTATGTATATATATTATTATTGCCGTCATACAGAACAAATAGACAACTTAGTCACAAACTAACAAATTGGTCTCAAAAACATGAACTGGTAAAGGGTTTAAACCTGAATGAGAGCGATTAAAACCGAAGTGCTGACATCGGGAATTTTGAGCAGGTATTGCGGGTTGATATGGAATGTGTCTGCAGATATTCTTCCTCACTCACTCACTCACTCACTCACTCACTCACTCACTCACTCACTCACTCACTCACTCACTCACTCACTCCCTCACTCACTCACTCACTCACTCACTCACTCACTCACTCACTCACTCACTCACTCACTCACTCACTCACTCACTCACTCACTCACTCCCTCACTCACTCACTCACTCACTCACTCACTCACTCACTCACTCACTCACTCACTCACTCACTCACTCACTCACTCACTCACTCACTCACTCACTCACTAACTCACTCACTCACTCACTCACTCACTCACTCACTCACTCACTCACTCACTCACTCACTCACTCACTCGCTCGCTCACTCACTGACTCACTCACTCACTCTTCCGCTCACTCACTCACTCACCAAGATTGTTCCTACAGCCGCCTGCCGTGGCACCTTTGAGCCAGGAACCCTGAGCACTACGAATATATAAAGGCTCAGCATCTTTCAACTTCGGCTCACTGTGGCACGTGTCCGCGTCGAAGTGGATCAACTCCAGATTGTTGAAATACGTCTCCACTTCATTGATAGTCATCCTGAATGAGTGACTGACTGACTGACTGGCTGACTGGCTGACTGACTGATTGACAGACTCACAGACTGACTGACTGACTGACTGACTGACTGACTGACTGACTGACTGACTGACTGACTGACTGACTGACTGACTGACTAACCGACTGACTGACTGACTGACTGACTGACTGACTGACTGACTGGCTGACTGACTGATTGACTGACTGACTGACTGACTGACTGACTGACTGACTGACTGACTGACTGACTGACTGCCTGACGCAGAATTACAAAAGCTACCCCTTTTCTCTTTTGTATATATTTTCTTCTCTAAGTCAATTCAGACTTAGGCATTGGCTTTTTTACATGCCTATGTATCAGGCTTAGGCTTAGAAATAACTTTCTGCTATGTATTTGTTTTTGGCCAAAAAGACGAGTCGAAATACTTCTAAATCTCGATGAAAAAAGGGTAGGGTTGGGAAATTACCTAGCAGAATCTCCATAACCTACCCTTTTTCTCATTTTTCTGTTCAACTTTAATCCATTCGATTAAGGCTCCGGCTTAGGCTTAGTTCCGAGCTTGGAACTTAGGCTTAGGCTTAGGAATGAACTTTGGCTCCGTATTTGGCTTAGGCTTAGGCATATGAGCGATTTGAGAAACTTGAAGATGAAAAAAGGGTAGCTTATGGAAAACTGCCTGACTGACTGACTGACTGACTGACTGACTGACTGACTGACTGACTGACTGACTGACTGACTGACTGACTGACCAGAAAGCGCCGGCATCAGCGGCATCCAAATGTGGGGCCTTAACGTCGACCGTCAGCCATTTATCAGTGGTTGGTGAAGCCCATGGTCCTTTGTACACCGGGCCACCCGGTGTTTGTCTGGAATAAGTCAGTCAAAACAAAAATCATTATACTTATTAAACAGCCAACTAATCTTTTTGTTAAAATCCTCATTATTTAGTCAGGTAAGCTGTCAGTTTGCTCAACTGTTCAATGCAATAATCCGTCAAAGCCCACATCAGTTAGTCAGCTCATAATTCATTCAACAAATCAATCAGTCAGTCAGCTGATTATTCTCTTGCCGGAATTAAGTTACACAAATGAATATAGAGACTGAAAAATAGAGAATTACATAGCTTAAATTAGCAAATGCTTAACACAGCTTTCAAGCTATGTATCATCAAGTCTATATTCAAATTCAAGTCAGTTCTATCCGCCAGCTCAAATATTTTCCAGCCCAGTGATAGTGAATCAACTCAATTTACCTGAATCTGATCAACGTAATCATCATGCCTCCATTATTGCTCTTCACCTTGTCAATACCGGTGACCGCATACGCCCGACCAGGTAGCAGGCCCACGGCCATTGCCCGGTTGGTTTCCGCCTGTAAATCTTTACATGGTGTGATCAACCTTTTTCAACAACCATTTCATTAGCTCTGCAAGGTCGTGTAATTAGGTGTAGAATGATGTACCAAAATAATCTAGAAATATGAAAAAATGACAGGTAATTGAGGGAATAATAAACTAAACAATTAACTTTTTATTTAATAAACTATTATTTAACTTGATAATAATGACAGATTCAATGAATTACTGAGCAGGTTGATGTCTAACCGCAACTGCAGTCACCAGGATCGTAGATTCAAGTGCTCGAACAATCGTCTCCAACAAATTATCGTTTGAAACGCCGGTTTTCGAAGGTTTTATTTGGATCTGCTCGGTAACTCCACCGGAGAGTTCAGAGAGCATTTCGCCAACGGTCACATATTGTAGAGCTTCATAGCTACCATGCAGTCTACAATAAAACATTTAATTAATACTAATAATTACAACAACAACAACAACAACAACAACAACAACAACAACAAAACTAAATTCAACGACGATGTTGATAGCAACAAACTTTGCATAAGCCTTTTCCAGCAATGCAGGCCACATTTGAGCATTAGACTGACTTGAGGTGAAGCACAGCTGACCATCCACGACGGGCAGTTGATCGTCAATGATTACCTGAGTGGGTGGGTGAGTGAGTGACGGAGTGACGGCTTGTTTACTCAGTAACTAAGTAAACAAGCGATAAGTGAATGATTGGGAAAAATGATTCTGCGAATGAGTTTGTAGTAAACGTGTTATGAATAAGTTTGTTGTAAATTATTCAGTAAAGTATGTCTTAGCTGGGGAGTATTGGGAGAGTAAAGAAAAATATCCAAGCTCGTTTTAGGACAGCATAAAAATAAATTATTTTGACTAATGTGAAACGAGAGAGCGAAGCGAACGAGTGCTCCCATCCCCTGGCGTGGGCTCACGCCCAATAGGATCTAGTTTTAACTTTGCTTTTATTATCTATTGACAGATGTGAAACCGGAACGTGGATTTAGCTTTCTTTCCAATGGCTGTCGTTACCCCGATGAACTGATATAATTTTGCCTTATTTGGGCTTGATCTATCAAGACCTGTTACCGCCCAAATAAAAATTGCTTTAATGTTAAACTAATACTATTCATGAAACATAAACGGTGTACTGACGACTGTTTGGGTGGCTGTCGTTGGGTCTCAAAATGGCCAGAGTTTCACTGCTTGTTCTAAAAATTCTTTAAATTCGATTATGTTATATTTCCATGAAACTTGAACGATTTATAATTTTTCCTACCATTGATCTAAAAGGTGGTTGTCGTTTGACTGTCCATAACAAAATAAATCTTCATTGCATAAGTTTGTGGTATTTCATAATTTTAGTTGTGAGTGAGAGAGTGAGTGACAGAGTGAGTGAGTGAGTGAGTGAGTCAGTAGATGAATGATTAGATTCTCATCAACCTCCACCCATTCGGCTGCCCACCAGAATCGAAAATGAAAGATGCCAGAGTATTGGTGATTTTCATCCAAACCTGCAAACAAATGATGCATAGAAATATGGTAATAGGATGAACTGTTGGTATACAAAGTTTCTAACCATGCAACTTCTTACCCTTTTATATGAGCTTCATATGTACACTCAACAGGTTACACTTTTTACATGAGAAAGTAATGACTTGGAAAACTTTGTTTCAGGGCACTTGTAATCTTATCAATTTATTGTGTTCATTTTTTGTTATGTAAAAACAAGAGGCTGTTCAAAACCCACCTTGATCAGCGGGAATGGCTCGGTAGAACAGGCCTCTATACTGGCATAGGACGGAGAGAGCCGATGTAATGGCAGGATTGCCTGAAAATTATAATAAAAAATAACCTAATTAATACTTAGTTTTTTCATAAACAAGTTCAGATTGATCTCTGCTATTTTAGTCAATGAGTCAACAAACCGAATTTGCCATGCACCACGTCGAACTGCTTGACATTATCGATTACAAACTTGGACGTGCTGGCTAGGTCCTGCAGATACGTGATAAATAGATGACTTACTTACTGACTGACTGACTGACTGACTGACTGACTGACTGACTGACTGACTGACTGACTGACTGACTGACTGACTGACTGACTGACTGACTGACTGACTGACTGACTGACTGACTGACTGACTGACTGACTGACTGACTGACTGACTGACTGACTGACTGACTGACTGACTGACTGACTGACTGACTGGCTGACTGGCTGACTGACTGATTGACAGACTCACAGACTGACTGACTGACTGACTGACTGACTGACTGACTGACTGACTGACTGACTGACTGACTGACTGACTGACTGACTGACTGACTGACTGACTGAATGACTGACTGACTGACTGACTGACTGACTGACTGACTGACTGACTGACTGACTGACTGACTGACTGTCTGACTGACTGACTAACCGACTGACTGACTGACTGACTGACTGACTGACTGACTGACTGACTGACTGACTGACTGACTGACTGACTGACTGACTGACTGACTGACTGGCGATCCAATTGACTGACTGACGGACTGACTGACTCACTGACTGACTGACTAACCTTTGCCCGCGTCCACTCGAACGTGGCATTCTTCGGCTGTTTATGGTTGTACAGACTCTGACCGTTGGCAGTAAACTCAGGGTCCACGTAGAGTTTGTTCTCGTTCAGGCAGTGAGCTCGCAGTTGTTGGAACGGCACTTGTTGAGACATAATGCTCATTCACCATATGTTACTGGAGAAATTTATGTTACTGCAGTTACTAATTGAAATAAAGGGCTACTTAAAAGCCTTTATTTACAAAAAAACTAACAGTTTCTTCATTTTATGTAAAATATATTATCTTTTTTCACAATACCAAAAACTGTATATAATTTAATCGATGGATCTATTGACATGAATAGGAAGGAATAGTCCCAAAATTTATCCTCGGAGCTCTTATCAAACGAAAAAAATGTCTAAACGTATGGATAATACCAGTGACGGGTATCAAGTTAATCTCAACTTGAGCGCATAACAATAGCCGATATGCATGCAACAGACGACACATGTCGTCACTTAAGCGCATCTCGAAGTCACTTGCAACCCACTTAACTTTTCACAGAATTAAAACTGCAATAAAAATATAAATCTATATAAACAAATCTCGTTTGGTATTTCCTTTCAACTTCGAAAGTGGGGAATGCACAATTCAGCTTATTTGCATGTAACCATCCGCCACCATGAAACACACTTGCCCGACTTGGATGTCAAGGTTAAGACTTATTGCCCGAGACAACGATGTGTGTCAGCGCATAAGTGCTAAATTAAACGTCAAATCCGGTTGTGAGTAGCGCATGGTTTTCCCGTCAAGCGGGGAAAGTTTTCGCGACATGATAAAACATTGGGTGGGCATTGTTCAACACACTTATTACATACTGTAATAATAATAAAAAGTTTTTGATGAGAGCCGTGAGAGATGAGAGTTTTTAAATATGATGAGAGCCAATGAGACATAGCATGATGGCCACTCAACTCATTCGATGTCTGAATTTGATTCTGTGTTGTGTTTCAGTGGAAAATATCTGATTATTTATGTGTGGCAGTATACTTTAAGCATGGTAAAATCTTTTTGAGGTACAAAACAGTGGTAAAAAAAAAAAAAAAAACTTGGTCTACGAATCAGTTGAGGATGCTGTACTAAAGTTATTGCTGGTTAATATTTAACGATTCACTAGGCTTGCATAAAAGCGAGGAAACGTTTTGATTTCACATTAAAATAAATTTAACAAACAAAAGTTTAATAAAATCAGAATCTGAACCAAATTTTTAACTCTCAATCACTCATTTAGAAGAACATGAGAACAGGAAGTGTTTGATGCTGGTGTTTGCCGGATAATCAGAAGTCATCGCTCCCCGTCGCTTGATCACTGACTTATCGATCATTGATCCAAGCATATAACACGAGGTTAAACAACGCATTTACATCATAATCAGCGGTTATTTTTAATCGACATTATTTCATCAAACTGACTAGAAAGAAACACCGTAAAAAACTGCTTGCCCTGATATTTTTTACTTTGGAATCCCTAGAATTTTCGATCGAATAAATTATCTTAGACTTAGTTAAGAGACAACTTAGCGCACTTAGTTTTGTGACTACTAAGAGACTCTTCAAGGCCATTAAATTAATAAAAATATATTTCGGAGCGTTTAGTGTAAAGGAATATTCGTTGGTGTTAGAGTAAATAACTCACTTAATCATTTATTACTCACTAGCTCATTCACTCACATCTAGGGGACGATACGTACCGTGACGACAATCAAATCCAGCCCAAGTTTATCACTTTTTATTGGTTTGTATAAACATGTATAATCGTCTCAATTCTTCATAAATCATGTTTTAAAACTCTGTAGCGTGATTTCATGACTCACTTGAGTTCATTTGTACACCTAAAATTGCTGAACTTTTTGTAAATAAATACGATACTTGATAGTTGACATGATTAAATGAGTACAACACATAATTTATGAAAATGAGACAAAAAGTAAGGAAACAAATTGTTTTTATTACATTAAAGTACTATTATCACAACGGGATAGAATTTACTACACAACGGCCCACGTGAAAAACTTCAGTTTTCATTACTTCTTTTGTACAACACTCTGAACAAAGACAAAAAAACAACAAAAAAGTTTATAAAACCGGGGGGTGGGTGGGGTCAATGGAACCCAATAAACATAAAAAGTAAAAAGTTAACAGTAATTCGAGTCAGCCGAGTTTCTGCGGAGTAAAACTGTCGTACAGATTTCTGTGTAACATTCGATTTGAAAATCCCTGCATAAAAAAGAATCAGCCAACCATTTTTTGAGTCAGTACTAGTGGTTGACACTGATGATTAACTTAAATTATTCAAAAGGTAATCAGCAAAACAATCCGAAAAAAGTCATGAAATGAATCGAAAGAATCGGTGTTCAGAAAATTGTGTCAAGGAATTCCACTCTACAGAAACTCTCCTTGTCGACTATATAGAGAAGCTCGGGCTAAATAGACGATAGCTCTATAAAGCACAGAAGCAGAACCCGAATATGTTGTGAAATGAGCCAAACATGGCTGAGAACCGCAGTTATTCACAAATGTGAGAGATACAAATGACGAAATTTATTTAAAAACTGAAGACTATCGAAAATTCTAAAACTATTTTATAAAATTGCAAAAAGGCAATAATGACCAGAGAGGAATCAGGTCAAGCCCAAACGATTCCCAGTGAGGTAAGATTATGAGACCAAGTTTATGTGACTAAATTATTAGATATAGCATTTTCAATTGATTGGGACACTAAAATTGAAAGGCCGCCATCTTTTGACACTTGAGTAAGACTTTTCAATGCAACAGACATGAATGGAGACTTCGAATCCATGTCGGCCCAAAATTCCCACACGAAGTAATTTTTGCCTAAAAATGGCGCTCATTTAAGAATGCTATAAGAATCTCAATATACAATTAACAGTAGATCATTGAAAGAAGGAAGATAAAAGTTACAAAGAATTATCCATGAAAACATCTGAGGGACTGAGAGCAAGTTTTAATGCGACTCCACTGGGTTTTTCTCCGTTATGAAAAACGTTCAGAAGTAAGTAATAATGTCATTTGAGTATTCTACCGAGTATCTTTGAGCACTGATCCAGATAAATGACAGAGGTGGATGGTGCCGTGTATTGCGACGAGTACAGCCGGCCAACATGATCTTGCATCGGATCATCCAGATCGACCGGCCCTGATTCTATCGTCGATCGTTGCTCATTGGCTAACGGCACATCCGATGAAACTGAAACGTTTTCAGTAGATTATAATAATTCACGACATGCTCATTCAACCAAATAATTCGTGTCACTCATTTTTTACACGTATCATATTTACTTATGGTCAACTTTGAATGAATATGAACGATCATAGCGACCATGAAAATTACGGGATAAAACGTAAAAAAATTGTGTTTTGGCCGCCCACTCAAAGGGTTCAAAGATTACAGGAAAAAAATGTAAACTGATGCTTTTACGTTCAGGCCATGATACCCATGATAGGTCAACGAACTGGTTGTCCTACGCTCTGAAACACTACTGAACTCGTTCCTAATGATCAAAATCAACAATTAGTAAAAATGCTTTTGCTTGTGAAACAAATCTGAGACGG
>OZ038446.1:18339563-18349964 GCA_964036265.1 Daptonema setosum
GTTGGGTACAAGCAACAATTAGTCAGTCTGATTGATACACCGGAGAGTTCAACTGGCCTGAGTTATTTATTGACAAGCAAGTGAGCAGCAATAAAAGAACTAAGCCATGTAGTCAATCATGCAAATTAAGACGGGATTAACCATAAAACATTTCTAAAAATAGTGTGGGAATCAATCATAGAAAACTGGATGAGAATCAATCATGAAAAATAGTTAATTAGGCAATCATAAAAACCAAGTAACAACCAACGTTTCATGATGAGGACACACATAGTGAATGTTGGCGTGTCGTACCTCGTAATAGCATAGTATTCAGCCAAGTCATCAATCAGACCATTACATTCAGCTGCCTGCAAATAAATAAATCACGTAATTATTGGCTATTCTTTTTTATATTAAAATATTTTAATACCCCTATTTAATTAAAGATAACATATTAACACTGTTGAAAGTAAAACAGTTGGGACGACAACTGTTGTTGTAATATAAATTTACTGTATAACTATCATGAAGTAAAAATCGCAAACAAAACAGACAAGAAAAATAAGTTCCCTAATTCAAGTTTGAACTTACCAAACTTTAACTTACTCAATAAAAAAGATGATTACATAGTGACTAGTTTTTTTCATTTCAATGGAGTTTTTTTTCGTTATATAAATTGTATTCCTCGTTGTATCAGTGATGATAAGTTGACTATATTCTCAGAAAAGGCGGAAACATTGCCAACGATAGTGGACTGATTATTATCAGGATTGTTTACTGAGAAACATGTTTTTATTACAAAAACCGCGAAAACAAAGTGAAGATAAAGAAGTCAATGAATGGATTACAAGACTGAATCTGGCGGTAAAACATTTTCTCGTGGTTCAGTATCGCTTATTACGAGTGCGATTAGAAAAACTGTACTTTGTACGTTAGTGTGACTTCTGCAATGACATTCCTATTCTACGGCTGCGGAAATACGAAGAGAAGTTGAAATCACAGAAAGAAATTGTGTGCATTCAAATTCTGAAATCCTATTTAATTTTGCTGCAAACAAACGATGATTTTATTTGTTAGACTGATCTCATGCCAATCCCCTTCAGTCCAGACTTCACTCGGATTATGTAAATGAAAATGCTTGCCTAACTTCTCTTTGAAGAAATCTGCATTCGGTTTCACAGGTTCTCTAATCTGCTATTGTATTATCTAACGGACACGTTTCCTTAACAACTGTATATTATTCGATATTGGTTATCTAATTTCCACGGATTCTTTTATTAACCAAGAAAAAGTGTGTACATGTATGAATACGTATGTACATACCTAAACATATATATGTATGTACGTCACATCACATGAATATCGTGAATCTCATGAAAATCATGTGATCAGATGAATCAGCAACCTCAATTTGGATTATTATCATACATCTCATTCTATGTAAAGAGGACATTTTTCACTGAATGAATGTTTACTCGGATATAAATACGGCATAATGCCGTGCAAATTTTTTAGTCAGACGGTCAATACTCTACTTTAAAAATGTAAATTGAAATTCTTTTGAAATAAAAGTCACGAGAACCTGGCTCCAGTGTTTTACGGCAGACAAGTAACGAAATAGTTGGGTCGGATATATTAGGTCATTCAAAAAGTTCGTGACCTGAAATACGTTTAGCAGTCGTATAAGCCAGAAATTTGGTAGACTGAAACAACCATTTAATAATATGAAAAACCTCCATTCTTATGTTCATAAAGTTTCTCCACTTTGAGTTTTTCATAAATGTAGGAAGTACCCCGAGGGTAGGTGAAAAACACGTGGTTAGGCTGATGTAACATTTTTTTCGACGTTTTACTTCACTGCAATGGCTTTATGCAATTCAACGTTGAATGTCCCAAAGTTGGAGCATTCGGAACGGTAGACGACTTCCGCATTACACGTTCTATGTGCATTTAAACGGCGAAAAATTGAAAATTGCGAAAATTGCAAAAATCAGGGTAAAGCAGAGTTTTATTTTTTTCTTCCCTAGATCAGTTTTGAAACTTGAAGTGAGGATATTATTATGGCTAATTAGGTTTAAAAAAACCTAATTTAATTGATTGTTTGATTTTTTCGATTACATGCAGAAAATTTTCAAATTTCGATGATCAAACGAAAAAATTGGGATGATTTCGAATTGAAGGGTCCTGACGGTGCAGAAAACCCATACCAGAACAACTGAGTACGGACTTTAATATACCGCACTATAGTCTAACTTAGTGCAAAAATTCGCCTGCTTACATTGGGTTTCAAAAAAATTATAGGTCACTTCCCATTCAAGGTGAGAAACATCCAATTTCACAAATCTTGACTGTATGAAGTTGACGGCCCCATATAACAAAGCATAATAACACTATACAGTTGAAAATGGGTGTGTGAAGTACCATTGTCCTGTAGTATACGCACATACAGTGCCGATTGTCTGGGACCAATCAACGCATATTGGGTCACGAACTTTTTGAATGACCTAATATGTATGTATCATGGAACGCAAGTCCACTCTGCAGTTGACCGCAGTGCGTATCATATACGGTACACACTAGCGGACGAGGGAAAAACCAAAGGGTGGAATTCTCACCTCTTCGACAGTTCTAAGAAGTAAAATCTGTTCCTCAAGGTGTATATAAAATGATCTCAAAACTACTAGATCGCCCTCTTCAGAAAAATACTCCTCTTATGGGTTGACTCAACCGCCAGTGACAGGGTCGTACGGACTATAACATTTTGGAACACATAACCGGGGAGCATACAAACTCAACTAAATAATATATGTAGTGTCTGGGACATGCATGTACCGCATATTTTTACAGTGAGTTGAGCCCAGGAACGACGCGGCGGACACATAATTCAGACAAAAATAG
This sequence comes from Daptonema setosum, assembly GCA_964036265.1. Lineage (NCBI taxonomy): Eukaryota > Metazoa > Nematoda > Chromadorea > Monhysterida > Xyalidae > Daptonema > Daptonema setosum. Next base: position 18,342,444 of record OZ038446.1, read on the forward strand.
AAAAATTTATCCACCCAAATTTAGTGAAATGTATTTTAAACATCTTGCTTCACGGAAAATTTTTTCATTTTGATAAATCTGAAATTGTTTGCTAAAAAAACTAAAAAAAAACCGAAATGTGGTATAAGCAGAAGGACGCATGAAACTACACTAGAGGGTATACTTACATTTTGAATGCCGGACCTGATTTGTACAGAGCTTATCTTGGATGAAATTCAGTAAGCACAATGTTAGTGGAAGATGAAACCTTACTTATTAGCTCAGAAGCTATCCTAGATAAACGCGTCTGTACAGTACATACTACATAAATGAAGGTCCTGTTTGACATGCACATGAATATCGACATGAATGTATAAACAGCAATAATTGTCACAGAATAAATATTTAGAATATTCGCTCCATAAGTACGAATACTCATTCAATGCATGATAAATCTGTACTAGAAATTCTAAACATAGAACTTTAGCGACCGTAGTTCCTTGTTAGTTCAAATATTCTAGAAGGCAGGAGCGTGGAGCGGAAGAGCCAACCATTCAAAGAAAGGTAATGACTTGAAAACGGGGTAATCGACCACTTGAGGTCATTTCACCCACACATTAAAGGATATATATCTCGTTTTGCAATCACTGAAAAGGTGAGAATATCCTCTATTATTGCCCCTTTTTGACATTGTGCCTTGCCTATGTATGTATGTATAGTAAGTAGTGTGAGACAGTTTCAGAACATTCCAGACAGTCGATCACGAGTTTATGCAGAGTGAAAATCCGGTACAAAGATCTACAATGTATGTGCATCGATTCTTTCTATTCACATTGGGATCTGTATCAAATGAGATTAAATTAGTATGCAGCCTACTGACTTATATTGTATTAAATACCCAAGAAATGTGGATGAAACATTTTTTATTTTTCATGCTAGAAATTTGCAGAAAAAAATTCAGAGAACTTGTTCTTTGTACCGGAATTTTCCTCTGCAGGAACTGATCATCTACTCTATTATTGGGGGTTGGCAGGTGTTTAGAAGTACCGTATACTTATGATAAAAAGGTATATACTTAACGATCGCTAAGTTCCGGTTCATGGTGTACAGATTATTTTTCTACATTGACGATCTATAATGTTAAAAGGTTATTGAACAGGTATTGAGTTTTTGGAATGAGTCTAATATCAATGAAAATTAGAAAAACTCATCAGTATATTTCAATTATAAACTCACGATTATATTGAAAAAAAACGGTGAGATAAAGTTTAGATAAATCACGATTTAGAGCTCTGAGTTGAACTGTAAGTTAATTATATGTATCATACATATATGTAATAAGGAACTTACTCGAGCAGGTGAGTATTTAGAATATCTCCAGAAATATATGTAGGTTATTAAAATCGGAATCCAATATTATAATGGACTTTGCGTAAAAAATAACATACTTAATCAAATTATGGTCGATTTATCCTAGTTAGATATTAGATGTAAGCCAAGAGCAGCTGATTTATCAGCCGGAAGCTTTTTTATTTAGCTTAAAAAGTGTTGCTGTAAGAAGATATGGTTGTTTGTGCAAATAGAACAAAAAATGTCTATCAGATTTCTCCATAATGCAGGGCACCAGCTTTCAAACGAACCTGATGCTTATCTATATTAGGTTCATTAATAACGGCTCTATGCTTAACATCATTTTTAAAGATTTTATCTAAAATTGAATTCGAAACTGACTATCTGCAAATAAGACTACTCCCCGGAATTATGAGGGACAGAACCAGGTCGGAGGTATTAAATTTCAGAACACTGAAGACTACATGACATGATGTCAAGTTAATCAGTTATTTCCACTAAATTTGGTTTAATTTTAAAATATATAAGAACAGAATGGCATGAAGGTTGTGTATAAAGCCTACGCAGTTTGAATTCTAATTTACTTTTGGCGCGCGTATATAAATTTTTCACATTTCATTTTTTAACCATACGAATGATGCATCAAATTAACCGGTTTAGGAAAGTCAATTACAGTAACAAGATACCCTGATCAAGCTATAATAGTGAGTGCCTCATCAAGTCTGGCTCTGTTTACTAGCTCATTAATGGCCAATGTTCTTACCATGTGGTTGATGGGTGCCCGGCAAATTAATCAGTACACAGCTGACACCTATAGTTTAATTGAAGTTTCGTGATATTAAAATGATTCAATAACATCATTACACCGTTTCTTTGTCGCTACTCTAAATAACGTTTTCGAGAAAAGTTGTGGCTAACTAGAGACTATGAATAGACTATCTACACTTTTCTATAGAGATCGTTGGAATATTAAATGAGTGGTCGAGAGGTGGAGGGGTAATATCCCTATTTAGCAACGACTAAATAACAAGTAAATCCGAGAAAAATTAATAGGAAAGTTTGAAAAAGGTGCATTATTATGGCTTATGAGTGAGAATTAAGCTGCCAACTAATTAACTGTCAGCATGAAGTATCCTTATGGCAACGATCGACTTACTGCACATTCCAGTTAATCATCAACAGAATCACTAGCGGATGAGGGAAGAACAGAAGAGTGAAATTCGCCTCCTCTTCGCGTTTTCAAGAAGTAGAGTGTGTTTTTTAGAGGTGTAAGTAAAATGGTCAAAAATCTGTAAATTCCCCCCTCTTTGTGAAACTTCTCCTCCCTTTCGAGGACTAGTTCGTACGCCAGTCAACATGATGGACGACTTCAGCTATGTACGTAGATCGGATCATTAAATATAAATTTAGCCCTTAATATTCCAATCAGCAGTACGTTATTTCTATGTTCAATGGTTAAGGGGATTACGAACTTTGACGAATACTTCCGAAAGTGTCCCATGAACACGTGTGAATGTTTTACTGTGGCCAAAAAATTATGCAGAGTGTCAAGTTTCACGTTAATATAATAATAACCGTAGTGAACATACTTTGGCTAAAAATTGATGATTAACTCGATAGTAACCACAATTGAATTCTCCCCACCCACCAACATATGAAAGCTAATTAAAACTATAAACGTCAGTAAAATTGATTGAAAAAGAAGGCGTGCTAAAAGTTAAATGAAAAATCTGGAATATAAAAATAGAAAATTGCGTGCTTCTGCTGACGCAATGCAAGTTACTTGAATGATAATATCCGTACCGTATGTATGTATGTATTATATGTATTTGTGCAAAATTAGATGGGTGATAGACACTCACAATAAGCCGAAATCTTAGCCACATCATCGGATGTATAGTCGGTGATTAATTGTTGCGGGTTTAAAAAAATTGTAAGAAGATAAAAAAAAATTCTGTGCACCACATTTCAACGGAGAAACAGACCCTGGTGAGCGATACTTGGTTTTACTAAAAGAAAATCGCTGAAGACCTTTCCTTCTGCGGAAACTGAGAACATTTAGCTGCTTACACTCAAATTTAGCTACTTGAAGTGAAAAATATACCTCGAACTCACTTTACTGTAAGTATCAAGCATGTATATAGTATGTATCAAGTATGTATCAAGTATGTATCAAGTATTAATCAAGTATGTATTAAAGTATCCCCTAATGAACAAATCAGGCGCTGACCGCGCTCAATCATGAATTAATAAAATACTAATCAAGCCAATATCCAGCCTATGTATATGCGCTCGTTCTATGGAATGCAATTACCGTAATTTCTGTAATGTAAACAGTTGCCGTCAACCCCTAAGGGCGAGCCAAACCTCAAAACATAGGGAATTTTTTCAAAGAGGGTAATCGGCAGAAATCAGGTCATTTGACCTACACCGTAAGCAACAACTCCACTTTTCAAATCGGCAAAGAGGTGAGAATTCAACTTTCCCTCCCCATCTCGTCCGCTAGTGCCGAAGGTACTTGTCACCCTGCCAGCGATTGACTCAACTAGCGGACAAGGGAGGAACAACACAATTCCACACTCCACACTCCGAGAATTCCACACTCTTTGGCAGTTCCAGTCACAAGGTTGAATTTGTTCCTTGACTCGAAACAGCTAAATCAAATATTTTTGTTTAAAAAAATCTGCTCACTCGCAAAATCTGGCTCGTCCGCCCGTATTTGACTGGGCTGATGCTGACGTCACATGCACTCCTAAATAAACAGTCTATTAATAGCACACATGAACAGCCAATACTTATTCTAGAGTACTCGCGTGCTACGAGTCCAGTACGTTTTTGTGAGAACTTTTTCACCGCCAAAAAATCTTACTCCAGTTTTAATTCTTGTGGATAGCCGGTAAATTGTTTTATGTGGGTTTTACAGAAACAAATAAGTAATAAGATTACAATAAAATAACAAGATACTATGAACTATGTACGCTTTTCGTATTTTTTTGATTGCATGCTACGCGTCCAGTACTTTTTGTGTACACTTTTTCGCTGCCAAAATTTTTTGTTCGCGATTTTTGTGGAAATTTTCGGCCAGTAAATTCTTCCGATATATGTAAAAGGATTATAAAATGAATTAAAAGTAACAAAGTCTGTTAATAGGATCCACAAACAGCCCATACTTTTTGTGTTATTATATCTTGTTCAGAGACGATTTTTTTTGCTCGCGATTCGATTCTTAAAGTTCGTTTGAAACTCATTTGTATACTACATATGGACATGATGTAAAAAATTTCTAGTAGGTTAAACGTTATTAAATCGAATAAGAGTAACATGATACTGTGAAATTCTATAATAATAGCACTTACAAACAACCAATACTTGCTTGCTATGCGTTCAGTATTTTATGTGTTAACAAACTTCCTCACTGCCATGAACTTTTGCCCGCGTTTCTATTCTTGTGCAGAAATTATCTGGTTTTGTACAACATTAGATGGTCTGTAAATTTTTTGAGGGGGTGGTAAAAGGTTGACATACGTACATATCTATGAACAGCTGATTCGGAGCCGCACTTAAAAAGTTTGCACAAAACACTTTGGTGTTTCTCCAAAAATGAATCTTCAGGTTGAATGATATATAAATATATACTTATACCATTAAAGTTCATTTCAACACCAGACACCTGACAACATTACACTATCTCCCAAAACACATCAACCACGTGGTAAGGCATAGCCCTAATGCAGCCCAAAGGGCATTACCAGAAAAGTTTTCAACGAGACGTTGTGTGACGTCCGCATCAACAACAACAATAACAACAACAACAACAACAACAACAACAACAACAACAACAACAACAACAACAACAACAACAACAACAACAACAACAACAACAACAACAACAACAACAACAACAACAACAACAACAATAACAACAGTTCAAGAACATTAGAACAGAAACATGAACAACCAACAACAACAGTAAAGAACAACATTTCACATAGTCCGCGCCGGCGCGCGGTGAATTTAGCATTTGTTTGTAGCCAATGTATTTACTCGTAAATATGTTGTTGTGGGTTTGCGAAACGCTGAGTGCAGCAAACTGACGGTTGAATAGTTAAGCATTCGAAAGTACAAACAGGCACCGGCAATGAGGCAATAACTTTTTACGTATTGAATGATTATATTATTTGATTCGCGGTCAACACCTCGATGACCTGAGATAGGATTCTGAAGTGTGCCTGATGTGCCAGCGTTTCATCCGCCGTCAGGTTTCATCAGCGGACGAGAAGGCACCGCTGGAAATATCCATTTTGGCCGTTGCAAAAAGTAAAATTTTTTTCATAAAATACATTTCAACAGCCATAAAACTGATGATTTCCTATTCATTAGGGGAATTCCCCCCTGCCTCTGAGTTGGCTTGTCATCAGTCAACGCCAGCATCCTGGGCTCGGAGTCGAATAATAGCGCCAGCCACTGTAATGGTATGGCTCGTGGTAACATGTCCTATGGCAACTTAAGTTAAAACTTCGTATCCAATAGTGAGCTAGTTATATATTTAATATATTTTCTGAATTTATCGCTGAATACTTAATGTTTTTGAGAATTATGTTTATCCACCATCGATCGAGATTGAAACACGGTGATGTTTCAGTCTAGGGCATACAGTAGTTTAACGTACTGTACATATTACTGTGCCGTACAGCTGTGCCAGCGCTAGGGTGCCTGTGCCACAAAATGCCTGATATCAAGGGCATAGCATTCTCAGTTGGTCATCAGACCTAATTCAAATGCGCGCCACTTAAAAAACTTTCTATGCATTAGAGACATGCAGAACTTCAGGCAGATGTGCCAGTGGTGATAAGGACTGCGAAACACTATGTGTGTGAGAAATCGCTATTAGCAATAAAGTTTATATCTGATTGGCGCAAAGTTATATTCCGTCTCCTAACTAATCAATTTGGAATACTTTATGAATGTGAAACGTGCATTTGCAATGTGAAGTTATTCTAGAAGACCGTAAGCGATGTAATGTTCTCAAAACACATATCATGAAAAAAACTCTGTGTTTCCTGAAATAAACTTTCGAGAAAAAAATCTAAATTTGAGGTCCTTGATGGTTCCTGAAGCAGTTACTCAAACAGTAACTTTTTCGACTACATATAAGATTGGAACTAATCAACCCTAGTAAAATATTATCATGAAAGATTTTATCGGAAAAGTCCACATCGGGTAGATTCCGGAGTAATTTCAACGCTCATTATAAATGCAAGATTGCGTCAAGCTCCAAAGTCCCATTTTTAAATTATTATCGCATTATTTATTTCGAGTCACGTAAAGCAAATAACTAGGCTGTTTATACCTAGCCTAAGATTTAAAGTTTTATGTTGATCTGTATAATCCTAAAAAATATCAGTCGAAACAGAATTTAGTGTCGCAAGTAATTTAGTTCAAAAGTGGATGCGTGTTCGGACCACATCTCACAACTCAAACTATCTGATGAACAGAAACGTTTTTATCTATTCAGCATAATGTTTTGTTTACATTTGATAAGCAGTATACAGCGCGGCATAGTCTTGCAAAAAAACTTTCCTGGATTTCCAGAACATTCTCTGAATCGAATCTATCGATTCTTTAAAACCTACCGTATTAGGTTGCAAAGAGAGGAAAATAAAATATGCTTAGAATTTCTGAATCTGAAAGTTTTTCAGTCCCTATATACAACGGTTTCTAGAAAAGTCATATCTGGAGAGGGAGAAGCGGGTTTGCGCAAATCTAAAGTCTCCTAATCAATGGTGAATGTTATATAAAATAATGCGTAGGTACACGGCCTACGCTGAGCTGAGCTGAAGTATAAATATTGAAAATAAACCGTTTTCCTATGATAAAAATGATCTTACGAACGACAAAAATCCGATGTATTTTAATCCATTGTAAGCCAACACTTCATCATGACACCTAGTTTTACGGAGCTTTTCATTCACTGAATATAGTTGAAATACGTTCGGCCCACCCTAAATAAAGAATATATAGAATATATAGGTTGTGACATTTTACGTTTTATCGGCCAGATTACACTTTAGCAACACAAATGTGCAAAATTATTGCTACCATATTGCGTGCCACTGGCGGAAGAGCTAATATATCTCTGGGAGTGGAACAAGGAACTTCATCAAAAATGGTGGAACCAGCAGTTTCGAAGCC
>OZ038446.1:18350164-18370164 GCA_964036265.1 Daptonema setosum
GGTTGAGGGACTGAATGAGTGACGGGTCGAGCAACTGAATGACTCTCTGTTTGTGCCACAACGGGAACTGGAGACATGTCAGGTGATGCCGGTATGTCATGATCAATGTCGTTGGTGACAACGGCAATATGTGCCTTATTGTGGTTGGCATTGTTATTGCTGTGATAGTTGTTGTTGTTGTCTTGTGTTGATTGCTGCAATGGATATCGTTGATATGTAGTTGCTCACTCACTCACTTACTCACTCACTCACTCACTCACTCACTCACTCACTCACTCACTCACTCACTCACTCACTCACTCACTCACTCACTCACTCACTCACTCACTCACTCACTCACTCACTCACTCACTCACTCACTCACTCACTCACTCACTCACTCACTCACTCACTATACCAACACTTCTGTGCGCTTTATTCACATCTGCACTACTGGCCACACGTCTGTCCAACTTGCCACTATTGCTAATGGCATCCAGGTCCATGAGTGAACGTGATCCCATCACCGTCGAACGATCATCATCCTGATGACTGAGCGAGATCCGAGTCCACTCATCCAGTCGGTCCTTCATTAGTACGCTCGTCTGCATATCAGTGAGTGAATGAGTGAGTAAGTGAATGAGTGAGTGAATGAGTGAGTAAGTGAATGAGTGAGTGAGTGAGTGAGTGAGTGAGTGAGTGAGTGAGTGAGTGAGTGAGTGAGTGAGTGAGTGAGTCAGTGAGTAAACTAGGGACTAAACAACATTTAAATCATTATTTAACCATATTCAGGTATGAATCGGGAGTCAGAACAGGCTGTACTTAGGTCGGCCAGACATTTGTTGTAGGCAGCCAGATCATCATTGGCTTCTGAATAAGTGAGTGAGTGAGTGAGTGAGTGAGTGAGTAAGTGAATGAGTGAGAGAATGTTTATCTCTATAATACAGTTATATACAAAAATGTCAGTGACTGATGAGTGAGAGAGTCACTTGTGTGAGTGAATGAGTGCTTGGCTTAGTTTCAGCGGCTGAATTTTTGACAACAAACTTTGCAGCGATCGTGATAAATTAGCACCGGTCTTCAATAATTTTTTGACGGCCGGATCAAATTGCCTGATCAAGTTCACATAAACACCATTAACATGCGAATTGAGCTCGGTCGCGCTGTTGCTCACGTCCATGTCTGATGAGCGTCGCTGAAACATTAACTTGTATATCATTGAAACAATACCTTGTTCATTGTTTTTGTTGAGAAACGAAAATCATAAAAATTGCAATGAGAGCAAATTGATGCAAATTGAAAAAAAACACCAGCTAGAGGAAGATAAACATACTGTAGACTGTGAAATACGGTAGGACAGTTTTGTTTCAAAAACGGCATGCTTGCCATGTCTTTTTTGAATAATCTATCCAAAACATGTATAACTTGATTTTATATTGAAGCATCCTTAACATCGTAATATAACGAGGTTTCAAAATGAGGGCGGTTAACCGACTAACAAATAATGGCATGTGTTCACTGGGTCAAATTCAAGGGGGATATGATGACTTATGTGTAGGAATGTATGCGTGGGCAGGCTTGTATCAACTCAACTTTAGACCTTTGAGTTTGAACCGCAGAAGTTTATGAGTCTATACAACTTTTAGCCCGTATTAAAGGTTGTCTCAATTTTCTTCATTGGAATACCAACTAAACCTTCACGTTATGATTCTCACAACAACGAAATATCACAAGGTATTGTTATTTTTAACCTCGTTGAATTTTTCAAACTTTTAAAATGAGTCACTTACATGAAACACAGTTTAAAAAAAGGTATTTCTCAATGATTCAGTCACATTTTCGGCGCCGATTTTTACTGCCCAAGGACCAACATCACTTTATCGTTTGTGGAATTTCTTTTTCGTCTTTATTTTAACGATAAGAACTGTATTGTGTATAGAGAGATGTCCGGTGATAAGCAGTATGTTGCAGGTAAAATATGTATTCTGTATCTAGCACTTTCATCTACATTTTATCAACATAAAAAATTTTCAATAAAATTACGATGTTAATGAATTTACTATAAAACTCTGAATAAAAACACGAGGCTTACGGAAACCGTTGATTATTCCAATACGTAGCTAAACATTTCCCACTTTTATGAGTCAAATGTGAGACTCTTCTCAATAAGGAGGCATGTAAGTTGAATTCGTTACAGGAATGCACGGAATTTTTGAATTGAATGAATCAGTTCATGTTTGATGGAAGTTTAGCTGTGGGAATTGTGAAGTAACAGATATAATAACTTGAAATTAATCCATCGAATTAAATATCAAGAATACGGATAATTGTTTCAAAACTAAGCTGTGCTATATAATTAAAAACCCCAAAGGTTATAAAAGCTTCAATAAACAGAAAAAAAACAAAGATTTCTATTTGCGTTCAATAAAAAGCTAACAATATAACACTCTTAAGTTTCCTAAGCTGAGACACTGATCTAGACATAACAGTGCATGTTGCTATTATTTATTGCATGAATAAAATAATCATTTATCTGCGACCGACAACCAATCACAACGAATGATTTGTTATTGAATTACGCGCGAATTTCGTTATTTTTTTCGCGGGATTTGACTAACGATTTGTGCTGGCTGCATCACATACATATGCGATACATGAAATACGGAAACACTTGACTCAAGCACTATCGCGGGCACGTACTTAACCAGCTGGGATCGGCGGATGATTGGAGAAGAATATTCCCCAATGTAATGTCCTATAAAAACCCTAAAGTAAACTATATGTTTCTTCTGTATTGGTGAGTGTATTTTTTATGAACTGATATCTTCATGAACATGTTCATTAGGATTATTTGCGTGAAATGCAAAATTAACGGATGGTGTTCGTCTCGGTCAACTGGAAAGAAGAGTATCGCTTCTGCTATTGATGTTTCCAGCAAAATGTTTGCTTAATTTTCTGCAATGCTGACGAGGAAATAGTCTCGTAAAGCAGTCGTAGCCAAAAAGTTGAAAATGTACAGACTACAAAGACGAAAGCAACCGGAGAAAAATAGAATCTTTCCTCGTAATTTTTTTTTTCATTTTTTCTTCATCGAGTGGCTTGTTATAAATCGGCATCCAACCATATTCATGAACTTTATGTGAAATTTTGAGCAATACATGAATGCAATTAAAATACTACAGATAAATGATCTATGTAAATCATAGCTAAAGAATCATATATAAATTAACCGAAATTAACAGGTCACAAATCGAGTCAGTCGATAATAAATTTCAAACTGATATGATCGTTGACCATAACCAAAAGATCCGTCTTAGCACAAAGAAAGCAAGTTCATGTGATTTATTACAATATAGATACATTTAACCATATGGGAATATCATAATATGGTTACTGTATCATATGGAATACTTATTTCCCTCTGGATCTTCCCGCAATATGATCAGCAAGAGTACGAAATTCATAAGCTGAACATTTTGTGCCCGGACGGAAAGTTAACGTCATAAAAAATTTGAGCACCTGGAATTCGAGTGAATAGTTAGAATAATAGCTCCTGCAACATTAAATCATTAGTTGTATCTGAAATCATCATTATAGTCAGGATGTTACACAAGTTGCAGAAATAACTATGTAAACTATTCACTAGGATACCAGTCCTCAGGCAGATTTTTTCTTTAACAGAACGAATTCGAATCACTTGATCTCGACTTTACCACCGGCAGCCTCCAGCTGTTTCTTTACCTCCTCCGCTTCCTTCTCTGGAATGGCATCCTTGATGTTTTGCGGTAGATCCTCAACGAGCTTTTTGGCCTGAAATTAACATTAATATTCCATAGTTGCATTATCGATTATTTATCATCGAATATTAATTTATCATTACATTATTATTTCATCATTAGATTTTATAACATTACTTACAGATCATCGGCATTCACAACTGACTTTTTACCATTTGTTTTCCAGACAGATATGCGGTAATTTGAATTACAGAATCTAGAACACTCACCTGAACCAGATTCAGTCCAGGTACGAGCTTCTTGACCTCCTTGATGAGCGCGATCTTCTTCGAGTCGTCAGCGAGTCCTTGGAGGATCACGGTGAAGTCGACCTGGGTCGGGACGGCCTCTTCTGCCTGAAAGTCATCATGCCAGGTTCAACCTCAGCCAATAGATCACAGTTCTTCGAAAACCAATCATTAGTTTTGAGTGTTTAGTTTACTTGCATAAGTTAGTTTAGGTAAGTGAGATAAAAAGAAATGTCATTTAATGTGATTTTCTGGATCGTAAATAAAAAATCCAACGAACCGGGCCAGTGGGCGCAGCAGCAGCCGCCGGCATCGCCATCATCATACCCGCACCCATCGACGGCATATCGGGCAGATTTAGACGAGTCTGAATATAACGAGTTCGAGTTGTATCATCATATTTAGGAATATTTTAAAAACACGTGTCGCATATATTATCAAGCTCTACTTGTTAACGACGAGACGGATCTTCATAAACCAAAAATTGCAGAAGGGGAATCTAGAAAAATTGAAGAATTCGATAAAATTTAGAGAAATTTAACCGTATAGAATATTGGATGAAATGAATCATTGGTCAAAAAGAAATACCTTGAGTGCCTGATTGAGCTCGACGACCTCCAACAATGACATGCTGGCAATCTGATCGACGATGGCATTGATGTTGGAGCTGTAGGTCTTGGTCTGACCGTCAACAGGTGGCTCGGGCAACGGTTCTGACGTCTGGGCTGCGGCCGCCGAGCAACGAACCACTGACGTGTGGATGGCACGACATCTAAATATATATATATACTAGGGTAAACCCGTTGCAGGGCAACGGACGATCAAGTTAAAAAATAACCATTTCCTGCCCTAAACCCGAGGTTGAAGTATATTTTTGTATACCATTAAAAGTGTTCGGTTGTGTTAACCCGACCCGTTGATTGTTCAAACTTTAGTGTAGAGTTTAGTTTATTGACAGAAGACTGTAACAAAAACCCGTCAAAAAGTTAGAGTCACCCGTAAAGTTTTCAACTCAATAAAACATATTTTAGATTTTTTCCCTGATTACACGATATTGTGTAATCTATAACGCACAATATCAACCCGTTAAACCCGACTTTTTAAAATCTAACTTTGTACCCAGTCAGTATAATTACAGGGTAACAGTAGTTAAAAGAACCCGTGGAAAATAGTTGAAAGTACAACCCGTTGAGTTTGGCTATTGTTAATTTGTTTTCTTCGATCCATGAAATATCGTATTTAAGCCCCATCTCGTAACAAAATTTACTTTTATTATCTCATGACCCGACCCGATAATTTGTAGTGAGATTGGATGAAAAAACTTCACCCGACCACCTGAAGAGTCAACGATTAACAGTTTAGCTTAAAAATATTCAAGTACGAAAGGTGTTGATGATTTGGTCAATCATTGAAAAAAGCCTTTTTATTCCCACATCAAATTAGAAACACTGAAACCCGTGGCCCAACAATTACGGTAATTTCAGTTAAGGTCAATGGTATTTCCAGTTGAGCGAATTTAGGGAACCTCCTTTGAGGGTGTTGATGACAATATCAACTCAACTTTTAAGAGAGAAGGTGATGATGATTATATTTTTTAGTTTCTGCATGAAAATGACATAAAAGAGTTGTTTTGCGTTTCACTTCTGATATTTATATCGAATCGTTTGCGGACATCGCGACATTGAGTTTTAATATATAAGATAGCTTGGTCGGGGTTCTTTTACGAAAATAAGTTTACAAGGCCATATGTTCAGAAATACCTATTGTTTCGCAAGTTTAAGTCGAGAGACCATTGCACGCATTCATATTCAGTCTTCTAACCAATGATACTGCTATAATTTGTATTCAGTGAACTCTTCTGGTCCGGGGTTACTGTAAGAGGGATCTGGCAGGCAGGCAAGCCATTCAACTCTCTGCTTAGTACATTAACGCCAAAGCTCATAATTAAAACATACTGTTTCATTTTAACCGAAAGTTTCAAATATAAAAAAAACATTGAAACCAACGTAATAGGTCTTCGGAACGCGTAGCCGGCAACTGTGGACAATGCTCGGGAACTCATGTTCTGTACCTGTTGTTAATAAGTACGAATTGAAAGACACCCTAAAAACTCAAACTAGACATTCTCCAGTCAAATAAATAACAGGATCCAAACCCACCAGGTCCTCATTAAAATTCCACATCAAAAATAATATGTAAGTTTTATAACTATTCGTGACACTAAAAACTTGAGCAATAACAGTATGAATGATAACAATAAGTCTACTACTACAAATGCATAACAAAATTGGGTTAACGATTTGATAACATGACTGAACCTGGAGCACAAAATAAAATTCAGTTTTAGGGTTTCGACTTCAAGATTTCAATGAAGGTAATATACTCATTAGTCAAAAGACCACACGAAAACAAAACGGGCACTCGACAAAGCGAGTTATTCATAAGCTGTCTCTGAGACATAGCTTGGTCAGAGTTAACTTTTTTTCAAAAAAAATTTCTTTTCATGGATTTGTTATCACATAAACAGTGAATTGGTGTACGTGTAACGTTCGTATGTTGTTAAGAGTTGAGTGAAAAAAGAGGTTTTCTGAAGTTTTTACGCGCGTTAAATTGGGTTTGAATCCAAATCCGCACCGAAAACTTTCTGTATCTGTATAACAAGGAACCCTGGATAGGCTATACAACTCGAATAATCTCTTGAAATAATTGAATCACAACAAGTTATTTCGTCGCAGACTTCTTTTTACGCGTTGTTTTTGGCTTGGTCATGGCCTTTTGTTCCATACGAATGCACAACCAGCGATTCGTCTTGAGGTGTCGTTCCGCATTGGGTAGATGAACTTGATAAGGCACATGCCATCCAATCGTGCCCGGCGTTCCATCATCTTCACTCATCTGCGCTTGCACCGAAAATAATTGCGGAAACTGAAAAATACCATTTCAGGTTTCCATGAAGTCAACAACACTCTTTTTAACAAAGACCTTATACTATCCCATGAAGCCATGTAAATTTTTTTCTTTGTTTCTGCTCAAAATGATGACGACAAATTAAAAAAATGGGCTTGAATCACTAATATAAATAGTGAAGGTGATGTATACCAAAAATTAGAAACCCCATGATCGGAATCTACAACTATGTTCGACCGTAGCAGCTGCCTGATAATCCGGTTAATATTTGTATAGAGTTTACGTCAATTTTTTACTTTCACTTGAATGCAAGTCAAACTAACATTAATGGCCGGGACGTTATTGTTAACGTTATCAGAGTATGTGTTGGTCAAGATGCGATGCTGCGATACGAACTGATCGAACAAGTGCTGCTCCTCCGCACCGCCGCTAGCGTACACCAGGGCAGACTCGCTCTGAAATCAGTACAAGTTAGATGAAAATATTCGGAACCAATACGAAATTGAAGGAAACAATAATAGAAAGTTTTGAAATGAAAAAGGAGTAAGACAAATTTCTGAAAAACAATTAATTATGTTGGGTTGGTGTTGGTTATACAGGGTGGGCCAAATAAAATGACATGATTTTATCCGTTAATAACTTTTTCATGCATCGACAGAATTTCATGCGGTAAGAAGCATTTTAACAACAACATATAAACTTAAAGTTTCTGAATTTTTCGATAAGATCCGTATATCCTAGCTCTTGGTATGACCAAATTACCAACACAATCAGTTTTCAAATTTGAAAAAAATTATGTTCAGTATCACAATTCTCACGGAACCGAATTTTTGTTAATTTTTAGTTGTCTACACAATAAAAATAGTATTTAAAACCAGTTGATCAACTCTAACGGGGCTGTTTCAGAAAAAAAGATTATTTATGTGAAACTCGCTTTCTAACTCTGTGGTACGAAAAATCGAGTCTCAAAAGATCAGAAGAGCAATTTGGATTTCTAGGAAAGTTATCATTATTTTTTCAACAAGACAACTTTGAAAAAGCTAAAAAGCCGTAAATAATTGGTTAAGTATGTTAAATTAGTTGATTGTAACAATCAATCTACGTAAATGGTGATAAATAATCTAGTACTAAAATTTTTTTGTAAATTTAGAAAAACGAATTTTTCAGATTTTTCTCTATTTTGAGAGCTTGGAACAAGTGAAGTTGACGAAAATTTCAGGATATTTAAGTTGATATTTTGTTATTGAAATGCTTCTCAACCCGATGAAATCGGTTGTTTCAAGAAAAAGTTATACACGGATGAAATCGTGTCAAATTTTTTGGCCCACCCTGTATATTCAATGATTGTTGGAGGAACCTGGAACGCATCACGGGACAGCATTAGACAGGGTCTGCCCACCGTCGCACACGCGTAAAGACAAACCAGATCGTCGTTGGACCTGCAAACACTCAAGTATTCAGTGCTGCTACCGGTTTCGTGAAAAAACCTTTATTTTAGGTATCACTCGAATGTGAGTCGAAAAAAATTCCAAAGAATATAAGTCGAAATTCCGATTTTGTGAAAAAAATTCGCCATAATTTTCGTATTTTAACTAAACGACAACAATATAATATTCACCAAAACCAACTGTCTGTCAGGCACAAACGTGACAACACCCAGCTGTTTGAGCGAATCGAACAATGGGCGCCTTCGATGAAACATGTCCTGTCGAGCAACCAGCAGGATATTCTCGAAACCGTAATCACTTTGCAGATACTTTATGCTGCGCAAAAACTGCAAAAATGTTATGATATAGTTGACGTTTTACTCGTGATGTTCGGGATATAATATGAATCAGCAATACATAAATGGCCCGTGCGTTATATATGTTAATAGATAGTAGAATAACAGGCAATACTTGACATAAGATATGCATATATCGACTCTTCCCCTTTTTTAGAAAGAAAAGAGGTTATTTACGAGAAAAGTATAGACTGAGAATAAGATTCTGTATCATATCAAAGACTATTAAATGCCAGGCGGGATATTGTTCGTAAGATCTTGAGTGTGCTCATAACTCATGCACAATAGTTCATTCAGTTCGTCTGGTTGTTGGCACCGGCACATTTCCAACTTGTCCATGAGTTGCGTGATGACGTTGCAGCTAGCACGGTCGATGCGGATGCTGTAGTTGATAACGTGGTCTTGATCCGATAACTCGCCAAGATGCTTGTCGATCAGGGCATTCTTTTCAGCCAGACTGTTGTTTGCTACGGCCAGTTCCTCCTCCAGGGCAAAGTTCTTTTCCGAAAGTGACTGCACGATCTTCTCGAGACGATGTACCTCAATGGGAGATTTTGAAAGATCTTGCTTACTGGTACAAGGCTCAATTGCTGATGGCACAGACTTCTTTCTGACTGAATCCTGCTTTGTTTGACGGAGTCTATCCTCACGTCTCTTCTCTTTCTTATTCTTCACTGACTGCTTCTGATCTGGTTCCTCTTTTTGCTGACTTTTTTCTGGTTCATCTTTGATTACCGAGAGAACTCTATCTGATTTTTTACGATTTTCGTCCGAACACTGACCTTTCTTGGGTTCTTCCACTGTTGGTTCATTCCTCCTCCGCAAATGATGACAATCGGCCTCTCCGTGAGATCCGAGGCCATGAAGCGGGCAATACTTCTTCTCCATTCGACTGCTCCTTTTCTGCATCCCCTTCAGAGCTTCGATAAGCTTCAGCTTCATACCTTCACTGCGCTCCGACATCTTCTCCAGGTGCTTCATGAAGCCGGTGCGTTCTCTTTGCCATTGCAAACGCTCTTCTTGCAGCATTTTGCGCTCCTCTCGCCATTCTCGCTGCATACACATAAGCATGTCGAACATTTGATTCATACTTATACCCTCACTGCCACGCATAAAAGTGGTTGAGTTGAGGTGAGCGTTTTCCATAATGCGGAAGTTAGCTACTTGTGATGACTGAGTGGTACACGATGACTGTTGTGTTTATTTGGTCGTGGTCGCCAGTTGACGTTTTACTCGTGATGTTCGGGATATAATATGAATCAGCAATACATAAATGGCCCGTGCGTTATCTTATTATTTAAAATCCATGTTTGTTTGTTTGTATGTGTGTCACGCTAGGCTCTATATAAGATCGCAACGAAACGCTCAGAACCTCTTTTCATCATTTGGAACAAATTGGTTTATTCATCGTCACCCTCTTGATCGCAAGAAAAAACAAATCATCACATACCCTTCCACATGACAAAAACTTACCTCAACCGCCGTTTCCTCAACTCACCTTTAATGTACTTTAATTGTCCATGAGGTCAAGATAATTAAAATGTAGTTTAACAAGTATGATCGGTAGGTTCGAATTCTACGAAATGTTTTATTCTCATAATTTATCACATTCAGAAACTACGAATTCAATCATCATCACCTACTCACATAAGAGCACCCAAAGATGTTCCCCATATTTTGAACTGGAAACATCACTGTTCTCAACTGGAATTGTAGTTTTATTGTGCCGCTAACTGTTGTGGTCACGCGTGCTTATGTTTTTAGGGTTAAATAAAAATAATAGGTTTTTTGGTTTTCTGCGGGACGGGTAGAATAAATATATATGATTGAATTTATAGAACGGATATATGAACGAAGACGATAATAATAAGTGTTCAATTTCACGGGTGGCTCTAACTCTTTTCCACGGGTATTCTCACTGTAACTTGAACTAATCTTAGGAAAACAGTTTGAACAAATCAATGTGACATACAGTCAAATGGGCTCATGTGAAAAACTTTTTTTTCAAGTGCGAAATTGGATACGACAAGTTCAATGAACCGGTGGGTATGACGGACAAGACGGATAGTATTATTCTGTGTATCTTTATCCATTATCCGTTGTGTTTGAATAGAATAAAAAAACGTATAACTTATTCCAACAGAGTAGTTAAATCAAGCTGAAATTTTTATCAAACTATTTGATTTCAACGGGTTAAAACAACCTTATCTTAATAATGTTTTGATTCTGATAATTCGATATTTAGAAACTTAATGAACGGGTTAACCTCCATGTCTTTGAATGTAAATAGGTTACTTCCATTATGTTTTTTCTACAGTTAGTTATTCAACGGACGGGTTTACATAATGTTTTTAAGATAGTTGAATTTCGTAAACTTAACAAACAGTTGCGTAGCAACGGGTTTTACCCTAGTCTATATATAAATTACACAATGTATGTATGTCTGTGTGTGTGTGTGTGTGTCACGCTTCAGTATAAATATCAGGAAAGAACATTAAAACACCTTTTATTACTCGATGTCAGAATCAAAACAAATCATCACGTACCCTTCAGTTGTTTTTCGAATCTGACCTTCAACTCAACCGGCGGTGACGGGTTGGTTCATAAACACTTTCATTTGGTTTTTACTCAACTCTTATTACGAAGTCGTCAACACCCGGTTAACTGATTTTCAAACCTGAAACCTCAACATGCGTAGAAACAATAATGGCCTTTCATGAAATTTTTTTTGATTCACTCAATATTTAGTTTTTAACAGTGTGCAATCATCAATACCCTCCTATTCACTGAACTGGAAACTTCAAAGACCTTAATTAGAATGCCGCTTAATGTTGTGGTAGGTCGAAATACACACTTTTTGATTCGAAAAAGGTCGGGTCAAGTTAATTCAGCTGAGTCTTCACTACGAATTATCCGAAGATTCTAAGGATTTTATACGAAATGGGTAAAACGTAATTCTTCAGGATAGAAAATAGCAGATTATTAGTTTTTTTCTACGGGTTCTTTTTAGTGTGATACAATATTGAACTAATATCAAAACAATAAATATTTGGACAATAAACTCCGATTTTACTGTGTCGGGTAAGTTTTATGTATTGACATCTCGGATCGGGTAATGCGGTAGAAATTTCCTACGGGTTTCCAACGGGAGGCTATTAATTGATCTTCTAGAAATAATGTTGGGAATTCTACTTTAGAACTATGGAACAATGATGACTTGAGTTACGGGTTCGTGGTACATACATCGTGGTTCGAAGCTAATTTTGTATATTGACGGGTTTTCTTCGATAATATTTTTGTGTAAATTTAACACTCAGTTGCGTAGCAACGGGTTTACCCTAGTATATGTTAATAGATAGTAGAATAACGGGCAATACTTGACATAAGATATGCATATATCGACTATATGATGAAAGCTTTTCATTCTGGAGTCCACAAGATACCCTAAACTAATGCCATATCGTCCATTTGTTACCTGTCAGCGCCAGCCTAGAAAAGTACGGTCCTCAGTTCAAAACCAGACTTGAAATTAATGTGACACAGATCCGGACGCGTTGTTCTGGGGTTTCTGCCATTGCCCGGCAGTTTATCTAACCTATGTATCTGACCAAACTACGAAAATACCATTGTGACATGCTATAGTATTAGTATACCTTGATGGCTAATATGTCACAATAAAGAACGCAATAACCAACCCGCTCATCCATATGCTTCCCGTTGCGAACGAAACCGGGAACATGCGCGATAAAGCTGGGTGACAGGTACAGGTTCCATCCGTCCACGACCAGGTCAGGCGGTGCTCCTTTCCACGAATGCATCAGCCTGCATTTCATTACTTCACTTAAATGTTCCTTCGTTTTCGTACCATACTTTTTTTTTTTTTTAGTAAAAAACAAAAGTAATTTTTTTTGTTATTTTACTATACTTGTGGTTGTGATAGTGATTTGTTATGCAACTTTGCTATTGTGGCATGACAACTGATTAGTAATCATAAACACAATGACCAACTTTTTCAGCGCAATCACTTCGCCGGGAGTAGACTGACCGTATCCATCGTCTTTCGTGAGTAATCTATCTTCAATGATCTGAAAAAATTTATAACATTAAACAATAGTATGTAACTTTCACAAGACGAAAAAACAGGGTGGCTTATTTCAGCACTACGGTCAAATGCAGATATACACAAGTGAGAGTGAGTGAGTGAGTAAGCGAGTGAGTGGGTGAGTGAGTGAGCGAGTGAGGGGGTGATTGAATAAGTGGCTCAGTGAGTGAAAAAGTGTGTACGTGGTGAATGCTAAATAAAAAAACGACTTATACAACCTGTTGGACTTTTTCATAATCATCACGAGTCAATGGTTTATCTTTGAGCATTTGCTGACCGCAGGACTGGCAATTGTAGACGTATTTGCTCTCAGGCTTGATGACGACGGGCTCCACGTGTGTGTTCCGGCCCTCACTTGTCAGTCTAAATCGGTTTACTCTAAGAGAAGAAAAAACGTGCCTATAGGAACGCACTAAGTTAGATGTGCTCATGCTCAAAATAATCAATATCTAGCCTTATTAATTGCTTTTGTCTTCAGCATTTATCTCTGGGTTTTACGGTATTTTACTGTAAACCGATGTTGTTAACCGAAGCCCTTTTGATCAATCGGACGGTATTCAGTTGCCCACATTACTCGTAGTAGTAACTCAACTAGTAATACAGATGAAAAGTGCAGAAAGTTAGACCATTAACATACCTCCGTTTCCGCAAACAATCTTGTGAATACTCAGAGACCCAAAGAGAAACCAAACAAACCTAACGCACAACTGACGACAAATGTCAGCCGTCTTTTCACTGAATACGAGTTTGTGTTCGCTCATTAGCTGGAAAAGCTGGATGAGCAACTGCTGTTGACTGGCTGCAGTCTTCTTCGACGTAGTCGTCAACAGTTTATCAAGTATGGCCGTTAGCTGCAAGCTCTGACGGGACCACAGCTGGCTCTGCTTAACTTTGTTCGGTCGTAAAGCACCGTCAAAGCGGCTGGGTTCAGAAATTCCATCCTAAAATGAAAAATTGATTTCTCTTCTGGTAGTATGATGAATTCAATTGCCATCCATAACTGTATTTATGGCTAACGATGACCAATGAAAAACTGATAATAAACACGTGGTGTGTATATACAGAAAACAAAATCTCGATTAGTATCACAAAAAAGAACCAACCACATTAGAGGTGTCCGATTTGAACTGATCATTCATCCAGTTAAGTGCATCGGCCACCCGTCCCGCATGTATCAATGCCATAATCGTAGCGTGATAACATTGCCACATCGAATTGCAGTCTTTGCTGTACACCAAAAACTCACATAGCCGGCACGCACTCTCTTTCCGTTTCACAACCTCGTGTTCCGTGCCAACGGCCGCGCGCAGAAGTATCTGGGAATTTAGGTGTTGTGGTTGGTACTCACCCATGGCAATTCATTTTGTGCTCGACGTACCCAGTATAACACTCAACTACTAATAATGATGATAGATACACAAAGTATATATTTAACAAAACACTCAATAGAATAACACAACATAGCATTACAGTTATGTGTATGATTTTCATATTTTTTAAGGAACTTTAAACACCACCACGCATGTGTCAAACCAACATTGAAAGTAAGTCGATACCAGGGTGCGTTTAGGTCGAGCGTTATGCCCCGACTTTTCTGATCCTCATCCACGACTTTCAACAGTTTACCGGCCAGCTCGCGATACAACGGGATCAATGACGTTTCTGTGTTTGCCTCACCGTGGTCCAGCTCGAAGAGGAACCTGAATAGATGTGGTTTTCGGTAATAATTTTACCCTTCCTTCATACCATCTACTCAAATACGCATATTTTGATAAATTAACTATGCATACCAAATTGACAACGGTCGTATGTATCAAAGCACCACAGCAACTTAAATTAATCAAGCCTTTAACATTACTGACCTCGTGCCTACACATCAGGTTATGGGTAACCGTCTAGGATAAGCAGAACATGAAATCGATTATGGTTCGCATTTTTAACTTTTATAATAAAAACCAACTTGGTTATATTAACGGCCATGGCCAAGACGACAGACGTACTCAGCTGGTCAACATTGTCCACCAGATGACACATAAGCGAGTACTGTACCTTGTAGAGACCATATAGATGCAGGTTGTTCATGAGATAACCGACCCGTGTTGACGGCTGGAATTTTCATTCAGTTGTTTTGTTGTCATAATAGCAAAGTTGCATACCAAATCACAAATATAGTGAAACAACTGTATATTTACGTTTGACAATCACTGATCATTATCAACACAACAACAACAACAACCATATTACGATGTGTCTCAACCCGGTGTTCGAACCACCAGGACCATTGGCTTCCAAGGCCGGTCTTAATCACTTCACAAGGGACAGGAAGCGACAAATTTTGTATTCATTTAGAAACAAAATACTCGCTTGATGTCGGTGTGACATAACAAAATGAGCAAAAAAGTGTGTGACAACACCTGTGTGATAGTGCCTCCCCGGGACATGAGCATTTGGATTGTATCCGTGTCTACGAAACAATCTTCTTCGATTTTGCACTTGGAAAGCAACGTTTTGAGATGGACGCTAATATTAGTTTTCTCGCTCTCATCCGCTGAATCTGCTCGCCGCCAACTTTTATTGTTCTGGAAAAAATCCATAAAAACTATCTACAATGTTGGAACAAGGAACATTATTTATTATACACTGTAATGAATGACGAGACGAAGCATGATACCTGCACATCGGTAATTCCAACTTTCCAAAATCAAAACATATGTGGTTAAAGAAGTTTTACGGTTGAACAAATTCTAATAACTTTTAGAAAAATTGCAATCAAAACTGATCATTGGTTGGTTTACGTTTAGGTTTATCGAACCGATTGCTGAGAAGCTGGCTTGGTTTGACGATTATTGAGGTTAGTTTTTCTGTTCAATGGCGGCATATTTGACCTCCGAAATGGTCCATCATGCTCATCAGCGGAGGAACTGAGACGATCCTGCAAAAAATAGTTGAATTTGGATCGGTGTAAAACTCCCGACCCCCACCCCCGCCGTTACAAAAACATTGTCTTAACCCCAGGGGTGGGCCGGGTTTTTCGGCGTTTTGCAGGGGGTGGGGGTAGAATTTTGAAACCTCAGATCACCCCCCCCCCCCTCCACCCCGAGCGCGGTAGGCGACCTAAACTTTTGTCTAAGGGGGAGGGGGTAGGCTACCTGCAGACCCTGGAAAGCGGGGAGGGGGAAACCCCCTACCCCCCCCCCCCCCCCCCCCGCGGCCTGCCTCTGCTTAGCCCCGCTTCCGCCGATACCAATCATCGCCGTTATCACTAAAAAAACCTCACCGGTCAGTAGTTGACAAATGCGTGACTGCCCAAATGACTGACTGACAGACTAAATGACCAGCAGACTGACTGACTGATCTGATTGACAGACAAACTAACTGTGTGACTGACTGAATGACCAATCAACTGACCGATTGAGTGACAGGCCCTGGCGGATGAGCCAACCCTCCAGAGGGGTGAAACTATTTCCAAAGAGGAAGGAATTGACAGAGTGTAGGCAATTTTACCCACACCTTGAGGGCAGTGATCGCTATCGGACGAAACGGAACGAAACGAAATTTTCAAATTCATTCCGGAATGGTTTCGGAACGAAATTTCTTCATTCCGTTCCGAATGATTTCGGAACGAAATTTCTCCATTCCGATTCGGACCATTTCGGAATAATTCCGAAATCATTCCGAAATTATTCCGAAGTCGTTAGGCCCAATTCACCGCGTGGTGTGTGCTTAGCACATGCATTACAAGAGTAAAATTGTCTATAAATGTTGTGATAAGTTCATGAAACGTGAACTATTTCTTAGCGTCTAATCCTATCGGCGGTGTCACTATCAGAAGATAAAGAAAGGAAAAAGTGGGATTGTCCCTCATTGATGGTTTCCAAAAGTGAAATTTGTGTCTTCAAACAGTTTCAGTATCCTAAATGGCCTAATTTTCGTCAATTCCCCTCTCTTTGGAAAGATTCCCCTTTCTGTGGGCGGGGGTGGCTGTCGTTGGTTTCGAAACGATTTCGGAATTTCGATTAGAGATTTCGAATCGGAATCGAATTCGGAATATTCCGAAATCATTCCGAAATGATTTCGGAATTCCGAATTTCGTTCCGAAATATTCGGAACGAAATCCGGAATTCCGAAAAGAAGATTCGTTCCGAAGATTCCGGAATACTTCGTTTCGATAGCGATCACTGCTTGAGGGTCTAATCCTAATATTTGAATTCGCCAAAAAGGGGGGGGGGTTGACCTCCACTTTCCCCTCATCTTCCTGTCCGATAGTGCTGACAGGCAAACTGAATGACTAACTATCTGACTGATTCGATTGACCAAATGACTGACTGTCTGTCTGTCTGAATGTCGTACTGTGTAACTGCCTGACTGTCGTACTGAGTGACTGACTGAACGAAACGGTGGGTGTTTTATCATAACGGCGGAGGACACAGCGGTTTTAGAGATAACGACAGTGGACTGATATCGGCGGGAGTGAGAGTGATGGTGCGGGTGTTTTGGACCAATCCCATTCCTGAGAAAATTAAGCTCAAACAATTAAATTAATGGACTAACCAGAAGACTTTCTTGTTTTGTATTCGCACCCGCATCACTAATGACTGTGTTGGTCAAACATTGAACGGACGTACGAACTGCATTTCTGCTGAATGCAATCCTGGCACACAGCAAACGAAAGTGTTGCGGATTAAGAGTCATTTGTAAATTAATAGTCAATTAAGTGCTGGAGTAAGTTTAATTCAATTCACTTATTTTCTTCTTCCGTATCGGTCATTCTCGGTGGGAGTTGGAAATTTCGAGCCGCATTCTCGTCTTTATACTTTTGAAGTTCGTATTTCCGATCAAAAAACTTGACCCAAGTGGTGGAGCAAGACTTCTCGAATTCACGTCTCTCGCGACCGCAGGCTTTCGGATCGTCGTTATGGGCCTTCAGACAATCAAAGTACAGGTCACGACCGGCCCAACAGTGCTCGCGCTCAGATTTAGTTGCCATAACCAACAGCCATCGAATTGATTTTAAAAAATAAATTTACAATATAAATTATTTTTTTGTAAAAAATAGAAAAAAACAACAGTTCCGCACAAATGTTTTTGTAACATTTAGCTCCAGTCAATCCAGTCAGTCAGTCAGACAGTCAGTCAGTCAGGCAATTTTCCAGACCCCACAGATTTTTCGAAAGTTTACAGTTTTTATCAAAAATCTGGGAAACGAACCCCGGGCCACTCGCATGCTAGGCAAGCGCTCTTGCACTGTGCTACTGAGCCTATGCAATTAAACTGCATATACCCTACTATAACTGGCTCGCTACGCTCGCATGCTTTCTACAGCACATGTCTATGCTACAACACGTGCAGGAGGAAACATTAAAATCTCCCCGGCGGGGCCTATCGCGCTTGTCCTTGCTCCGCTCGGACAAGCCAGCCTTACGATAGGTTATCGGGGGCTCGCAGACAATAAAACTTTACATGGAATAGTAATGTTGCCCGAGAAAAACCAAATTCGAAAAATCTGTGGGGTTTGTAATCATGCGTCAGTCAGTCAGTCAGTCAGTCAGTCAGTCAGTCAGTCAGTCAGTCAGTCAAATAGTCAGCAGTCAGTCAGTCAGTCAGTCAGTCAGTCGCAAATTCCGGAAACGCAGTAACTTTTGGAGCTTTTGTGCCGCACTCCCGATTTATTATTTATTTCGCACTCCCGATTTATTTTTTATTTATTTATTTATTTTGCGTATTTATTTATTTATTTATTTATTTTATTTACGTATTTATTTATTTATTTATTTATTTCGCATAATAAAATCGTCCCAACAATGTATATAATTATTATTTCAGAGGAATCTCCTGGACGGACGGACGAACGGGCACGGACGGACGAACGGAAGAAGGAACGGACGAACGATGGACGGATGTTCCAACCGGCTGCTGTACGCCGGCCCACCACTGGAGGTTTGTAAGTGGCCTATGAGGAAAAAAAATACTTAAAATAGCGATTTTAGTGCGCATTAAGTTGGTGGCGGATGAGCAAATTTCCCGCTCCGTAGGCGCAATCAAAACGCGCGCGAATCGGTGGTATTATGGACCGGGTTGCCGAAAAAATTTCGCGCGCGAAATTTTTTCGGCAACCCGGTTCATAATACCACCGATTCGCGCGCATTATGTTGGTGGCGGATGAGCATTACCGTTTTTTGGGGATGTGTTTTTAGCGGAACTTACGAAAGCGGAACCTTAAATTACGGAATTTAGGTTTGCGGAACTCGGACAAGTAAATTTTATTACCTATTAATATTTGGAGAGCCTATTTCATTGTTTATAAGGCTTCGGCTTAGTCATTAGCACAGACTGTTCGTTCTAAGCGAGATCGCCGAGTATGAGGCTAAGAGTTAGTTTTCAGTTTAGGCTTAGGATTAGGCTTAGGTTTTGGGAAGGGCTTGGGCGCGTAGCGCCCGAGCCCTTCTCCAAAGGCTAAGCCTAAGCCTAAGCCTACACTGAAACCTAAGTTTTATGCCCCCGCCTTGGACCGTTAGCACCGCGAAGCGGAGGTGTCCAGCGTGGTTTTCCACTCATGAACAGCGCTTTTAGGCTTAGGCTTGGGCTTAGGCTTAGGGCGGAACCTTAAATTACGGAATTTAGGTTTGCGGAACTCGGACAAGTAAATTTTATTACCTATTAAGATTTGGAGAGCCTATTTCATTGTTTATAAGGCTTCGGCTTAGTCATTAGCACAGACTGTTCGTTCTAAGCGAGATCGCCGAGTATGAGGCTAAGAGTTAGTTTTCAGTTTAGGCTTAGGATTAGGCTTAGGTTTTGGGAAGGGCTTGGGCGCGTAGCGCCCGAGCCCTTCTCCAAAGGCTAAGCCTAAGCCTAAGCCTACACTGAAACCTAAGTTTTATGCCCCCGCCTTGGACCGTTAGCACCGCGAAGCGGAGGTGTCCAGCGTGGTTTTCCACTCATGAACAGCGCTTTTAGGCTTAGGCTTAGGCTTAGGGCGGAACCTTAAATTACGGAATTTAGTTTTGCGGAACTCGGTCAAGTAAATTTTATTACCTATTAAGATTTGTAGAGCCTATTTCATTGTTTATAAGGCTTCGGCTTAGTCATTAGCACAGACTGTTCGTTCTAAGCGAGATCGCCGAGTATGAGGCTAAGAGTTAGTTTTCAGTTTAGGCTTAGGATTAGGCTTAGGGTTTGGGAAGGGCTTGGGCGCGTAGCAACAG
>OZ038446.1:18372664-18375164 GCA_964036265.1 Daptonema setosum
CCGTGATTCGTGACATTCTCTTTTTTCATTCTCATACGTTTTGGGCGAATCAAAACATCAATGCTTTATAACTTTTTTTTTGTTATTTTGTCAACCATCATTATACATAAATAATCATATAGTATGGAGTAAATTCATAAATCTTATTGAGCAATTTGTACATGATAACCAGAACAGAAAAGAATAAGTGGCAGGAAACCAGTCCATTCGCGGATTTCAAGATTAGCTGAGTGACATCTTGCTCCATTTTCGAAAGAATCTTTTCATTCTAAAACGGGTGATAATCAACTTTTTTGAAAGTCCGAATCGACAGTTTGTGCTTTTTACTGAGACTTATAGTACCAATAATAACAGAAATTCACTCGAACAGCACCGCCCTGAGTGTCGGCAAACAAGATGGCTCAATCAACTTGAGCAATTCGTCGTGTGGCATCCATTTGTGCTCGACGAACTCATCCTTGACGTTGATGTCGGGCTGCTCGGCCCACAGCTGATAGTTGAGACGACATCGATGCACAAATGTCTGCAAAATACTCAAACTTTAATAAACACAAATTAATTAATTAATAATTAAACATTAATTTTCAAACTTCGCGATGATTTTGTTTACTTAAACGTTGCATGATTTAGAGGTAACTGAAAAGATAAGCTGTTTTTACAGTTTTTTTGTAAGTATGGCAGTGCCTTAACTCGAGTATGATTTCCTCGTCATATTCCTTCTAGATATCTTACTATTGATTTCGTAGCACTGCCGGACGAGACAGCCCTTCAAAGGGAAAGAAATTTCTCCAATAGGACAACCAGCAATTTTCAGGCTTTTTCACCTAGACCTCGAGGAAGAAATTGCACTATTTGAAACTGAAGTAAGGGGAATTCCACTTTCCCTTCTCACCGCCAGTGTTTGTTGGTTTAATATAGGCAACATAGAAAATAAGAAACGTAACATTCAGCACTTAAACCAACCAGAGAACCACGCATCCCTGCTTTCTTGGCCAATCGTTGGGCGTATTTGTACTTGAGACAGGCGGCCGGTGCGTTGCCCATCAAATGAACCCAGTCGGGCTTGCCAAATAGTTCCACGCTCAGACGAGTGGCTGCCTGCAAAATATACAACCCTTCCTTCCGGAAAATTCTAATCAGCACAACAGAATTTAGAATCACCAGAAGTTGGATTTCACCACATTTTGGTCAATCTGAATTTCAACACATTTGTATCTTTCAATCACGTGGAAATTTTCAGGTTTGAGTAAATCTGAAACACTTTAGATAACGAAACGTGTTCAGCAGTAATTTAACGAGGTGGCTACGCACAAATAACTGGATCTGATTCAAAACATCTGAACACATTCGTAGTAGAACACTTTGTAAAATGTCCTACAATTGAATTCTTCATACTATGTATTATAAACTATTAAAATATTCAAAATTTATTTAGAAACTTGACCAACATCTCTCAGGGTCTCCTCCAGTCCAACGCTGCTCTCTGGCAACAACCACGGCGACATGTACTTCGGATCGGTGAATGCCTGACGACGCAGACCAGCTTGCGATCCAACGCCCGTTCCAGACTTTTTGTGTCGTTCTGCTTTTCTGCTGCTGAAAATTTTTTTATCAAACAACTCAATGTTTTATGCCATATATTTACTCCAACTCATTCAATCTTCAAACTAATAATAAGATAGAGCATGTTAAACGTTGATGAAAGAACGAATTTTATTGGAAAAATTTCTGGAACCTGTGATTATAGAAGGTTTGATCTCCTCGAACGCCTTGACCTCCTGCTCCCTATTATACCCGTAATCGATCGGAGTCAGCAGTTTCTCGCCCGTTTCACTGACGGCCGACGGCGTCTGGCCGCTTTTCGTCTTCTCCCTGAAACAAAAAATAAATTAAAACCGTTGAAAACTAAACTTTTTCATACAAAATTCATAAAATAATGCTTTTTATTTGGTACATAATTCAAAGGATAATTCCTGTGAAATTTGCAAGTCGCGTGTCTTGTTTGTAAGTGTGCGTGTGATGTGATACAATAACTAAATAACAAAATTTAACAAAGAATATGTGGAATATACAAAAAACAACAACTATGAATCTGAGAAAATACAAATAAACTAATTATTGATTTATTTATTGATTTATTGACGAGGGAATAACCGCCAATAGCTTGGAATACTCTGGATCTGGAAAATAATTGGCCTACGGAAATCTACAAATTACTTAAAAAAATGCTTACTAAAGATGACACAAACATAATGAAATGAAAACTAATTATAAAAAGATAATTCAGATTCAGATTTAAATGACATTTCGAAAGGGAATATGGAGAGGAATAACAACAGTTTTCAACGAGTAATATGATATAATGTATACATCTTTCTATTTTATAACAATATACTATACCATTTGCGGACGAGAAGGGTGGAAAAGTGGAATTCCCCCCTCTTTGGCGTTTTCAAAAATTTGAATTTGTTCCCTAAGGTGTAGGTAAAAACGGTAAAAT